>OY735211.1:62494013-62564013 GCA_963457665.1 Thysanoteuthis rhombus
ATACAAATAATGAAAGAAAAATAGATGAGTTACTCTTCAAATACCATCAATTACATTGTCTTGATAATGGCCGTCAATGGCTGTGAGATCTGGAAATATCGATTTTACAACATCCAGTTTTAAATTCGTTGATAAAAATTTGAACATAAACAAGGAAAAATTAAGTAAAAAGTTGAATAGACACTGTTTGTCCGTTATTTTGATAATATGTTTGGATGGAAGGGTCGCTGTATGATGGATGGTAGCAATCCTTCATCCAAACACATACTTTTCACACACACACATTATTTCTCTCTCTCTCTCTCTCTCTATATATATATATATGTATATATATATATATATGACAGAATGAAGATGAATATATATATATATATATATATATATATATATATATATATATATATATATATATATATATACACATATATATATATATACATAGATATATATATATATGCATACATAAATATGCATATATTCATCTATCTTTCTATCCATCAATCAATCTATCTATCTCTCTGTCTCTGTCTTGTTTCTCTCTCTATCTCTATCTCTCTCTGTCTCTCTCTCTCTCTCTCTCTATATATATATATATATATATATATATATATATATATATATCATCGAATGGATAACATGTGTACCGAAAAGCCGAAAAGCTCTCCTTCAAACTGTAGTAGTAACTTTTTTTTTCTGATTCACCAACAATATAGTTTTTTTGAGGGTTGGTCAGTGAATAATCTAAGTAAATCTTAAATTGGTTTCTCACTCTGTATTCGACAGTGTTTACACTCATTTCTGAGAAATTGATTTGTTTTATGAACACAGACCGACAGAATGCAGAAAAATCAAGATATCTATGGATCACCTCTTCTCCCTAATTTGTAATCATCCCCAACACAGCCTGATTCAAAATTACGTTCGTCATGTAACAGCCTATATCAGGTGACTACCCATAACAGTTAGATAAATGTTTAGAAAAATAAGCATTCGGTGATTTAACTTGAATCGAACCCTTTTAAATGTTTAGAAAAAAATATATTTACAAAATTCTACGCTGAAAAATCGTTTCGATGCAGATATCAGGCAATCAAAAACTGTATGAGAATTCTTATACAATTACAAATGAATCATCAGTTGATGCTTTTATATTAGTATTCGAGACATTTAAAAATCACTATTAGGTCAGTAAGTTCAATATCTGGAGCCTTACTGTGGTTTAATGATTAGTTTCAGGGTACACCCTCAATATTGATAGAATTTGAAAACACTGAAAAAAAATCGATACAAAATTGGACATTGAAACGTTATTTACTAAAATCTGAAATTTTTGATCCAAATTCTGTCAATTCTGGGATTGCATATGGATATTGAAATAAACCTCTTGAAATTCACCGGATAATTTATACTGTAGGAGAGAATACTGAACTCGATCCAGTGGAAAAGTCCATAGTTCCAAATGGTAGGTGATAATTGTTATCTTTAGCTGGGGGAGTTTATTGTTGAGGTCAGATAATGAGAAAAATTTAACTGTTGATTATACAATCATTACGGCACCCTGACGATAAAATGACCTTATAGCGGGAGAATTTAAAAAACTATGGAGGATGAATTGAACAATACGGCATGCAAATTTGAAATTACGTGAAGTAAACTCCATACTTTTTTATTTGCCCGGGAAAAGACGGAATTTCTTAAAATAATCTCGTGAAAATATAGAAACAGATATTTTGTCAGAATGAGTGCGTAATTGAATAGTGCCTTTACAAGAAATCACAGGGTAAATACATTCATTTCATCATTAAATTGTATAAATGACTTTCAGGTTAAATAATAACAGTTAGAAGTAAAAAAAACAACAAAAACAATACGTTTGTCAGAAATATCGATGCAGAAATAATATTTTCACCATCAAATTTAGTCCAAATCTTACTATATAAATTGTTACGTACTTCACTGTCTATAATTGTGGGAAGGGTCATCTACATTGATATGGGTTTTCGAACGATAGCACTCCAACTGGCTATTCGTGTTGTTGATATGATATTCCCACGGTTCCATTCTACGGCCTTCTTAAGGTGTACTATTCAGATGTGATAGTGGTGCACAGACATTTTTTTTTTTTTTTATTGAAGATACTCATAAGGACAAGATATGAAAATCCATGCCTTACAAGGAAAGGGAATGAAAAAGAACTGAATCCTTCGTTATAAACATTATTAATATCGGTGAGAAATACATGTATGTTGATTACCATTACATTTGTTTGGAACGTCTTAGGAAGGACTTAGAACGGATCGGCTGAAATTTCCTGTTAACTGCCCAACGAACAAGGGGGGATTCAATCAACTGAAAAACTGAAAAAAGTGCAGATTTTTTTAGAAAATCTCTACGCAATAATTATAATTTTCCCCAAGCATTGTACCAAATGCAATCTACTTTTATTCACAACATTCCCATTGGCCTCATTTTTTATCCACCTTTATCCTGATCATTTTGAGTGCATTAACATGAAATATGTATCGGAACCACCGCTAAATAACAGCATCATCATCAATAACATTTTAGCGTCGGTCGTTGCACGAAGACTTTCCTCAAGATCTGCCAAAACTCTCTATCATAGGCATCACGGGGCCTGTAATTTCTGAATTTGTCTAGCTCGTTGCTCATTCTTGACGATCACAGTGTCGCATATGATCTATTAGGATCCATGTTTTGAGTCGTGATGTCCAGATTTTGTGTAGCATTCTTGCAACATGTCCAACCCAGTGCCCTTTGATTTTTTTCGATGGTCCTGCTCCGTAGGTGACTAACGCAGAGTTGAAGAAAGTAGACCACTCTACGAAATTCACAAAAGCAGAAGGAATAAAGCGAAGAATCTCACTAGGTTGGTAAGCTTTCGGTAGTGCTAGCTCAGTATTCAAAATCCTACTAGTCCTAAACAGAAGGGTATACAACCTATGTGTTACATACCATGCAACACAAACTTTTCCTGTACTCTCGGATGGGCTGACTTCAACGTTTGAATCAATTAACTTTTCACTCGAGGTGTAGAAGTTCAATGAGTACAAATAATGATAACACCAGTGCCCTTCGTTAATCTCTGTCTGCACTGCATGACCTAAACGTTTATCTGAAACTGATTCTCCTATCTCATGTCACAGTATTCTTCCCAATCTCAATAGAAATGTAGTATTCAAGCACACAGACAATATTGTACACACACACACACACACACACACACACTCACACACACATACACTTACAGACATACATTCACTGACACACACACACAAACATACGCACATACATACATACACACGTTGTAGAATCCAAGCTTGTAATCTCACTGTCTTGTAGTCTTTTGTCGGTTGTCAGAGACACGACCTGTAAATGGGGGGAGGTAATTAAAATCAAACTAGTTGAAAATAATCCCAAAGCGTAGGATTCCAGCTTTGCACTTTTTTAGCTACTTTGTTGTTACATGGAAATTGACAGATCTGGCTATTGGTACGAAAGATAGATTGATAGATGAACGGATGAGTAGAAATAAGGTCATTATAACTGGAGTGAGTGAGAACGCAGAGCTCACACTAATATTTTTTAAAGTTTCATCTATATCATTTCAATAAAAAAAAAACATCCCTTGCGCTCCATTGCGCACACACAAACATTGATGGGATATATTGAGCGGTTCTTGAGATACAGTGTAACCGAGGGACAGACAACTGGTAAATTAGAGAATTATCTCAAGTAATTTCAATAAGACTAAAATCTCATGGACTCACCCGGAACATATGTTCTTGTTACACCCAACCAAACATTCACGGTGGCCAATATAAAGAGGAAGCAAGGATCAGATTGAAAACACATATAGGCACTTACATATATGTGAATAAATGAGACAACCTCTATGAGTTTTCAAATAAACCTTCGCAAGACAAATATGAAGATATAAATATGCATCTATCTACTCACACGGACATTTATATATCTCATTTCGTTCAGCCACTGTCCATAGCTGCTCTATTTTAGCTCGATGCATGTATTTGTATTCATAGTAAATGGATATATTACCCGACAGAAATAATGATAAATGCGTTATTTTACCTTGAAATTCTATTTGCAATGACTGAATGAATGTATCATTTTACCTAAACAGGGTAAATAGAATAAACTCTGGAATCAAACCTGTCACTGCAATAGATAGCCCCAAAAAAATAAACAGCGAATAAAAAAAAACATTCAGAAACAATACAAAACTCCTTCTTAAAAAACGACGGTGAAAGAACTAATGGAGATTGTAATGACTAAATTTACAACCATTATTAAAATACTGAGATATAAAAGCGAAAATCTAGAAAATAAAAAGAGGAATGAATTAAATCTAACTAACATAAAATGAAAATATATAATAAGAATGGAAACAATAACAACTACAAACAATTAAACTGAAATAATGAATTATTTATTAAAAATATATATTAGTCAGTGATTTTATGTCGTATCAAAAGTATGAAAATAGAATGACCAGCTATTTAGTGGTCAAGATCTTTTCTTTGCTCGACAATACATATTTAGAGAGGAGAAACCTCATCCCTTATGTCACTTCTCTTTCCCACTCTATTTAACGCCCAAATGAAATATATCTCTCAACCACTTGATTGCAGATTGTTTGATTTTCGTATTCTCAACACTATAGAAGATCACTGACTTTTGCGCAACCTGCGTATATTAGAATATTTCATCGGTGTGCGATCATAAAAACTTGTATAAACACAATATACACACAAGAAGTAAAAAGACACCCTTAGTTTTATGTTGAGAACGTCAACAAGAAATATTTCCATCAACTTGGTTATTATGGATGAGGAAGCTCTTTTTAACCATGACTAATATTAAGGAGAGGTCAGAGTGGGCAATTGAGATGAGCGATAAGCTCTTAGCGTTCTGGCACGGCATATTTTTTTCCTCAACGAATCAAGATGCTCAATTTCCAGATGCAGCATAGAACAGCTTTCTTGGCCAAGTCAGTCGACAAAAATGAATTCAACTGGACACGCGTGGGCGATATTATTGCGTAAGAAGTCTGAAAGGCCAGCGTTAAGATTTGTTGGATCTCTTATGCCTTGATGATCTGATATAACTCTAAGAGCAATTTCAGAACTTATTAATTCTATGCCAGAACAAATAGTTGCTCTTGGAAACGTTTAAAAGAAAAGTTTTTTCTTAAAAAGTTAATGATTAGATGAGAATTCTTCAACTGTTAAACCTGATGTACATGCATCAAACTGGATGTGCTCGAATAGAGTTGGGGTAAACCGTCGGTGCCTATTTCACTTCTTTATGTCTCTCCACAAACAGGGACTGGAAAAGGTATCCAATGTATTTCAGAAGGTTCTTTACTTTCTCTCGCTCTCTATCTCTGTTTCTATCTCTATAAGTTTCCGTCTCTCTCTCTCTGTCTATCTGTCTCTCTGTTTCCCTCCGTCGGTCTCCCCCGCTCTCTCTCTCTCTCTCTCTCTCCCTCTCTCTCCTCCTCTCTCTATTGAGGGACATAGAAATATACACGCTAGCATGTATTATTTTACATAATTGCACACCCACGCACACACAAGCAGACTAAAACAGACACTCAGCCCATACACACAAATAGGCGAGAAAAAAACAAAAAAAAACCCCACATATGTAAATATGGTGTCGTGGCATGTAGAGCTTAGCTTCGGAACAACGATCTATAAATGTCTATGAGTCTATTCATTCATCTTTATAACATTTGATGATAAATGTTCCGTGTGTGTTGGTTGCAGTCTTCATTAAACGTCACTCATTCAAATTTTGTCCCTTTTGCAATTGAACACTTAGACTCAGACGGAATGATTGATTGATTATTGAACCCTGTGTTTTATCAACCCCCGTGCTGAACGACGTCGTCTTGGAATCCGATCTATTTTCGGTGGTGCGAACGCACAACCAGCAAAATTGACTTCAAAATGATTAATGCGAACTCTTAGCTTTCCAAATAATCTCTCGTGAAACACATTCAAACACAAAACTCTCTTACCGCCGCCCCCTCAGAAAGAGAGTATATTTTCTTTCTTTCTATATCTTCCCCGGTACAGCTGTGTAGTTGTTAGGAAATCGATATCGAACGAGAAGAGACATGATTGCTGACTGATTGGAAATTAAATCATGTCTCCTTACATATTTTGGTTATGATTATATAAATGCGTATTTGTTCTAACAAATGTGGCACACGGAGACACATGATCTCAACCACTCTGATATATATATATATATATATATATATATATATATATATATATATATATATATATATATATATATATATCATCAGCGTCTGCCATTGTTTGACAAAGGTATCTCTAATCCCCTACCATGACAACCTTGATTGTGCCATAATCTGTCATTTCTTATTGCCTAATATTTGTATCTCATCCTTCCATCTTGTGCTTGGTCTGTCTTTTCCTACTGCATTCACTGTCCCCCTGTCACTGCATTTAATGTCCCATCGACACCGATCGGCTGACCCTTCGCTCCATCTGCTGTCATTTCTTCTCGTTAAGTGTTTACCTTATCTTCATTTTTATCATTTGATGATTCATGCAATATCTTTGACCCCAGTTGGCCCTTTGTATCTGTGTTCATCGGTTGCTATTACTATGAATTATCTCTTGCATTGGTCATTCCATGACTCTCTGTGAGATCCTGATTTGGTTCTCAATTCGTATTGTTACTTTTCATGTTTGCATCTGTCAGTTGTAGCTGGTATTATGCATTTATTGTATACTTTAAGCTTTAAAAGCATGGGTTAGTTACCCTTCAATATGTCCCTATTCATACCAAATGTTTTCCAACCGATCATGATGCATCGTTTTAAATTACTTTCATTGCCATTCTCTAACTTCATTAGTTGACCCTCGTGAACGTATGGATCAAACTCTCCTAAAGTTTTACACTTTACTGTATGGTCTCGTGCAGACTTCATTGCTGAACATTTCATTCTGTTCATTCCTAACTGTACTTTTTTCTTACTTTCCCTTTTTAGATCACATCACATATTTCTAATTTTGTCGATGTTTCTGAAAAAACGAAGTGGTGTTTTCGCTACGAAATATGAAACTTGCTAAAGCCCCACTTGAGTATTCCATAGTGACTTACATTTTCGGAAGATGCAGGAGAGGTTTTCCATGAAGGAAAGCACAAATATCTATACACTGCATACGGAAAAGTACCACAAAAGTTATGTCTAGAATAGTGATCCAACTACACCAGGATGGAGATGATCGTGATCTTGACAACTGATACTTTATAACTACCCTAAGAAAATAAACTATCAATAAAGGTATTTATAAATAGGTTAACAATCATTCTAGAAGAAAATCGACCAACTGTACTGGCAGACTTTAGGCGTGGTTATTCAACAATAGACTACCTATACACAATAAATCAGATGATTGAAAAGTCATTAGAATGAAACAAAACGTTCTCTTTGGAATTTGTACATCATGAAAAAGTATTTGAATCGGTAGAACACAAAACAGTGTTCAATCCAAGATGAGATCAGTGAGAATTTTAAAACATGAAAATGATAGTGCAATAACAAGACTACATAAGTATATAAAAGAAAAGATAAAGATAGGAAAAGAAGTAGTACAAGGGGAGACAATATAAGCAATGTAAGTATCTGTATGAATACCGACCGGGAGTGAATGGGAGACAGAGGATCTCCAAACTTCTTGGAATTGGTTGATGTGGTCTCCAAACGCTCGGTATCCCATTGATAAAATACTGCTCTCCCCGCAACATTTTCTGACAAACTGGGGATGAAAATCCATTAATTTCAACCCCACCAGACTTTCACGATAAAACATTCATAGTTCCATTGCATTTTTTCTCTTCTCATTCTCCCATCCTTCACTGAAGATGGCGTTTTGCCGAAACATGTCTGTCAACTGAACATAACAATATGAAAGAACAAAAATTATATCTATTTTCATATATAAATACTCACGTTTTGACTTAATTACACTGGTACACACACACACACACATGTATATATATATATATATATGAAGTCTGTCCCGAATGTATCCAACCATTTAATTTACGTTTTCAAATATATCATCGACTCAGTAGATAATGATGATGCAATCTTTCACAAATAATAAGTAAACAGTTATAACTATATGTCTACTTATGTCTTGAGCACAATTTTCGAGTCCCAAATAATAATAAAAATATGCATGTTCGCTTATCTATTTATCTATATACACGATAGACCATGAATACAAACATTCCTATAATTTATTTTCATAAAGATCTCTGTTTGAAAAAAAACATACGTAGATTTTATCATTTCTAGTGAAGGATCGTATAATCCAAATGGATTTCGGTGATCTTTATCAACAAACTCTAGAAAATTGAAACTCTGTTGAAAAATATAAAAATAGTTTGGTCCAAAAATTGGTACAGCCCTTTGACGATCTTTTTTCCATCCTAAGTAGTGAGTATATTTTAAAACTAAATTTTGATTTTTATTTTCTGGTAGGGATTTTAGATAAATTTGAATATGAATAGGGCGCGCAATATTCAAAATATTAAAACGTCATAGTTCTTAGAGTACCTACGTTTATTTAAGAAATTGCTCCACGTGGAAAAGAATTCTCTCTTGATTTGATGGAATGCATTGATATTTTGTGCAGACAAAACCACAGCTACAAAAATAGCTATAACACTGTTGTTACGGAAAAGCTAGAGTGTACAGAAGCGGCCCAGTCGACCATGCAAGCTTATTCCAAAGTCTATACGTTATATCTGAAAATCTGTTGATGAAGACCCATGAATTGTCCGCAGATGTTGCCAATAGAGTGAAAAAAAACCGAAAAAATGTTTCGATTTCAATAATCAATCGTGTCCTGACCTAAAAAGGGTTACCCGGCCGACAAACACGTACGAAACTGCAACTGACTCCGGGACGCAAACAGGCAAAGTTTGCATATGAGTTCTAGGACAGCACTCTGTGGCCAGATGGAGCAAAAATCAGCCTCTTTTGCACTTATGGCATCTGATGACTTGGCATCATGGTGATGTGTACAAGGAAAACTGTTTGGTCTCAATAGATAAGCATGGTACTAATTAGCAGTATTTCATTGACAGAAATTTCGAATGCTCAAAAATGAGGGAACATGTTGCTTTTACTCAAACTCGGGGGAGAAGAGCTATGCCACAGCATGACACTAGTCCAAATCATTCTACTAAGAAGATCACTGACTTGTTTACCGAAGGAAAAAGTAAAAGTGCTGGATTGGCCCAGCATGTCAATCCAATCGAGCACTCGTGGAATGACAGTTGAACGGATAGTAAAAAAACGACAACCATCCTATAAAATAGAATTGAAACACTGCATAATGTCGAGTGGAAAAAAATTTGCGACCATTTTGTTAATCCAGTGAGGTCAACGTCACCAGGACTACAATCAGTTGTAGAAAATAGAGGCTTCGTTCACAGAGATGTATCTAATTTTTGGTTGCTACAGATCTATATTTTGGGTTTTAGAGTTACACTTTTGTAGAGTATTGTAATGAATAATACCTAACAATATCCGTTTTCGTTGTGTATTTCTCCCTTAGAAGTAACACGACTATCTCTGTTTGCTTCAGAAGAACTGTATGTATGTACGAAATAATTATGTTGGAATGTGTTCATCTCTTCAAGTTTATCTTCCTATTCAAGTTTATGTTTATCTATAATATTCCATGGTCTATCACTACGGAAATGGTTGTTATAAGTGTACAAAAAAAAAGCAAGGTAGGCTTAATCCTGCTGAGAACAAACTAGGGGGTCAATTTAGTAAAAACCACATATTCAATTGAACCCCTCTAATAACTTATTTTGACGACTGAGAAAAAAAATTTTTTCTTGACATAATAAACAGTAAATGTTGAAACTTTCAGCCCTCTTGCACCTCTGATACGGCATGAACACGGGATACATACGTAGCCAGTTTTGTGGCAAGCAAGACGAGCTAAAATAATCGAAGAAAACTATCTTGACAAATTGAGTGACAGTTTTTCATAGATTGTGGTCAGATTCGAACATATATTATATCATTGTTCAATGTTTATATTATCGTCGGTGTTGTGGGTTTAAGTAAACATTGGTGATTATTAGTAAGATCGACTTCTGACTTCTCAGGGCTGCCGAAGCTTCATTTTACTTGCTATATCGAGTATTTCCAGATGACCACCCACCTACGTACAAGCTAGGTTTGACGTTGCTCAACTCTGCTGATCTTCCGAAACGTGTATCTAACCTGATTTAGGTTGTATTCTGTCTGCCTTGGAGAAAGGTTCCTCGATCCTAGTTGCTTTGCTGGGTGTTAAGCGGGGAGTCATTGAGTTACATTTTTCAAGTATTTGGTATAACTCGGCAATGTATTGAACCAAGACCTACTGAACCGGATCAGAGCACTTTACCACTGGGCCACTTTGATAGGTCTGAACAAATATTACAGGCATAAAACTCAGGGCCAGTCAATAGTGCCCACCATTGAAAATAAGTCATCCTTAAATGAGATGTGTTCGCTGAATCATCATGTCTAATAATTATCGATTTTGTCGTGTTTTATGTTTAAGGGATCTTGAGCAATGATTGGGGGTCTTGAATTATCGGCCGACCCTAAGAAATATGATGTCCAAAGATGCGTGAGTAATGGCAGTAACACCCTATTATTTATTTTCCGGAAGAGTAGTAAATAAGTAATGAAATGCTGATAGATTATGCACACATATACATATATGTGTACGCATATATGAAGGGGTAAGGGAACTTATCTGGCAAAATATTGATCCAACCCACGATTCACATACACACGCACACGCATACACACGCACACGCATAAACACACACACACTTTCTCTCTCTTTTTTCCAGCTACGGATAGAGAGAGTCAGACAGACGCTAACACGCAGATACCCAAACGCATACATGCACCCCCACCCACCCACATATATATATATATATATATATATATATATATATATATATATATATATATATATATATATATATATATATATATATGTGTGTGTGTGTGTGTGTGTGTGTGTGTGTGTGTGTGTGTGGACGTATGTGTCCACTTGGGATAATACTTTTTGCGATCCAGTATAGTAAATAGAGGCATGCAGTAAGGTATTTAATGCTCCATATCAATATATCTATACTAAATCACATAATGCACACACACACACACACACACACACACACACACACACACACACACACATGTAAGCAAGTGGACACGTCTTATACATAATTTTATCCCATGCTATGTTGGTTTTAATCCGTCACACACACATAGACACCTCTATCTCGATATATATATATATATATATATATATATATATATAGATAGATAGATAGATAGATAGATAGATAGATAGATAGATACTTCTCAATCTCTCCAAACACAAACACATGCAGATGTATACACACACACACACACACACACACACACATATATATTTATATATATATATATATATATATATATATATATATATATATATATATATATATATATATATAATTTTTGGTGCCTGTGTATGACTGTGTATGTTTCGAGAGCAAGAGTAAGAGAGGGTTTAGAAAACAGACACAAAATCTCAGATTTCAAATACATAGGTGATATACGTTTATATATTGTTCGCTCCTCTCGATCTCGGTCTAACTTTCAGTACCTCCGTTTTCTTTATTCCTTCATCCGTCTATACATAGCACATTTATATACTTATATTCATATATATGTATCTGAACGAGAATACATGAAATGGCATTTGTAATTTGTGTCATCCTATTCCATCCACTGATATGCAACCCCTCCACCCACTCTGCCCCGTTCCACAAGCCCAGAACCTGACTCAGATTGTGTGAGTCCAGAATGGACAAGCGGTAAACTGGCCCTCAATGGCACTTTTGAGGCCAAACTGCGACACACCGTCTCGACAATCGGGAATTAATAGCTTTTCCCGGGACCATTTCCCATCGCTTAGGGATGTTACTCTTGGGAGTCTTCGCGGCGAACAATTGCCATAAATTTGTTGCCACGAAAAGGGGAAGAAAGGGAGGTTTATTGATAAAAGCTGAGTGCAGGGGTTTTGATATACGCGTAGGAGTTTTTATGGTGATAATGGGGTCGGGGCTGAAGACTGCTTTAAATGTGTGCCTCTTGGCAGAATTTGCATTGGGATGAGTGCAGCAGGGGTTTGTCTTAATCGATAACATATGCAAGAGTTACCCAAACAGTGAGGCATTGTCAACAAAATTGCTGCTTTATCTTTTGTCTACCTTGACAGGTGGAGGCCAATTACGCACTACTTCAATTGCATTAGAATATGTACGCATGCAAAATCTACAATGACGGTGAAAAGTATCTGATATTTAAAAAGGTTTATTATAACATCCTTTTACTCTTTCAAATTCGACAGAAGTCGAACAGAACATTCCTGATTTATGTACATGACTTCGCAATGTTCATTCTTGTTTCAATGAAATTTAAAATAAAAAAGATTTTTTTTGTATTTCTTGATCTTTGGTTCAATTTCTATCAATTTTAAAGTTGTGAATGGATATTGAAGTAGACTTTGAAATGTATCGAATGCATTGTAGGCAGCAATAGATGGATAGACAGATAGACAGACAGATAGATAGATAGATAGATAGATAGATGGATTGATATACATCTATTTATTCTCAATTTATTTTTCTAGGGAATGATCCAACTGTTTGATGGATATGAATCGAATAAGATAGGTATAAAGATAGATAAAGTGCGTGCAAAAGTATACAATACATTTTTAAAAGTTCATCTTAAGAAACACATAATGTAAATAGACAGAAATTGTAGGGAAGATTCATGATATTTGAACGTAACTTTTCAAAGTTCAATGCTCTTTGAATAATCTGTTGATTTTTAAATTTTATTTAATCGTTTTTGCAAATTCTGTCAATTTTTAAGATGTATCTATTCATATGCTCATATAAACCTTTTGGAATTTGTCCGATCCATCCATCCATCTATCTATCTATCTATCTATCTATCTATCTATCTATCTATCTATCTATCTATCTATCTTGATCAGTTTATATCTATATCTATGTTCGATCATTCTCAATCTATCTAACTTTTTGAAATGTATCAGAAATTTCGAAGGAATTTTTTGAAAAAATTGTTCACTGAGCCAGTCTTCCCTGTCAACCACGTGGAATGCCTTTAGAATGGAATGGATTGGCATTTAGTCTACCAATCATATATGAATACAGGAATAATTCGATTCATGTTTTTAAAGAAAAAAGAGATTGCATAGTGCATACAAAAACAGTGGGCCTTCGAATTTGTGTCGCCGATAAGTGTTTCTCCTTCCGAGGAACCTAATTTCATTTGAGAAGAATTAAGGTTGCTGTTTCTAACACAATGCACTTCGGCTGAAATATCCGCCCTAACGACCGGTGGTGAATTTTTGTAAAATGAATAGGATAATTGTGGAGAATAATCTTCGATATATCTTATCAAATTTGAATCATTCATTTTTTACTTAATTTTTGTATTGGAAATGATTTCCCGATTGTGGAGTTTCACAACCTCGCACACTCAATGTTAGAAATGGTACACAGCTAACAAAAAATAACTAAATAATTCAATCATAGCAATTACAATATGATTTTGATTTAAGAATTTTCTTCTGTTTTCATCTCATTGATTCTTTTACTTAAATTTTTACGCCATTTTTAATATTGAGGGGGCAGAGGTGTAAGGTTTATTACAACTTCAGTCTAAAACTTCCCTTAGGACCAATGAGTTAATTAATAACGGATTTTTTCGGCAACCTTTTGGTAAAGGAATTCAATATAATGCATTATCTGATGTGTGATAGATTTATTCCATAATCTGCTCGATACTTTCAACATTAGATATTTAGTTGATTGGAGTAAAGCTTAATGTATGATGAAATGAAGGATCCGTAACATGTTTATGTTTCTGCACTGTATTCATATTTGCAGAAGCATAAACATGTTCATGTAGCAAATCCATTATTTCATTATATATATATATATATATATATATATATATATATATATATATATATATATATATATATATATATATATATATATCGATTGGTGTATCAGAAATAGTTAAACATTTGAATGATTTTAAAAGATTTGAAGAATCAGTTTATCAAAAAATTGTAGAATCCGTATATTGTGCGATTTATAAAAGATATGTGCATTGATTATTTGGAAATTAAATAAGTATTTTTGAATTTGAAAGTAATGTTAATATTCAGATATACACAAGTAATATTTGTTTTTCCAAAAAAGTATTCTCTTCAAACAGCGAAATATCTTTTCTAGAAGGAAAAATTGATTTTTATTAACTGTTATTATGTACAATATTCTTGTGTGATTTCTGAAAGCCTTCCAATGTACATATCTCCTTTGAAAATGAAGTCTCCTTAAAAGCAGAAACTTATGTTTATATAGCAAATATTGCCAATGGATAAAAATGCTGAAAACGGCATGGGGCCTGCTTTCAAAAAGTACCTCGTTTTCCACAATTTGCAACCAGCTTTTATTATTTTAAACTACAAAAAAATAATGAACAAATTGATAGATTGATAAAAAATTGATATAGTTCAATCATTTTGTTTCTGAAGTGTGCAATAATTCGCTAAAGCACCTACTCATTTTGAAATTCCTTGAAAAGACTGTTTATTGTTTAGCCTTTACATAATCAAACAGCTCCCGTATGGAGAGAAAGTGGGTAAGAGCCAAGGGTCTTTGAGAGGGAGAGAGTAAGAGAAAGCTCCAAACACCAACTCTTCAGTAAGAGCGATAGTAAATTTACTTCGACAAACAGATTTTAGTCACAGAACAATGGAGCATATTGGAATGATTTCGATTCTTAAATCGAATACCCCGACCTCAGCATATTTTAGTGCATGATTTTCTCACAACTAACTTAATAAAAATATTTGAGAGCCCCAAGTGTAGCCACAGAAGATTCCATGGGTTTCTGCTGAATGGTTTTAGTGGTAGACTGTTACACGTGGACAGAGGGACATTTACTGAATTATAATAAGATTAGATATCATCAACCAAGACTGTCACCAAAACTGTCAACATAGGTTTCTTCAGGTTCTAAGTTTGTTTGACTGGCTATCTATATGCCATGTGTACAGGCCGCACTACTGGAGCTAGAGAGCTGGACATTTATATCTCATCACGTGTTGAGAAAATGATATTCAGTTGTATGAAAATTACTCGCTAAAATGTTTTTTATGGTTATTTTTGCAATTCATTTTTTCCTGGAATGATCTCTTATTTTCTGCTGAGCTGCATCCACGCTGTGCTTTTTCTTTTTCTTTTTTTGGGGGTGGGGGCAAGAAAAGCTTTCCAATGATTTTGATTGAGCACCCTTAACGCAGCACGCTGTCAAAATAATTGTTGACGGGACGGTTTCTATTGAGTGACTAACCTGACATGTCTTTAAAATAAAGGTATTTCTTCTAGTAAGGTGATAGTTTTCATGGATACTCTCGATTATAAGATACCCAGAAATAAAATCAAGGAGTGCGTATCAAAATGTTTTATAATCATCATTTTTTTGGCATCTGTCTATGATCCTAGACCCTCCCAAAGATTTTCGAAACCTCTAATTCATCAGCGTTGCAGATCCAGTAATAAAACTTGTCTAGTTCGTCAATCAATCTTATGTTCTGTCAACTTCAGTTTCAAATAAGATTTATGTCCAGCAGATGTGTAACATTCTTGCTACATGTCCAGCCTATTGCTGTTTGAGTTTTCTAATGATTTCTATGACATCTCTTGACCTCGTTTGTTTTCTAATATAATGCACTTTCTTGTGATATCTCCTTTTAATGTTAATAAAGATTCTCTCCTGTGTCTGTTGCACGGTCCCCAGTTTCAGGACAAATCTTTTGGTATGTCTTTCCTTCCTGTCTATTTGTTGTTGTGCAAAGCGGAAACAATACTTTTAGAGTTCAAAGTCCGGCTGAAACAATATGTTTTCTGTTAGCACTTATGCCTTCTGGAAAGGCATGAATTGTTCACTTTCTAGTAACATCTATGGAAGATTAGCATATTAAATAAGAGTCTCTACTCCGGGCTTCAGGATTCGACTCGAAATCTTTTTTCCCTGAATCACAAACCTTGAGAGGAAGAGAGAGTAGCGTGGAGGAACCCGTGATAGGTGAAGATTTGAAAGAGATACATGTGCCGTATTCAGCGTAAAGACAATGTTACAAACCATCGAACAAAACTGTCATGAAAATTATCCATGTTGATTTCTCCAGTTTTCAAGTTGGTCGGGCTTGCTGGTTGACTGGCATGCTATTCACGTATGTATCACACGTGGAGATCACGTGGTATGTATCACACGCGGACACGTGGCTATAGGGCTGAAAATTTAAACATTCACTCTTGATTATGTCTCCTATAAATATTTGTTCTATCAAACCTCCTTTCAAACATATCTAAATAGCTTTTCGTTTCCAGGGTAAATTTGAAACGTAAGTTTATGATTAATTGGTCATTTAGCTTGTGTCACTACCCAGCATCAGGTGAGAGAAGTGACTAATTCATTGATCACTCTTTTTTTTCAATTTTTTCAATTGATGCTGCCGTGAGGCATTTGTCAGGTGATGGTTTCTATTGAGTGATTAACTAGACTTGCTATTATTATTTTTGATAAAAAGAAAGTTTTATTGTCATTCGTCAGCATATCTGTAAATTCGCCAACACGTCAGTTGTGAGAATATAAACTCATCATAATTGAGATCCATAACCTTTGATTCCTTATTCCTCGCCTCCACCCGCCCCCGCTCCAACTCTTCGAGTGGTTCCTGAAAAACAAAAACAGACAATGAAAAGGTTTTGATAAGATTGGCAACGAGCCACACCAGCTCGACATTTGATCACTAATTGGATGAACGGGTCGATAAGTTATGGAAATCTTCCAAAGTTTTGTTCATTCGTTTTATTTTGAAGGACAATGGAGAGAAGAAAAATGGCCGCCGGCCTGTGAATCCACACAGACAGTGATGGGTCGTCTGGACCATCATCAAGATCCAATCACGGGATTTTTCATTCGAGAAAAAAAAACAAGATTTTCCAATACTTAATCGTCTTTTTTACGATAGAAATATTTTTGGCCTGAAATCTCATTTGCCTGCGTCTCTATCATCATCATCATCATCATCATCATCATCATCATCATCATCATCATCTATTTCTCATATATATCTATCATTTGGGAAGCAAATGTAATGAACACACACGCATTCATACACAAACATGTATATGTACATATATATATATATATATATATATATATATATATATATATATATAAAATACTCTTTCTCTCTCCATCTCTTTCTATATATATATATGTATACATATAGTTTATGATGTATTTTCAGATTGTAAGAATACAAAAAGTAAATAAAGACTAGATTTTAACGGTTGCCAATTATCACCATGCAAAATAGGGCTACTAATATATAAAGAAATACGAATAAGCAAAACTGATGCTGATGAGTGTGTTAGGCACGAAATCTAGACATTCACCGGGTACATATATCTGTTATATTCACACATATACATATATATATGTGAAAACGACGATTAGAAGGTGAAAAGGAAAAATCAAGAGATCAGTATCATACTTCATGTTTTAAATTATTCCGTGGGCGTAATTCGATGCATTCCCTGTGAACAAAAATGGTAACCCCCATCGGGATGCATCAAACTACACTCAAAGGATGATAAAAAAGTTGGATGTAACGCATATCTCTTGATTTTTTCTCTCCACCTTTTTACTGCCATTCATTCGGATCATTTCGCATCCAAAGTGTATTTATATATATATATATATATATATATATATATATATATATATATATATATATATATATATATATATATGTATATATATGTATATATATTTGATTTTTTGCTAATCTTTTCTAATTTTCGTACAAGTGAATGGATCTTTGTATCCAAATGAATTACAACGATATAAATAAAGCGCTCTCGGCAGGACTATCAGACAATACATCCCACTGTTCTGATTCAGTCCATTACCAAAGTTTTGTCTTGAATGATACATAGGTATTATATGATATGCATCATGTAATATGCATTTTAAATCTTTTTCTAAGATAGATTTGTGATTACTGATGAGAATTTCACTTGCACAGCCTGACAAAACGATAAAAACGTTAAGTGTGAAACAAATCTGTGTTTGATGACTGCAGACCGAAGGCTAAAAAATGGTGAATTATCGAGAAAAAGGGTATATCTCATACTGACGTGTGATAAGATATTGTATCATATTATACTGCATCCCTTATTTGAATCATGTTATACATATATGTATGTTTGTGTGTATGTGTGCGCGTGTGTGAGCAGTTTGTCTCCATAATTGTACGGAAATTGATGTAGCATTTTTTAAAAAGGATTTAAAAAATGTCCAACTCATAGTATAATTTCGATAATCATTGCTTGCGTATCGAGTTTGGTGTGCTCAACTTTTGGGGTCTTGTGCCAGATTCATCTGAGCTGAGTAGATAATCACCTTGTTTGACCGGCCGCAGAGTGCAGTGAGACAATAAGATGAAAAATACGTGTTGCAATATTCGATGGTTCTAAAAATAATGTCACATTCTCCATAACATTTCATCAAATGAGAAAAGAATCTTGAAAAAGTATAAAAAAAACAACTGATGCATTATCAGAGTAATAACAAGGATGGCCAGCGATTAGTGTAAATGACGGGTTTAATGGTTTCATTTGAACTGCTGCCTTTTGGTTGAATTTCAGTTGCTCAATTCGTACAGCAGGCAGTCGTCAACACCTTAGGCTCATTCTTTATTTTCGGATCAACGCTGTTGAAAGGGTAATCGGTCTGAGTGAAAGTTTCTATGAAAAGTAACTAATCAGTTAAGATGAAGGTAAAATGTAGTAATAACAGTAAAAAATAACAAGAAGAAGAGCAGGCTTTGATCAAGAGCTGCGACGTCATATTTACAATTTCCGTCAGCATTTGTCATCATTTGTTTTCCATGAAAAAAATAATTTCCTTCCAATTTAGTCTTGCAGATAATCTCCGTTAGCATAAATTATCATTGCATCAAGAATAAAACGAAAAATATTGTCCGAAATGCATCGTTGCAAAATGGTAAATGATGTATCTACATGAGGTGCAAACCTATAAAGTCTGCTTTCTTCCTTTCTTAATTCTTTCCTTAATTTTTTTTCTTTCATCTCGAGAATTGACTTCTCTTGAATGAATAATATGATACACTATGACGTAAGTCTATTTAATCACTGTCCCACCACAGCAATATGTGACACAAGGTCGAGCTTAACGTGGAAAGAAATAGGAACAACCCTTCCAAAAATGGCTCCAGCCGATGCAGTCACCTGCGAAAGTTGGGCCGAGTAATAATGGGAGAGCCTAAGGACGAGTCCAAAGGCCTCCCGATGCGCTTAGCAAACGCAGCCTCAGTGTAACCTCATTGGCCAACGTTTGCACCGGCGCACTCGGTCTTTGATACCTTCCACACAATCTCCGGCCCATTCAACGGGCAAGTGTCAGTACCGACTCCTCGGTCTATGCCGTGGAACAGCTACTACACTTTGATCACGAAGATAGGGCCAGAAAAAGGTGCCAGGTGAGTATACACTATGACGTAAGAAGGAAAAATATTCCTCTAAAAGCTATTTATCTATAAAGTCTCTCTCTCTCTCTCTCTCTCTCTCTCTCTCTCTCTCTCTCTCTCTCTCTGTCTGTCTGTCTGTCTGTCTGTCTTCACCTGTCTCTCTCTCTTTTATCACTTTATCTTTAGTAGCTATGAACAGTGTATCATCCTGTACCCGCTCTCTCTTCTTGTCATATCCTTGCACGCCTTCACCTCAAAGTTTTTCTTGAATAATATGACGTATTGTGACGTGAAAACGAAAAAAAACATTCGTCTTTATTTCCTCACTTTCTATAATCTCTCTCTCCCTCTCCCTCTCTCTCTCTCTCTCTCTCTCTCTCTCTCTCTCATTAACTGTCCTTTGGTTGCCTCAAACACAGTATATCTTCCCCTAACCACTCTCTTATTATCACTCATATCCTTACACATCGTTACTTGATAATTTTCTCGTTCATAGAACTGTTGACTTACGTTGCAGTTAAAAATAAAAACCAGTTCAACCGTAACTATTGTCGTATTTATTTGTGAAACAAGTAATCTATAAATAAATCCAGGAACAAATCAGTCAAATTGGATGATATTTTCCATTGTGTTCTAACTCAATAAACATTCCACTAATCATGCTGCTCTCTTCAGGAGAGCTCACGTTATTTTGAAACGAATGTATCAAATCTCGTGATAAACGTTTTCAATGGGAAATAACGTTGTCAAAGAAGGTGATTTATTTTCAAAGAAGAAAATGTGTGTGTTGATTACTCGATCCTGATCAATATCTGCACAGAATTGAATACTTGGATCCATTTCAATTATCCTGCAAGTCTCAGGGTCTAAATGTTGAGGTAAACGTTTGATTCTATGAATATTAACATCAGACATCTTGTTGTTCTTTCTGACAAGTAATGAACCTAATTAGCAAAAGCCGAAATGGGAGACTTATTTTAGCCAGGATTTCTGAGATGAGGAATTTTCGTTATCATACACCGATTTACTCGGAGTAGTTTATCATCTTCAGCCTTTTAACGACTGTTGTTGGACATTGACTTTCCCCAAGATTTGCCAGACCTCTTTGTCATGGCCACAGTTTCATATATGATATCTATGGATCCATGTTCGAGGTTGTGTGATGTCCAGCAATTGTCTGATATTCTAGCAACGTTGCCAGGCAATTACCAGTTAAGATTTCTAATGGATTTCATGATATCAGTGACTCGTGTTTCTTCTCTTATACTCTGTCCTCTTGTTATCCTTCCTTGAGATGTTAAACATGATACTTTCTTATGCATGTTCCCTACTTCTTAGTTTGAAAGCCTGTCTTTCGTTTACGTTCCTTATTTCCGCTCCATTAAAGGCCCTATCAAAAGAGCGCTACTTAAGCTCATCTAGTGACCTGTCGGCGATGGGTTCAATCCCTAGGCTAAAGAAATAGTCATTTATTCTGGTTCAGTGCAAGAGGCAGACAAGCAATATTCTAGTCAGGAAGAATCAATGTTCATTTGCATGGCCAGCAGAATGAGAACGATCTACCCCAACAGATTGGGGAAAAGAAGGGTTTGCTTCATTTTTTTCCTAGGAATATCTAAAACAGATACAAATATATTATAAGAGAGAAAAATGCATGGATTGAAATATTGACAGACCAATAGATATTGAATTTTTTTAAGCACTCGATAGAAAGAGTCACCCAACCGATGTCTTCCAGCAGAATACCGTGCTGAGATTGATCAAAATGGAAAAAAAAGAAAAAAAAGCGTAATCAATGAATAAGTTATTCATATAATATTGTCTAAACAAGGAGTAGACTTAATTATTCTACTGTAACAACAACAACCCTCCCCAAAATTAGGAGATTAGTAATGAGCATCCCCCAACCGTAATTTGATTTAACGACCAACTGGTTGGTAGTCGTGTCTCTTATCGACAGCACCAAATGAACCAGTCTTACATATCTACAGAAAAAAAAAAAACGAAAGAGAATTTTCTTCTGATAAATTCGTTGATTTACACACAAAACTGTGTTTTTAAAATTTTATATTCATTTTATATACAATACAGAGTTGAGTTTGACCCTGTAGCAATCAGGTATGATTTATCAATATTGACCTGTTATTGTCTATAAAACTATTCATCCCACCTAGATTATATCTACCCGACTATTGTGCCCCTAAACTTCCAGGCTTTCGAATGACCAGGTTCAAGAACAACTTATAGACTTGATAACGATTCCAAGACAAAACTTCTCCACTGCACTAAAAAGATCAAAAATGTCCGGAAGACAATTGTGAGAAAAGAATAAATATAAAAGAATCAGTAAAACTGGCATATTCATGTTCCACTTTGCCACTGATTATCTTTTACGGTTTTTGATATCAGACAAAAGATAAAAGTCAGAGATATCATAGAAAAACGAGTACAAAACACAGAATGACAATGTGCTAGACATATTGCAAGAACGTCAAACACCTGCTGGACATCATAAATCGCAACGTGGATTCGCGGGGTCGAACGCAAAATTGTGGACGACTGAAAGTAAGATGACATGACGACCTAAACAAACTCAGGAGGTACGAGGTCCACAAAAGCCATGATAAAAAGTTATTAGGGAAGGAGTATATCAAACGCCGGTCGTTAAAAAGCTGATGATGACATATGTATATAAATAATGGACCAAGAGATAGACAGTTATGTAGATTGATATCCATCTATTTTTTCATTATCTCCTTTGATCTCTCTCTCTCTCTCTCTCTCTCTCTCTCTCTATATATATATATATATATATATATATATATATATATATATATATATATATATATATATATATTCCAGAGAATGGATTTGCCGCAGGATTCAAACCAGCGACCGATAAGGTAAATGCCTAAACGTAGCGTTGCTCTTACCATTGAGTTAAACAGCCCCCGATATTACGTGTATATATATATATATATATATATATATATATATATATATATGTATATATATATATATATATATATATATATATATATATACATACACGCACACATATATGTATATATATATATATATATATATATATATATATATATATATATATATATATAGCCGTTTTTATTGTGATTATGAACACATCCAAAAGATATGTAAATATTATACCCTCCACGTACACATATGTTCATAAGGACATATGTATCTCAACACATTGTGACTATTCTTTGTGTCGAATATACACAAATTGATACAAAATTTCTATCTGAATCTCACAATATTCATTGAACCAACACCAGTACCCCAGAGATAACAATTCTTATTGATGTTATCTTGTTTGGGGAAATATTATGTTCACTGGACACTAGGTATCAGCTTTCGACGCAGACCATACCGTTCATTGTAAAGTCTCGAAATTTTGCACACAGACTCTCCTCGGGACGAGATTAAATGTATTTTTTTGTTTTTGTTTTTTTTTTACTCCCCACTGGAATGTATTTTAGAGGTTTGTTTGATCTGGAATACATGTTTTTTTCCTCAGTTGATCCAGCAGAATCCACTTTTCTCTAGTGGTCACGGATCTGGGACCATGAGAGGTACACAGGCCGTACAGGGGGCAATTGGGGCACAGGGGGATTGATTGCTTTGGTACGAATAGTTAGTACTGTGGCAACTACTATCGTAATTGCTTTATTTCCACAGTCTCTGGAGTCAACAGAGGGGGAACAGGTATTGTAATTATCATGTCTTGGTACAGATTACACCATTCATAGTAGAGATTTGTAATTTTGCACACATAACTCACTTGAGTACTGCCGAAAACGACTTTAAAAAAAAATTCTCCTGGAATAGATTTTTTGATTGGAAGTTCAATTTACAATGTAAGTTTCTTCTAAATTGATCCCCTAGTTTGTGTTTACCAGAATTCAGGATTGTAAATCAATTTTTTTATCTCCTATCTGGACCTCGTACCCGGGGTCGGGGCAGGGTGCTGAATCCAAGCTTGAATAAAGAAAGACACGCTAGCCCTGCGATCCCAATCTAGGGCTGTGACCCCCCCCCCCCGAGGATCCACAAAACAACAGGGCTGGGTAGGATGTCCATTTCCGAATTTCGAACTAAGAAGATATTGCCAATGTTGCCAATTTAGCGCTTATCGAGTTTAATTCAACGTGTCATTTTTAGTGCATTACTTCGAAACCAGATGGATTGTCTCTGTAATGCTGGTGTCAGTTCAATAAATATGGTCAGATTCAGGTGAAATCTTATCAAATATTGAAATAGATTAGAATCTTAATTCAATTCTACCCTGGATTTATCAGCAACACAGATAAAATATATAGATGGAAATAATCTTACTTTAACTTAAATCCCTTATAACAGAATAATAACAAGAGAAGATTTGTTATTCCAAAATGAATTTTAAAAAAATCATGGTGCAATTATATTCACGGAGATATTGATAAATATGACACGGTGTGCCATAGCAAGGAACCAGTCCTGTTTTTTTAATGCTCCCAAAACAGGGCTATGGTAAAACAGCCGTCAAACTCAATGATGAGAAAATAAAAGTACGAATTCAAATAGAACTAAATGACATTTGACAGAACCTAAGGATATATAAACACTTACTATCCAACACATTGAAATAACACCATTCGGTGGTTTGCTTGAAAAATGGTGGTGAATACTATACATAAAAATTCAATAGAAATAAAAAGTTGTTCTTTTTCGACATTATGATATGAAAAGTTTACACAACTGTATACAGCTTATCGATTTTTTTAGATATGTTTATTTACCACTGATTAGATAGATGTCTTACATCAACAACTCATTCTTCTCCTCTTTCTTCTTCTTCTTCTTCTTCTTCTTCTTCTTCTTCTCCTTTTGTTGTTGTTGTTGTTCTTCTTCTCCTTTTCCTTTTCTTCTTCTTCTTCTTCTTCTTCTTCTTCTTCTTCTTCTTCTTCTTAACCATTTGTGAGGAACATCAATTTTTTGCTCATTATTTTCCAAATGTCTGAAACAAAAGCAAAAAATGAAAATCCTAAGACGGGAATTTAATTCCTTTTATTCTTTAAGACTTTGGCGAATGACGTAATCTGGATTAGCACCGAGATAATCCGGGCGCTTTCTTTTATTTTTGCCTTACAACCGCGTAATTTTCGAGATCCTACGTAATCCGATCATAAATATATGCACAGTTTTATGAGTATATATATATATATATATATATATATATATATCATGATTATATGCGTCTGTGATCATGTGTGTTTACATGCGTTTCCCTCTCTCTCTTTCCCTCTCTCCCTCTCTCTTTCTCTATACATATCTTTCCCTTTCTCCCTCTTTCTCACCTGCTGATTCATGCGTAAATATTACCGTAATTCTTGTCAGTTAGAATGCTAGTGTCAAAATAAACAGCGTGCACACACACACATACACACTCACACACACACACACACACACACACATATATATATATATATATATATATATATATATATATATAGGAAATGATCAACATATATAGAGTTTAAAAGTTGCACATTTATAGGTTAGTGTCAGTACGAAGTTTGGAATGCGTTATCTCGTTGGACCAAATTTCCTCCATCGGGAAACCCAGGGAGCATCTAGGAGGGCAAATGATCCCATCAATCATTGATCATCGGTTTTCAATAAGTTTTCGATGATCATTCATTCATGAATGAATTTATCTATGAAAACGTATTTATAACGAAACTTGGTGATAATAGTTTTCGAGTCAGTCAGCTCTATCCTATTTCCTGGAATATATTAGGAATTAGCGTGTAGGAAATTTAATTTTCTCATTTTCATTTTAAAGCCAACACCTTTTTCTTAGTTTAGAGATTTTTCCAAGTTAAAAATCTTTGTAGTCAGAAATGATATAAAAAAATCATAGGAAAAAATTGATAAGAATAATCTTTTAAAGATATTATAGTAATAATCATGTTTCTTTTGCTTTTACGTTGTGATAATGTTCTACCTTCCAATATCATAAATCATTTCATGACGAACAATGACATAATTTTTTATTGATATAATTTTAATCAAAACAGGGAGCTGCAGATTAGGCTGAGCAGGTATAAACAAGAATAATCGATTTTGTCGAGCCAAGTTCCAACTCTGGCTGAGACCTTTTGTGTTCACTTCACAGTAATGCCTCTGTTAGAGACATGGATCTATCCTTCCCTTTTTTTATGGGTGAATTTCATAGGGTGACGTGACTGACGCCACTTCGGGTGCTTGTTGCCAAGAAATTTCCTCCACACATCGCAAACGGGTGACTATGTAATATGCGATACCAAAATACGGAGAGCTGAAGTCATAACCAGCGTAACATCACCGCTTACTTTTAGTCAAATCAAAACTAAAAAAATCATTGCACGAAAAAAATTCTATCATGAGTTAAAATTTGTTCCCCGAATGAAACGGCTATGAAGACCGTCTACTAAAATTTGAAATTCCAGAATAATCGGTGAAGGAGAGATCAAGAGTTATGTATAAAGGAAATGAATTATTTCTTGATATAACAAATAATTTCTAATGACTGACTGCTTGGATAGTAGCCAAAGGAGAAAATAAAAAAATATCTCTTGAAAGTGTGGGGTCTGCACTCACACTGGCTTTGATCAGAATGATCTGATTTACGTCTCTCTATTTATATAACGTTAGGAGTCTGATTTTGTGTATTTGTGTCGGACTTTCAAGTTACCAAAACAGTGCGTTGTACCCGTAGGGATTGAATTATGGTACGCTTACAATGCACTAACTAGGATATGAAAAGATCCGGGGGATCTGCGGTGGAATGATGATGATGTTGGGTCTGCGCTCGCACTAACCCTGATGATAATGAACTTGACTATTTATCGAACGATTAATCCACCAATCAAACAAAAAATCTGATTCTGTTTATTTGTATGCAATCTTTGCATATCGAAGAAGGTATATTGTAACCAAACTAATTGAATAAAGTACCCCTAAAAAGGATTTGATTAGGGCAAAGACTCAGTTTAAACTAGCTGGAAAAATGAGTGATTTTTCCAAACTTATTTCAAGAATAAAAAATAAACAAAATTTCAACGTTGCCTCCACCGTCCTCACGTCCATATCTGTGATTTCTGATTTCAAAGAGATTCAAAACGAAATCGGAGCAGAATTCAGTTGTGGTAGCAGAAGAATATGATGGAAGAGAAATCTATTCATTTAAAAAAAACAATTGGTGAGTTTAAATAAAGTAAGAGTACGATTTCTATTTATAATTTGTTCTGGAGACATAGGGTATGCTTGTTCTTCTTATAAGTGGGATTTAAATGAGTATGTATTAGTTGAGAGGAAATAAGAAGGTTTAGCTGATTTTAGCCATTTTGAAGACAATTTTAGCTATTAATAACGAGAAATACATGGCAACACTATAAAAAAAAATGCTTGATACGTCAGCAATTGTTCCGAGCAGATTTTCTTTGAATGACACCATGTGTTTTCATGATATCAAACTTCTCCGGGCATAATAGCTGCAGGTACATAAAACACGAAACCCATTCCTTCTTCTTCCTGGTGTTTAACGTGACTGAAATCGTCCGAGAGATAGACTGATTGAACGACAGAAAAGTCTCTTTTTGAGATGCATGGACACAATTGAGAATATCAAAGGACGGCATCTAGAATCCTAACGTATACAATGTACACTTAAAAGTGCATTTGACTCACGATTTTTTTCAAACTTACGATGAGCTATATCTCTATCTCTGTCTATCTATCTATCTATCTATCTCTATCTCTCTATCTATCTCTCTCTCTCTCTGTCTCTCTCTCTCTCTCTCTCTCTCTCTCTATATATATATATATATATATATATATATATTTATATATATATATATAGAGAGAGATAGATATAGATATAGATATATGTATATAGGTTAGTGGGTGATTCATCTGCCCGTAAGTAATTTCTACTCAGAGCTCCTCTATGCGCTATTACCGTGTTCTATTGTTGAAAAATTTTTCACTGAATTAAAAACTTTCACATGACTATCGGTTTTTAGCTGCATGCCATATTGGAGGTGATCAATTAAAAAATAGAAGAGGGTTGACCAACGAATTAGTAATTTCTCCTGCCTATTCTTGAAATGCAATCACCAGAAAGTGAGAATGTTCAAAAAACAAAAGAAAGACCAATTTAGCATATACTTACATTGACATATGGAACCCCTTTTAACATTTTGTGGGGGTGGGGGGTAAAAAGAAATCAATTTCTTTTTAAATATGATAAGGAGTGTATGTTTATTTTTTCGGCCCAGTATTTCAATTAGTGAGCCCCGTCCGCGTAATTCATAAATAACCAGCCAACCAACCTGGCCAGATTAAAATCTGAAAGAAACTTATGTTGACAATTTTGGTCGATAGTTTCTCACCAAAAGAAACACCAGGACGCTTAAAATAGGGAAGAAACATTTCTCTTCGAATGAGAACGATCGATGAAGAGGGGAATTGCCTTTGGGATGTTTTCCGTTGAATATCTTAATCTGTTCGTTTCCCACATTTATTCTTATATCTGCGATGACACAATTAAAAGGTATGAAATCACAAAAAAAAAAAAAAATCCATAAACTCTTTTGTCCGGAAGAATTTGATGACTATCCTTACATACCCTGAAACGATTCATCACTAACCCGGCATCAACCTCTTGGGTAATTGTAACACTTTTGTAAAGATGGAACCCCTCCAACGCAAACAATATCGTCACAATGACATATCAAAACGCCAGATCTTTGGTTGCATTTAGAATTGCAATCTCGAACCTTTCAAGACCTGAAATTGGTAAAAATTCAGTATCAAACAGAGTTATTTTGTTCCGAAAATAAAGATTTGGAATTGAAGCAAAAACATAAATTTACAGGAGATCAACATTTGGTCTCGTATACCGGAGACATCTGACATTTCTCCTTAGAACTTATGGCAGAGAGTGTTCAAAACCAAAATACGCAATGGTGTCAGGTCTATACTTTGTCCAAGAAGATTAATATGGCAATGAGAATCATCAACTCAACATTAAAATATCAGATAAATTTTTCCATGACAAACCAGTCAAATCTGATACTGAAAAGGACATTTACAAAACATAACAATCCTTTACACACAAATGATTTAATATAATTTATAAATATACATGATCAATAGATTAAAAAAATATGTATTTTAGTCAACTTTTCCTGCCAACTTAGTCTGATGATTGATTTGAAGATAAGTTATCTTAGTACTAAATTTAATCAATTTAATCTCAAAATTGTACAAAGTTGGTCTTATAATGGATTTTGAGTCGTTCGGTTATTTTGGTACTGAGGCGACTCAATTTGATCCAAAGACAATGCTAATTTGGTCAGATGATCGATTTGAAGTTTCTTGGTTATGTTACAGCTTGGGCCACTTAATTTGATCCAAAGACAAGATGGCGAATATCTGAGGAATCTCAGATTTGCAGACTACATCGACGTTTGTGCAGATAACCCCCACAATCTCAAACAAATGCTAGCTGAACTGAATGAAAAGTCGGCCTTCACGTGAACTTCAGCAAAACAAAGGTCCTGTACAACAATCATATCGGAAACAAAACACGACAATCAAAATTGAAAACACAAAACTAGGGAAAGTAGATCACTATATCTACTTTGGACAACGAATCCCCGTGAAATCTCCAAAAGAAGAAGAATTCAAGTAAATAATCCCTTTAGGGTGGCAAGCCTTCGGCAGTGCAAGCTCAGCTTTCAAGAACAAGCCAGTCTCAATGGTCCAAAATAGGAGAATGTACAACCAATGCATTCCCCCGATCGTCACCTACGGAGCAGAACGGATAAATGAGATCGGAAAATGTCTTGATAAGACGTGGCGTAGGTTAGATCAGTTGCGGCTGCCATTGAAGGATTTAGAATAGGCCTTTATCCCGGAGTGGACCTGAAATGGCTAATGAAGATTACGTCACAATAATGGATTAGAGTGTCAGAGTATCTAGTTACAGTCAGGGTTCAGGAAGAGAAACATATAGGTAGTTTATGTCAAGGATGCCGATGGATATAACAGATTTTGCTGCCGCTGTCTGAGCTAGTTTGATGAATCAATCAGCGAACCTTTCTATGACTACATAGTATGTCGAAATATCTATGAGTGGGACCCTCTGTATTGGGGAGAGGGATCATTTTTTTCCGATTGGCATAAAGCTCGAAAGAAGAAACTTCAATCAAAATATAAAGTTTGTTCACTGATTTCACTTTACAAGTGAATAACACACACACACACACACACACACATATATATGTGTGTGTGCGTGTGTGATTCAATTATTGATTATTAATATAATTAACGCTCCCTTATTCAGCGTTGAACACTTGTCAAGTAAGACAACTCGTTCATAATAAGCAAAATAGCGATGCTCTTCCAACTTTCGAAAGGAGCACTTTGGTGGATGAGGCTCTTAAATTCAGTCTTACTGACCATCTAGCTCTGCGTCGGGCAGAAATAAATGCCAGCATCTGGGTCTGAAACAAATGTTTCGATCCTACTTCGTAGTACTGGATGGGGTGTTTATTCACTGTCCCACTACAGCAAATCATGACACGAGGTCGAGGCTTAATGTGGGAAGAATAGGAAACCATCTGTCCAAAAATGGCTCCAGCCCACGCAGCTTCGGTTTGCTAAGCAACCAAAGCAACCTCCACCACGAAAGCGTCCACTTGAGGACCTGTTTCATTAAGTGCAATGGAGCAGTGCTGCCCCGGGGAAACCCTGCAGCTGGGCCGAAGAATAATAGGAGGGCTGAGGGACAAGTCCTTCAATGCGCGTAGCAATGGCAACCTCAGTAAAACCTCATTGGCTGACACACTGCACTGACGCACTCGGTCTTGACACCATCCACAACACCCAATCTCCGGCCCATTCGACGGGTAAGTGTCAGTAGCTGCGGCTCAGGCTCTGCCGTGGAACATATACTACACTTTGATCTCGTCGACAAAGCCAGAAAAGTGGCACGGGATTGGGTATGGGGTCATTGATAGACTATGGGCGCATTGATGAGTTGTAATACGATAAAACAGCTGTCTGTGGATAACTCAATTGAAATATATATATATATATATATATATATATATATATATATATATATATATATATATATATATATATAGATAGATAGATAGATATATATATAGATAGATAGATAAATAGATAGATAGATAGATAGATAGATAGATAGATAGATATGTGTGTGTGTTATATTATATCGAAACATATTTGAAATGATTCTCCCATCATCACACAATGATAACACTCAATTTAGACACCATAAATGAAGTAAACAATAAAAGAAAATATGGTTGCTGCAGGAATCAAACCTGCCATCGATACGTTCGACAATTCAATGTAGCGATGCTGTTAAACACAGAAATTGTTGAATCATTTTTGAAGATTGGTGAATGATATCAAGTATTAATTGCTCTATTTATTAATATCCAGCATTTTCGATTTATTAAAACTATTACGTTTATCGAAATTATTTTCCATGAAAATATTATTGCTGATGTTATATACAAGCGTATATATAAATATGCGCACACACACGTGTGTGTGCTTGCGTGTGCTTGTACCTGTGTAACTTCAAATTAAATCTAGTGCAGGATATTTTATTTTGGCAGAAGCGCAACCAGTACCCCATACATTATAAATCAGTTTGATTTAACATCCTCATATCCTTTCAAAATTGACTGGATTTAGACCAAGATTGAAAAATACAGAATCTAAAAAAAGCCAGCCATTAAAAAGATGTATAAAAAAATATGAATCCCCGGTCCAAATTCTTTCAATTCAGAATGTGTGTGAGGTTGTTATAATAAACTTGGTTTAAAATGTGTTGGATACTTTTGGCACTCACTGTATATGCGTGTGAGATAGTGGGTGTATGTGCACTAATTCGAATAAAATTCGGCAGAGAGATTCATCTTATGGTAGAAAATATATGCCTCCTTTTATTCTTATGTCACATTTTCTTTCAATTCTAATCTATTCACAAGTATAAATGCCGTTGCAATTCATGATCCATAGATAAACGAGTGTCGCGTCGATCATGTGGTATTTAAATGATATCAATGCACAGTTAACAATGGACAACGAAATCAATTCAAACTTGTTATAGAAATGAGTCTGACTTTGATCCCCTCAGGGATTGTCACGTCTAAGTCTCTAAAAATATTTGTTTGCTTCTGAAAGGTAGCAAGAGAAACTTAAATGTTTGCAGCATAAGATTGGGAAAAAATACTGAAAAGTACCTCACTTTAGCAAAAAAAAAAAGAAAAAACGGTTGGGATGTTATACGTTTCTTTAAAAACTCTCTTTCCTCTTTCAGTATGTATATTTTTAACTTTAAACTTTCTAAACGCTATTTCGGTTTTTCATCTTTTTTCGTAAAAACAAAATGGTTGCGTGAGGCTGATTTCCAAGAAGCAAGGGATACCCGTAAAGTAAGATCTGTTGGTGGATAGCAGGAGAAAAAGAAAGAGAGATGAGCGATTAAAAAACAAAAAAAAAAATTTTTCAGGAGGGGAAACAAAAAATTCGAAGTAAACAAACTGTTGGAATTAAATACTTAGTAATAAAATAGAAATAGAAAAAACTGATAGAAAGGAAAGAGTATTTAGACTGGCAGCGATTAATTATATATATATATATATATATATATATATATATATATATATATATATATATATATAATAGAGAGAGAGATAGATATAAATAGATAGATATAGATATATAGATAAGAAATAAAGGTAAAAGATAGGTGTATAATATGACGTTGAAGTGAAATGACGAATAACTATCACTAACAAGCAAGGTTTAAACTCCACTCCCAAATATAATAAGCTTTGTATTGTATAAATGGTAGATAACAAATATCAAAGTATATATTTTTAGTATTTATTTATTAGAATGAAATAAGCTGGAGCGTATTTGTGAGAAATTTTCGTTAATACCTAAGGCTTGTCAATTTAGCCCAATCAGTAAGATTGCCTCAAATTGGACATATTTTCAAATCACGGCAGGGAACGTATATTTTGCATATTGGCTTACATCCTAATTTTGTTGAGGATTGTTCTTGTTATTGTAGGAATACAAAGTCAACTCAAAACGTTGCACTGGTGTATGACCAAAAAAGAGGAAGAAATTGTGAGAAATAGACAGAAGAAAGAAAAGAAAGAGTATTCAGACCCCAGTTGAGCAATCTTACTGACATAATACACAGAGGCTTTCCTTAGGATTGAGTAACCCAGGGCAGTGTCTGTCACCCCAGTGTTGGCAACTTGAAAAAAAAATCGTGCTAAAAAATGTCAAAGTACGCCAAAGGGCACTAACAAAACACTGTTAGCCATTTCATGGCTATTTTTAATGGTATTGGCTAAATTCGTTTAAAATTGATAGAAAATAGCTTGGCTGAAATCACTTGAAAATAGCTCTAAAAAAAGCAATAATATTGAATTTTTGCGCTGCCAGAATATCATAGTGTCACCCCTCTGATGGTGTGCCCCGGGGCGGGCTGCTTCGTCTCTACACTAGCGATTATTCATAGAATATGAATGATAAAACGATTGCTAGGAAAGCATTTGGTAATTATAAATGTGTATTGAATAGCACTTTGCCAACATGTTTAAAACGTGTCCAATGCGCCCACAATAAAAAAAAAATACATGTAAATCTGTGTGTTTGACAGTATGATTTTGAGGTTGTATGTCTGTTTTGTCCGATATCTGTTATAACCTAAGGGTTATATCGGGTTGGCCCATATGAATAAATAAAAATAGTGGAAAAATCAATCGAATTAGATTTGATTTCACGAAATGAGGCTGTTTTGACAAGAGAATAAAGAATACCTTACAGGAACGCTGGACGTTTGAAACCAAAATAAAAGGAAAAAAAGAGAAAAAAGTGTTTGAGTTCATTCAACAATGGAATAAGTTCCATTTTTTAAAAACAAATTTCTCCCTATGAAGCACAACATCACTCGTGTTTATTTTTACATTATATTTTGTGTGAAGATTTTATGTCCGATATTCCTTTGCAACAGCTTGAGCAGAGTGGAGACTTGAAAATAACTTGAAAATTAGAATACATTAATCATTAAAGATAGATTACCTAAAACAATTGGCTTTGTTTTCAACTCTGATCCATACATATATAATCTAATCACTTTTTATGGGTATAAGCGAGTGATTGTATGAAAACAAACTATGACGCACACCTATTAAAGTTAGGAACGAAAAAAATCACTTATGAACCAACACAGAGATACGCAAATAATAATGGAAAGAGCGATCCTAGGATCAACACTAAGAGGTAGAAAGAAGTTGACATTGACCCGAAAGAGCAAAGTAAGAGATATAGAAGTTATTGAGCGACAAAAATGAAAGTGGACAGGATACATAGCACAGTCGATAGAAATTATTTATAGAATCGGTAACAAGAATTTTAATCGAACGATAATTCATCGAAAAAGAAAAATATATACATACACGCCACAAACACATACATATGCACATATACACATATGCACATATGCAATTAAAAACATGCAACATAGGTACACACATACACAGATAAATGCTAAAGTGCCCAGTCGTTACATCCTCCCCCTGTCTTTCGGCCCCGCTGTGTATTCTAGAGAAAAACACCAGGCAATCCGACTGACATCAGGATGTCCAGTTGGGCGTCACAGCAACCTTGAAATATCTCCACTCGCTGTTTTTGAAGACGTGTTCTTTGCCTAGACTGGTTGCCAGCCCAAAACCCATGAGCCAAGTATGCCCTGTTATTTCACCCATAGCTGGGGGAGGGGGATAATGGATTAATGCCTTCCCCAAGGGCATTAGTGAAAAGTGAACATAAACAGCCCTGACCAGAGTTTGAACTCGGGTCGCCAGTTCCGTTATCTGCACCGTAGCCGATTAAGCAAATTGCACCTAACGCACATACTTTACACACACACACACACACACACACACACACACACACACACACACACACACACACACACACACCATTTACCCTCTTCCACACATGCCACATAACAAATGTTCATACAAAAGCAGCATATGATCAGATATTCACGCACACATGCTATACACACAATTCCACACTGTGTGCAAACAGGTGAGCCTGTGTGTACATGTATGTTTGTAGCGTGTAGGGTCGTGCTTATTTTTCATTTCCAATGAAACGTTGTTCCATGAAAAGTCGTGCTGCTGCAGAATTAAATAAAAAGGCAGATAAATACTTGGCTTGTAAAAAGGATTTGAATTTTTTCCTTTTTTTTTGTTTTTTGTTTTGTAATCAATGCACTTTTATCTTTCGATGGGTATATTTTTAACTTAAAACGTTGTCTTAACTTAGCTGTAGAGACGAAAAGTGAGTATTCGGGCCTACGGCGAGACATTTTACAGTCATCACGTACAAAACATGAGTGATACAATTAGAGAAAGATCATGGCAGTCAAACAAAACGTTTACTTGAAAAGCATTCAGTGAGAATAAATATACAGTGAGAGCGAGAAGTACCCGATACATTGAGAAAATAACATTTCAACAGACTAATACACCTCCAAAATTGGCTGAATTTAGATCAAAGATATATAATTGTTGTACATAACCTTCCAGGGTTCAATCTCTTTTCAATATTCGAAACTTTTTTCGGACGATCGAAATCCTCTTCGTTTCGGCTGTCAACATAACCTTTCAGCTGATTAAATCAACGGTTTTCAAGCGAACTATTCGAACATGATGGTGATAAACGTTTTTTTTTTCTCAAATGGTAGCAACGGTTCTGACGTTGGAATCGGGGGGTTTCCTTTCCTCTTCTTATTAGGCTCGGATTCTGATACCATGACTTTGCTGAAAGGCACATCGAGTTGAATTCTGTACATTTCTGACTTATATATACAGTTGACAATCGTCCAAAAATCTCTTTGAATGTTGATGGCTGCTTTCAAAACTATAGACAATATCTTGTTCCAGTATATTCTTTTTTCAATCTTTGATCGAAATTCTTTCAATTATGTAGTTGTATAAGGATGTTGAGAAGAACTTTAGAGAAAATATAGAATACCTTATATTCTCAATGTATTTTGGAAAGCATCCTGCCAATATGCGTGGAACCAAAGGATACAAATATGGATCTGCGAGGAGACCAAGGTAAAAGTAAAGCCTAAAAAAGATAAAGCAAGAGAAAAAAGGTGGACAGGAAACCTTGCAACAATAGTGAAGAACTGATGGGGCAAAAAGTTGGTCGAATGGGGATCATGATGATGACAATATGTCTAAACTTCGTGTAAGGAGCTTATTTAAGTATTGCCCGAACAGTATCAAATTAGCCCAGAAAGATCGTTATGTGACAATTTTTCATGTACGATGTCCTGATTATGTTGATAACCAGTTTTTGAAATGAATGCTATTCACCCAAGCTCGAATAGAGACCTCTTGCATTAGTGGGACATACGGATATATCTGAAACACACAGCAATCCCAAAGGAATAATCATATTTTTGAAACTGCTATAAAAGGCGTATTGAGACTTGTATTTTAAATAGTATCAAATGCATTTCAAAACGTTAATATTAACATTCTTATACAGCTTCAAAATTGGCAGAAAATTTAAAAAATATATATTAAACAAACTACAGAAACAAGATAGATTGCTGACAAGTTATGCACAAATATCAGAAATGCTTTGTCGAAATTCTGTCAAAAGAACATAGATGTGTTAAAATGATTTATTCGTTTTTGTTTTGTATCGGATACATTTTGCACCCACCATATATATATATATATATATATATATATATATACATAGAGAGAGAGAGAGAGAGAGAGAGAGAGAGAGAGAGAGATCCAAATTGGTATGTTTGATTGTATAATCGTATAGTAACATGGCTATTCCCGTTATGACCTCAACGCTATAATGAATCGGTCAATGTGAAATAGATTAAAATAGCTAACAAAGACTATTATAGGTCGTAATAAAATTAAGTTGTTATGACATAATCAATAATACGTCAGGAAAAAAGTGGTCGAGTGAAAGTAGAAGAAGAATGAAGGGAATGCGTGTAAACGCTTTTTTAAATTGTCAGTTTTGTCAAATTTGGCCATACTTTTTTTTCAGTTGTTATGGTTTACTAAAATGAGGGATTTTTTGCTATTTGTGCTATCAGTGGTATTTTTTCTTACAAAGTGATTTTTCCAAAGACTTTACGTCATATCACCGGTCAAAATAGCTTGATATGCGTATGAACTTTTTTTCAAAGAATAACAATTATTGAATTATTAAAAAAAACTACCTATGAAATTTGATTTAGTCATGATCCATACATTTTTGACGGATTAGTATCGTAATGAATATCATTTTTTTTTTATTACCATTAACGACCTTTCGTTTTTTTAAGATGCTTACAGGTGATCACCTCTCACTCACTAAGCTGTTCTAAGATACTCCTATGAGGAATGGGCAGCTAACTGAACAACGTCAATACCCTCTCTTACACACTTTCGACGAACTACAGTACCGTCATATCTCTGCTGATTGTGCCTAATTGTACATCAGTCTGTTTTGAAGTCACTGGTTAACCCGAATAACTGAGTTCAGCACCCATGTGAGCAATACAAAGCAATCTGAATTCAAATAGCAGTAACAAGTTCATAACACCAACCTCAATATCCTTGACAAGCAGAGTTCACCAAATATTAATTCAGTGCCAAAGATGTGCAATTCGTTCTCGCCCTGCTGGGAAGGGTCCCTGCATTCGGTTGACTCCTCTGGCACCGAAGAAATCAGAGTTCAAAGTCCAACGTGACATTTATTTTATAGGGTATCAATTGAGACTGAAGAAGCGGATCGAACTCGCAGACAAAATACAGGGAGAGTCTAAGAGAAATAAGCAACTAAACAAAGGTAGAGTCAAGTCATAGATATCTCAATGGTACACAAAAGTTCCGAAGGATTGGAAAGACCGAACAATCTATTCATCTGCCATGTTATCAAGCATTTCCGATATCACATCGGACTTTTTCACACACCACACTCGAGGATTAATCAAGAACCTTATTGATTTTATCTTTATATATCATTTTCAATTAGATGAGACATTTCCAGTTATTATTATTATTATTATTATTATTATTATTATTATTATTATTATTATTATTATTATTTTGGAATCTCACACCAGTTGCCTGGTGGTAACTGCTGGAGTTTGAGTGACAGCAAGTCTCCTCAAGTCTTCAGCCCTCCTCTCCTAGTACTCATAGGTCGCAGTAATTCTGCGATTTACAGTTTCACACCGGTTGCCCAGTGGTTATCGCTGAAGGCTGAGTGACAATAAGTCTCCTCAGGTCTTCAGTTAACGTCTCCTCTCTCTTTCGCATATCATGACAGAGCTACAATTCGTTTCAGTACTTATATCTCTAGCACCTTCCTCAGTATCCGTGCAGTTCCCAGCAGTGCTGTGGTCTGTACAGTCTCTATCCTTCCCCTAATCCCGATATCCTCCAGTCTCTCCCTCAGCGTTTGGGGGACAGTTCCTAGTGCTCCCACTATGACCGGTACTACCCTGGTTTTCATGTTCCACATCTTCCTTAACTCTCTTGCTAGATCCTGGTATTTTTCCCTTTTTTCACCCTCCTTCTTTTTTACTCTATGGTCTGCAGGCACAGCAACGTCTACTATTCGGCAGGACTTCTTTTTTTTGTCTACTATTACTAAGTCCGGTCTTCTTGCCTGGATGAGATGGTCGGTTTGGATGTCAAAGTCCCAGAGTAGTTTGTGGTTGTCATTCTCCAAAACTGCCTCTGGCTTGTGCTGATACCACTTTTCCACATGGTTGAATCCCATTTGTTTGCTTAGTTCCCAGTGTATCATCGTTGCTACTCTATCGTGTCTATGCTTATACTCCGTCTGGGCGAGTTGACTACATTCACTAGTTATGTGGTTTACTGTCTCATATCTTTCACCGCATGTGCGGCATTTGCTGTTTGTCTGTGTTCCGTCGATTTTTGTTTTTATGTAGTTTGTCCTTATGCTTTTGTTTTGGGCTGCCATGATGAGCGATTCTGTTTCTCTCTTAAGGTTTCCTTTTCGTAACCACGTCCATGATTTCTCGTCTGCTACATCTTGTATCTCAAACCCTCAATCAATAAAGTCATCATAAGTTTCTTCAATTTTTATGTTGGTCTCGCTGGTTGTTTGATTATGTACTTATGTATCACGCATAAAAACTGCATAAATAGAGCTAGAGGGTCGAAAAATTCAACATTCACGGACCAATTTGATAGGAGATCAATTGAGATAGAGATGCAAATTTAACTTGTAGGGTTCAGAGGGAGATAGAGAGAGAGCGAGAGCAAGAGAGAGAGAGAGAAAGACAGAGAGAGAGAGAGAGAGAGAGAGAGAGAGAGAGAGGGTCAAACAGAGATGGGAAACTGAACGAATTTAAAGTCATGTATGTATTGGTAATGCAGAAAAGTTTGAAAGAATTAAAAAAGACTGATCCATCTGTTCTCCTGTCGTGTTACCTAGCATTCCCCAAGTATAGCTAGGATTTTTCACACAACTCACTGTCCCCAACCATTTATTGAAAAACTCATTTTCATCATTTGGCCGGACGTCGTCGCTGGACACTGAATCTTTTCAAGTCTCCAATCCTCCTCTGAAACAAGATCATAGTCTGTATCAGTATCATGTGTTAGTATTATTGTTGTTGTTGTTGTTATTGTTATTCTTATTGTTGTTGTCATTGCTGTTGTAATTGGTGCTTATTTCGCACCAGTTGCCTACTGGTTATCGCTGAAAGTTATGTAACAGTAAGTGTACTCTGGTCTGTGGCCCACATCTCGAATTATGACATCTTGCACTGCCTGACCATGCCTTTTTCATTCCGGCTATTGGGTCACCACAGACGACTGAAGATGATAGACATCAAATTTTCAGTGCCCTCCTCAATATCCGTTTTCAGTGCCTTTGGCACGGTTCTGGATGCACTTGCTATTATTGGTACTACTGTAATGTTCATATTCAATATCATTTCTGTTCCATTGTCAAGTCCTGGTCTCTGTCTGCTTTTTCATTCTCTTTTGTATTTATCCATTGATCATCAAGCTTAGTCACGGCTATAATTTGGCAAATTTTCTTTCTCTTGTCAACAACTACCAGATCCGGTCTTCTCGCTTGGATGGGGTGATCAGTTTAGATGTCAAAGTGGCTTTTATTTTCCGAGAATGTTACCGGTTTGGGCTGATAAGATTCATTTGCATGGTCAAATCCCAATTGCTTGCCTCGTTCCAAGTGTATAACTGTTGCTACCCTGTCGAGTCTGTTTTGTACTTTTTCTGGAGTAGTTTACTTCATTTCCTGGCCATGTGATGTACAGTCTTATCTTTTTTAGCCAGATAGGCAGCATTCACTGCTTCTTCGGCTTTTGTTGATCTTTGTCTTGACATAGTTTGTCATTTGTTTCACTCATCATGATTTCTTTACGTAGCCATGTCCATGATCTCTCGGCTGCGATATTTTGTATCTTTTTTTTATTTCCCGTGTAGTTTTATGTTCCATTTTTCTTATTTCCTTGTCTGCTGTGCTTCTCCCTCCTTTTTGTTTTTAGCTGCATTGCTTCAGTCTCTTTTGATATTGCCTTCACTACTTGTTCGCACATACTACTCTGACCCTGTTTTGGCCTTCTGGACACAGTCTTCTATGCTGATGAGTCGTCTGTCGCCTCTTTTCTTCTTCACATACAATCTATCTGTACTATCTCTTAAGTATAGAGCCTTGTGCGTTGTCATAAGCTTCAGCGTCGGTCCATTGATTGAAGCTCTTTCTTTGTCCATCCAAAGAATGGACCTGTGTATCTTACTATCAATACTGCCCGTGTGTTCATTCATTTTATCAGATTCCTGTTATTTCTTGCGTCACAATCGAGGACTTCTAAGTGTTTATATATGTCCTGTATTGTCAATGAAGTGATTATTTTGTTGTTTCTCTGTACATATCCACTAGCGCACTTTTTTATATTCCGAATTCCATTCCAATATCATCGTTAGGTTCTTTAATTTTGTTGAACCACATTTCATGTTCTTCCTTGTTCTTTACAAATAGCCTTATGCCACCCATGTACATGAGTTCGTTGACTTTGACCTTTGTTTTGTAGGATTTGACTGTCAATATAGATTTCTTCAGTTTTCAAATTGGTCCGACTGGCTGACTGACTGGCTTTCTATGTATGTATGTCACATATAGGCCGTGACAATGGAGTTGCATCATGTGTCCCTTTGGATAGTGTAATGGTTATCACGTCTGACTCGTACACAGGAAGTGCAGGGTTGGAGGGTTCGATTCCAAGCATGAGCAAGGAGTGTGGAAAACTCTTTAATAACCCAGCGGCAAACTCTCTCACACTATAAGATTAGTGTTGCGGTAAACCTTTGGCCGATTTGCATCCTGCAGAAGAAGTGGTCATAAAATCTTTTTGAGGTAAAGTCCTGGTCTCGACCAGACTTGTCATTAGCAGTGATTGCTAACCTGATGCATAAAACAGAAACTGGGTTTTCGTTTTCCATCCCCTTACTCCATTAGGAATTTGTCTCCTGAAAAAACACGATGCTTCACCTTCACCCAACAAAAGGCAAGAAAACTAACTTATTTATTGATCACCCCTTTTTTGTATGTTTCTAATTGATCACTCCCAATGCGGTATGCTGCCAAAAGACGTTGATCACATGACGGTTTATACTGAAACAGGCCTGTTTAAATAATTATCAACTTTTTAACTTGCATTTTCTTTCATCTTGATTTTATTGTTGCTTTTTATCGCAACATACCTCAAGCTGCCGATCTGCGACAGCGAGTAAACGGTGCGGATCGGTAAATAATCGATAAAAAGCAATAAAATATCAAGATGGAGGGAATACGAGTGAAAAAAAAAACAACAAAGATAATTGTTTTACAATGTTTCTTCAAATAAAAGTAATAAAAATGGCTGTTTGCAATATTTGTTTGATGGTGAATTTTACCCATGTCCCAGCCTCGTAATGACATAATACTGATTGCTTCCTGTTCAATCACCACCCTTTATAAAATAAACAAAAGAAAAAAGAAAGAAACTTTTGATTAACAAAGAAAGACAATGCTTTCCCAATGGTTGACTGAGTGCATTTTAAACATTATTCCAATTCTATTTTTCTCTATTTTTTCTGATTATTTTTTTTTCATTCAGTGTCAGAATGAAATCAGGCAAACGATGGCTGCAAGAAACATGGCGTCGAAAAACCGCTCAAGCATTAAATGATTTATTATCCTTGTTTGTTCGTTTCCCGTATTGTTTTCTCTTTTTCCAATCCTATTCTGATTATTTCAAACAATCATTGTCCTGTCTGATTGTTGGCTTCGTTTTATCAAATTATTGAAAAACCTCAGAGCATTTTCCATTGTTGTTGTTAGAATTAACAAGAATAATTAAGATGATATTAGTAATACATCGAATGAAAAAAAAAAGAATCCAATGTATTTCAAAAGGGTTTGGTTTAACATAGTTGTAAGCCTTCAAAATTGATAGAATTTGGATCAAAGATTTTTGACTTTTGTGCAGAACTTTTCAAAGTTCAATCTCGTTTCAATATATTTTTGCTTTTTGGATGTTGATATTGATATCAACCAAACTAAGCTCGGATTTTGAAATATCTCTATAAGGGATGCTTAACAGAGATTGCAAAAAGTTTCCGATTCATTTCAGAAAGTTCATTTAGACCTCCTTATAAAGCTTCAAAATTGACAGAATTTGGACAAAAGTTAGAGAACACAAAAATGAAAGTAAACGAACTCTGGTTAGTATCGAGGAAAGCTGCTGCATTTGGAAATTGAAATATTCTGCAAGACAATCTTGCTAACCTTTGCACCATGCTGAGGAAGCCATTGAAATGATATAATATAGAAGACTTATTATTGTGATCAGTTCAGGAAAGGGTCTTTTAGATGACCATAACTGGCTGACAGCATTAAACAAAGGATGAAAAAATAATTCACGGTCATTTCTGTAAATTTGCATTCATTGTTATTTTATCAAATCCATTATTATAAATATTATAGGAATATTTAATTATTGTAAATGGATAATTTCAATAATCTTTAATTCATGTAATATGAAGTTTTGGGGACCAGGTTACTTTTGAAAACAATATATGTACATCACATGAATGCATTGCAGTATCAAGTGCGTGTATCAGAACTAATTATCAAAATAATAACTTAAAATCTTCGAAAGAAATTAATATTCTATCTAAAGTCATCTGAAACATACCTGCAAAAATTTAAGACATCATTGATCAAAAATGATCATGGAGACCCTAAAAAACTTTTTTTTGCAATAGCAAAACTCAAGCGCATTTCATGGTTATAACCTCCAAAATGTGTCTAAAAACACCGGGAGACTCACGCCTGCACCCACACTGAATGGGGGCAAATAAATAAGAGTGTTGTGTCTACTTGATTTGTTCATCAGGTGATTTGTAGTGTTACAATTATTTGATAACCGTTTGAAAACATTCTGGGATTGAAATGAACGGTTTCGTGTATTTAGTCACTGAATAGAAACTGACAAAAGATCTACGTTTTTTTTACGGCATGTTTTGTTTGGGGTGGTCAACTAAAACATTGGAAGAAGGAGGAATAATGAATAAGATATTCTTCTTGCCTTTTGTTGGGTTGTTATCACTAAAAAGTCTTGATTTTTAAAATATCTAAGGGGGAACAAAATAGGGACAAATCAAGCATGAACTCTCATTGCAAGCGAAACCTCTATTAAAACCTATTTGTTGTGGCCTGTACATGTGATGCATAGATAGCCAGCCAGCCAGCCAGCCAGCCAGCCTGACTTTAGAAATGGAAAAAAAACTATTTCGACTGATTTGGTTTACGTTTTCCAATATTAGTTAATATAAGAGATGAAAGTTCATGGTTTCCCCTCATTTGAAAAGCAAAAAGGAGTCATTACGCATTTTTTGATTCTGTTTGATTTTTTCAAAAAGAGATAGAGCTAAAAACACGTTCCAGTGGAAGAGTGCATTGTTTAGAATAGAAGGGGAAGGAAATTTTTTCATCTAGAAATGTGCTACCTCAAAGTGGATTATTCCATGGTTATGATAGAGAACCAATAAAATAACAGACTTCATTCTACGAGTAGACATCTGCTGTTTTGTGCAGTGTTATTACACACACACACACACACACACACACACATATACATATATATATATATATATATATATATATATATATATATATATATATATATATATATATCCTAAAACGCACCCGTCTAAAATGATGGTATTATTCATGTATGGATCAACATTAGTTTGCAATATAATTCAAGTATACAAATTTTAAGTCTTTCCAACACACCTACTATTTTAATATGTTGGGATCAGAAATGAAGTTTTACGAGTTTCTATAACGAATGTTTTTATCATGTCATCACGAACAATTCATGGGAGGGGCACTGCAAGCTACCAAGGATTGAATACAATGGATAGAGCACATTGGAGCCTTACAGGATAACGAGGGATGATATGGCATGACACCAACGAGCCCCTTCTAAAATTTTGCTTTGATTTGACATTTTTGGAAATTTGAGCTTCCCACTAATCCTAAAATGAACATTATGCAACCGATGCATCCTTCCAATTGTCACCTATGGAGCTGAAATATGGCACCTAGCCAAGAGACAGACTTGTAGACTGAGAAGCACGTGGAAGAATCATGCTCAACCTCGCATCGAGATATCACTAGATAGCACAGTATATTGGAGAAAAAACAGGCCTCCAAGACATCATAGAATCTTCAAGAAAACCTAAATGGCAATGGGCTGGTCATGTTTCAAGAATGGCAGACAATCCATGGAAATAATGACTCATAATATGGATCCTCAGAGATCACGTGCCGTGCGCAACCAAGGTCGGTAGAATACAAAATGGAGAGAAGAATAAGACAAATTCAGAGAGTACTGGCTCTGCGACGCCCATGATAAAGAGGTGCAGTAAATCCTGTGGAAGGTTTATGTCCAACGACAGACAATAAAAGAGTGATGATGACGATGAAGCTTTTATCTTTAGGGATCTTATTTTGGTGGGTTCATTAATAACACCCGCATTCCCCAGAATCGAGATATTTCTATGTTTTGTTTTGTTTTTTTTTTGTTTTTTTTTTTACTTCAGTTCAGATGTTTTCCAATGGAAAACGCTTATGATGTCATAAATAGGATTTTTTTGTAGCCATGTCCATTGTTCGAGGTAATTTTTTAGGTGACTCGAAATTTTGACGCAACAGTTGTTCAATTATTGACTATGGTGGTTAGTTATTCATTTTATTCAATCGTATCTAAGCATTACTCTGAATCAATCGGTAGCTCATGTTCCCCAGTCTTCTACAGTCCTCTCATCAATCTAACCTCTGTTCAGAAAATTGAATCGTCTCATACGTTTGCTGTTAGAGTTTTCATCATCCCTGCCAGTAAGGTATCTATATGCCAATAAAGGTATCTGTATCTGGTTGGGTTTGCATCTGTTCGTCTGTCTGTTTGTTTGTCTGTATGTCCACACAACATCTTCGTAAGTACCGAATGAATCCCAATGCAATTTCAGGGAAAATTGAATTGTATATCAACTGATTGTTTTGGGGATTATTCTTGTACAATCAACTCCCTCATGTATAGTGGTTATATGTTCATATTTCCATGTCTATCTACACAATATCTCTAAAAGTTTGCAACGAATTTTAAAAGATTTTTTGTGGACCATATCCTCAAAATTGTTAAATTTTACCATCGATCCATGCACACAGCCTCTGATAATGGTGTTGTCAATGCACAAGGCTTTACACATCAGAGATGACACGAATAGACAGTATTTGAAAAGTAATTGAGGCGACTGAGGAATCATCAACAGAGAAGAAAATGTACAAAAGCCTAAAACAGGATTATGTATGCGGAGATAGTGAACACATTATAAAAAAGCGTCCGAAAGAATGCCACGAACAGTAAGAAAGTAGCAAACAAAGGAGTACAACAGCAAAGATGGAGAGAAAAATGGGAACAAAAAAGTATACAGGGAATAAAGAGAAAGATACAAAATGCCAAGGACGACTGATCATGGACATGGATACGGGAAACCTGAAAGAAGTAAAAGTTAATATCGATAGAACCCAAACAGCAAGTGCTGCCAATGTGGAGAAAGGGGGAGGACTGTAAATCATATGAGTAGTGAATGTAGTCAACTACTTCAGAAAGAGTATGAAGACTCGATAGGGTAGCAACAGAGATACACTGAGAACTGAGCAAACGACTGGGATTCAACCATGCGGACAAATGTTATTAGCACAAACCAGAGATAGCCCCGGAAAAAAGGCACGAATTGCCCTGGGACTTCGATATCTGAACTGACCGCCCCATTCAAACGAGAAGAATAGTCCTGGTATTTGTAGACAAGGAGAGGGAAGAACCTGCCAAAAAATCGACGTGGCTTTGACAAAATAGATATGAAAGAGAGTAAAAAGCTCGACAAATATCAGGACCAGGCAATGGAACTGAAGATGGTGTGGAACGTGAGAGTCAGGGTAATACCAGTAATTGTAGGTGGACTCGGAACTGCACCAAAGACACTGAAAACGAGATTGGGGGCACTGGGGACAAGAGGACAGATTGAGACAATGCAGATCACTTCACTACTGGGGACTGCTTGAATAGTGGGGAAACATCCAGAAATATGAGATATACGCAATGTCCTTTCAACCAAGAAAAAGGCATCGGGATGACGGTACAAACCACAATGAGGGCGATATGGGAGGTTGGTTGGAGATCCAAGGAGAGTTACTCTCACTCAGCCTCCATTTGTAACCACTGGGCATCTGGTGTGAAACTATAATCCATGGCACTTCTATGGATTCTGAGAGCGCAATGAGGATGGTAAGAGGTTTGAGGAGACTTGCTGTCACTCAGTCTCCAGAGGGAACAACAGGGCAATTAGTGTGAAAATACATACAATGATAATAATAATAATGATAATAATAATAATAATAATAATAATAATAATAATAATGATAATAATAATAATAATAATGATAATAATGATAAGAAGAAGAAGAAGAAGAAGAAGAAGAAGAAGAAAAAGATATTAAAATAGTTATGAAAGAAAAAAAAAGATAAAATCAACAACAAAAAAAGAAAGATTATCATACCATATAGAATAATTGGACATCAAGGAAGACATGCAAGTTCTCCAAAAAATCCCCGATGCCTTTTGTCAAGTCTTGACTGTCAGCTCAAAGACGGAATAACCGGTATACATCGTGGGAAACAGAAAGTGAAATGTCTCCAGATGGATTAGAAAACAGTTTTAGAAAGAAAGAATGAGGGCTTGGGTTCTTCAGTGCGAAAACATGCTCTGAGAAACTCCTGGATCATGAAAATCATTGACCGAAAGATATATTAGAGAAGAGTAAATCGTGTGGAGGAAGAGATGAATCTGTTGAACCTTTGATGTAAACAAATAAAGTATAAAGCGTCATGATAGTTATGTACGAATTGGGCATATGGAGGTGTGGCAGAAGTTTGGGTTGATTGTAAATGTAAAATGGTTCAAGCATAAGCATGAAAACGTGTTAAAATGATCGGATGAAGATCCTGTGGGATCCAAACGGATCCTGTTGTACAAAGACCTGAAATAGGGATTTTGTGCAAAGACAGGAGGAAATGCAAGGTTATTGATATTGTTTTTCTCAGGGACAAAAAAGTGAAACAGAAGGGGCAAGAGAAAATTATGGACTCCGTTGGTATAATGCAAATAGTTGTTGGAGCATTTGGTATGATACCGAATAATTTGAAAGAATGGTTGAATGGGTTTTGAGTTAAACAGTGATATAGAGCTGGGAACAGCAAAATTGATAAGAAATGTCTAAATCACATGAGCTTGCTGGGTACGACTTGCTCCTTTAGAAATAGAAGTTAACCACTGCTATACTACTACTACTACTACTTCTTCTTCTCCTACTACTACTACTACTACTACTACTACTACTACTACTAATAATAATAATAATAATAATAATAATAACAACACTATCGATTTTACAATGAAAACAACTTTGCAATGATACAGGGCGGTCAAAATAGTTGTATGTTTCTTTCTTATCAATTCAGATTTATTGGGAATTGAAAATGTTTTTCTCTATTTGAACCAAGAAAAGAAAACAATGGTCTATTCATTCAAGCAAATTTTCAAATTGCTATCCATTATATCACCCCAATTTGTGTAGCCGATCTTTCAAACCCTGACAGACTTTACAACAAACATCTTTTTGTTGTGATCGATTTTCTTGAAAGGCAGCAACGATGAAACTGTTGAAAGGTGACAATGTCGCTGCGAAGAGAATTCTTTATTGAGGAAACCATTAAACTAATTAACTCTCGAATAAAACACGTGAAAAGGAAGATGTGTAAACATACTTTTGGGTCAACTTCTATGACAAAATCTATTCTTTCCTCCACTCAATATTTTCTCATTCACGTCGTTGTCTCCTCATCCTAATATAATTCCCCTAACGGCTATCAGTCTGTCCAAGTTAGTGAAACTCAAGCACAGTAAAAGATACCACTAAAAAAAAGACTGAACTAAACTAAAATTCTCTGTGATTATAAATGGGTCTGGGGAGCATGTTTCTAATAATAATAATAATAATAATAATAATAATAATAATAATAATAATAATAATAATAATAATGGACGTGGCTACGAAAAGGAAACCTGAAGAGAGAAACAGAATCGCTCGTCATGGCAGCTCAAAACAAAAGCATCAGGACAAACTACATAAAAACAAAAATCGACAGCAAATGCCGCCTGTGCAGTGAGAGAGATGAGACAGTAAACCACATAACTAGGGAATGTAGTCAACTCGACCAGAAGGAGTATAAGCATAGACACAATAGTGTAGCAACAATCATACACTGGGAACTAAACAAACAAATGGGATTCAACCATGTGGAAAAGTGGTATCAGCACAAACCAGAGGCAGTCCTGGAGGATGACAACCACAAACTACTCTGGGACTTTGACATCCAAACAGACCGCCTCATCAAGGCAAGAAGACCGGACTTGTTAATTGTAGACAAGAAAAGGAAAACCTTCCAAATAGTAGACATGGCTGTACCTGCAGACCATAGTGTAAAGAGGAAGGAGAGTGAAAAACGGGAAAAATACCAGGATCTAGCAAGAGAACTGAAAAAGATGTGGAACATGAAAGCCAGGGTAGTACCGGTCACAGTGGGCGCACTAGGAACAGTCCCTAAAACGCTGAGGGTGAGACTGGAGGAGATCAGGATTAGAGGAAGGATTGAGACCGTACAGACGACAGCACTACTGGGAACTGCACGGATACTGAGGAAGGTGCTAGTGATATAAGTACTGCAACGAATTGTAGCTCTATCATGATATGCGAAAGAGAGAGGAGACGTTAGCTGAAGACCTGAGGAGACTTATTGTCACTCAGCCTTCAGCGATAACCACTGGGTAACCGGTGTGAAACTGTAAATCGCAGAATTACTGCGACCTATGAGTACTAGGAGAGGAGGGCGTGAGACTTGAGGAGACTTGCTGTCACTCAAACTCCAGCGGTTACCACCAGGCAACTGGTGTGAAATTCCAAATAATAATAACAATAATAGTAATAGTAATAATAATAATAATTGTAGTAATAGTAGTAGAAATGAAGGGTCTGCTTTCGTGCTAACCCCGATAATAGTGATCAGATTTCCATCAATCAATACATCTATCAATAACGGATACCAATGCATACCAATTCCGACGTATAATCTGAAGCACACATCGGCTCTTTTTGTTGATCCTGTAACGCAGACAATTATATCATAGAGAAATGGATCTCCAATCCAACAGAACGGTCATAGAGACGTTATTTTTAGTGATAACTATTTGGAATCGATTCCCACATTTATAAACGGCGAAGATATGCCGATTTGTCCTGGCATCGTAAATAGGTGAGCAATAAAGAAATTGGCTGTTGCACTGACCGAACCTTTGTTCAACCAAGCGGGTCATCTGAACGCTATGCCATTCTACTTTTATATCAATGATATAATTGACTTTGTTACATGAACAACGGAACGTTTAGATATGAGCAGTAGAAAACAAAGACCAGATAGGTAAGTGGCAGTTATTTGAAGTTTTGATTACTGGTCTGCTGCTTAGCTCAATCGGTATATTAACAATTCATCCATCCATCGAACTAATACTAGGAGTCTTATTCAGTCCATCTTTACAGAACCAAGTAGCCAGAACAGAGAATCGTAGGTAGAGCTTTGGAATCAAGGTACTCCTTAAGAACAGTTCCGATGTCTGATTTGGGACAAAATCCCCGTTTAGGCCCTCAGCAGAAACTAGTGGGATACCGTGGCGTAGGTTGGGCTTTCTGCTAGATTAAAGAATACCATCAAGGAACGCTGTAATAGAACCTAGCATGTTTCATCATATCAACTAATGTCGCCATATTTATTCTTGTTCATATCGGAACCTATAACCACAGCAATCAGAAACAATTCTTGGGGTTCGCAATTACGAATGATAATTTCCATAATTTCTTTCACTCTCCGGAATTCTAAATTGTACGCAGGCTAATAGGATGCCAAAGGCCACAGAGTCACAGAGTATAATCATTTCTCCTCGAACTATCTCGTTGCATATTGAATTTCGGCAGTTCCTTAACGAATTCAACATCGACATCGCCAATGTTTCCAATGACTATGACAATATCTCCTTTGAGATATCTGTTGAATCATACCTTCCTGATTTTTTTGAAAATATATCAAATTCTTTGTGACTATCTCAGTCTCAGTCAAGTCGTCAATTTTTATCTATCAACCTAAGGGGGTACGAAGAAAAGAAAGGACTGGCGCCCAAAATCAGATCAAACGCTAATGTTGTACATTCAAACTGATCTCTCTCTCTCTCTTTCTCTCTCTCTCTCTCTCTCTCTCTACACATACACACACACACACACATATATATATATATATATATATATATATGTTGACAGATGGATATTGTTATTCTTTGACAACTAAATAGATCGATAGGTCAGGTCAATTACCGAAAGGTGACGAAAATCTTTTGGCTGCATACCGTGTTAGGGGTCATTAATAGAAAATTAGAAAATGAATGAGCCCAGTGAATAAGTTACTCCTTTCACCTGTTGTAAGATCTCTGAATCGAGGCACCAATCAGGCATGAACTTTCATTTTAATTCGAATTCCTCTTTGATAATCTATTTTGAGAGATAGTTTTAGAAAGCAAATTTTTTTCCAACCAAAAATAGAGTGAACGTTTTAATATTCAGCCCCATAGTTCCCTTAATACGGTCTATACGCGTGACACCAACATAGATAACCAGCAAGACCAATTAAAAAACTGGAAAAACCAACGTTGATAGTATTTTGGCAGTTTTTGTTACTTGTTTTCAATAAATAAATTATAAGGTAGCTTGGAAAAGGACTTGTAATGCTGAGAGATTTGAAAACTTCTAATAGAATGTGCAAAACTATCCCATATATTTGAAAAGAAGTCCAACGTCCATTTGTACATTAATTTTGTGGCTGTATGAGTAAGTCCATTTGTACATACTCATACGGCCACAAAATTAATGGAACTTAGATCAAAGAATTCTGATTTTTGTACATAATTTTCAAATATTAAATCTGATTTGGATTTTTTTCTGAATTTTGTATTCTTAATCCTTGGTGCGAATTCTGCTATTTTTCAACCTGGAAAGGGATGTTAAAATGACCTTTTTGAAATCTATAGGATATTTTTTTCAAACACCCGTAATGGCAAAATCAGCCGTACAAGTTATTACAATCTTAGTAAACAGGTATTTGAAGATATTCAATGAAGATGAGGACGACAAAATAATTTAATTAGTATGTTATGGCTTTGCTTCGCAAACAATGAACCAAGGGAGGATTACTTCGTCTCTCACCGGCCTCCAGGTCAGCTGAGAGCCGAGTGTCGGAAATAACACCTTGTATCTGTACTAATGAAGTTTAAAAGTGAAGTGCATGTCATATGTAAATCTTTTCATACTCTATGACACACTGAGGAACGATAGGAGTAATGTTTTAAGGTTGTAGATTTTTTTCTTTCCTGGAGCTTTCTTCTCGTAAACAGATGCCCGAGCCGTATGTAGAGGCCTTCTGGACAGGTTGGAACTCAGGTTTTGGAGTCACCATTAAGTTTACTATCCTGTTTGTTATTATTATCTCTACCGACACTAAAACCACAATTATCAGTGCTGAGCTGCTGCTTGGTTGAAGTTCCTTTATCTTGAGAGATCCTCTCTTAAAATCAATTTGCTCCCTTCAAATGATTTAAGAGCTCCTCACAGGGGCTTAAAAAAATTCAAGTTTACCAGTAACTAACAGAAATAAGACTGAAATAAAACTGAGAAAAGTTTCAATGATAAGAATCCACACGATATGCATTTGTCGTCCATCAAACATATATCAACAGAGACTTCTTGTGACGTAATTAGATAGATAGAATTTCATGCTACGTTAGACCTGATTAAATATATCTTCACTTAATTTTACCTCTAGATTAGCACAATATTCAGGAAATCTACAAATGTAAACATTAATCTACATACGTAATCACTAACTGAGGGACGCAGCTGACGTAGTAGAATAAAATTTGTTTTTCTGAGACGTAATAAAAAGCTGGGTTAAAAAATGATGAAAACATGAAAATTAATGAATACGACAACAAAATTGAATAAAAATCCGTTTGTTGTCAGGGGAAGTTATTCTCCGAATTCACTGCTATTCAAAACTTTATTATCAACATGCATAAAATTGTCTCATATATTTCATATATACTGTCATTTTTGACGGCAGAGATGAGGTAGTTAACAAGAAAGTGCCGCAGAATGTAATGTTTTCATACTGTGTAAGTATAATGCAATTGCAAAACCACTTGTAGGTGTCATTCTTTGCAGTGAAGGTTGATCAGAAGTTACATGAAATAGAAATTTAACTATATATAATAATAACAAAAATCAATCGAAATGAAATAATTAGACTGAATAGAATATTTTTTAATGAACTCAGAGAGGACAAATCATTCTTTTCGAGGACTGTGAATCACACAAAAAATTGTTTCTGACAGAATTGATATTACAGAAATAAAACATTTAATATTCCTCAAAGAGTGGCTAACTCTTTCTTTCAGATAGTGCTGTCCCACCGTAGCCATAGAATGACGGCCAGAGTCACACCTGAAATTAAAATGAAAGTAAAAGTTAGACTGAATAAATATTCTTGCAGCAGGAGCAAAACGATTACTACAACTTTTGTATTGTATCTAAAATAAATACAAACTTTATACGAATATACAAATTTAGTATAAAAGTATTTAATAATCATAATAAAGTAATCTCGTGTGTATCTGGATGATACATTTCCATTAATACATGACTATATGTTCGTGAGCACAAACCACGATAGAAGAATGAACATTTCACATATTGGTCTACATCCCTGGTTTTAGTGATGATTATTCTTGATACGGTGAAAAAAATGGAGTTAACCCCAGTTTGGGAGTTTGACGATTATTAATAAGGAATATTCTGATTCAAAACGTGATCCAATAATGAAATTAACCCACATACATATATCCTTGATTTGTCCTAGTGTTCACTGTATGATTCATTACTGGATTTCATAAACTTACTCATTTTATGCCAGTCGAACCGGAAGAAGAGGGACGCACTGCTTATTAATTTCCGGTAAATATTATAGATTTGAGTTCTAATTTACTGACAGGTCTCTTTTCATTTCCGTTCTCTAATCATTCCGCCTCATTAATGTATATAAATTGAATCCGTCAGAGCAACTGTCACAGCGTTGCACTCAATAATCAACGAACAAGTCAATCGAGAAAATTCCGGGGTCCTAATTACATCGATGGGAGGGTCGGCCTTTTTCTTTTCCCTGGTTGCAAAACCGCACGGGTCATTGAGTGCCTGACTCATTCCAGCCGACATTGATTTGACATCGACTAGACGATTTGCCCTTTTATTTGTTTTTTCCAGATCAGACAAGAGAAAGGGTGCGGGTTTTTTTGACAGTAAGTCTAGGGTGTGGCTGTAATCGGTTGAGAGAATATACTCAAAGATATTGTTGTTTTTCGTTCCGAAATTAGAGTGGAAGTCTGTCGTCTGTGAATGATCGGAAATCCAGCTGATCAAACGATAGAAATATGTCAGTATGTAAGGACAAATCAATAAACAGATATTAAAATTAGATTACCAAATAATTCAATAATAATATGGATATTTATTATACTGAGTGACAGCAAGTCTCTTCAAGTACCAAGCTGCTGCTACTTCTTCTTCTTCTTCTTCTTCTTCTTCTTCTTCTTTTTCTTTTCTTCTTGTTCTTGTTCTCCTTCTTCTTCTTCTTCTTTTTCTTCCTATTTTCATTCATCTTCTCCTCTTCCCTCTTCTTCTTCTTCTTATTATTATTATTATGATTATCATTATCATTATTATTCTCCTCTTTATCCTTCTTCTTCTTATTATTGTTATTATTATTATTATTATTATTTTAAAGAATCATTAAAACCATTTTCAAAAATTAAATCTGAGACTGATTTTCCATCAACACTTTCATTCTTTTTGTCACAATAAATCATTTATTCTAATTGTGAAACCCCCATTGATGCAAACATGCGAGTGCAAATGGTATCCCATGCATTTCCGAATCCTTATTTTAACATCCTTACAGTTTAGTTAAATTGATAGAATTCCGAGCTGATATACAGATATGCAAAAATCAAAACATCTAAACAAGAATGAAGACTGAAAATTTATGTACAGACATCAGAAAAACTTTGGTCAAAATCTTCTCAATTTTCAAGTATATTCCAAAAAATGAAAACATTTTGCCCTCGTCATCATCATCATCATCATCATCATCATCATCATCATCATCATCATCATTATCGTCGTCGTCGTGAGTTTGTCGATAGACATGGACTCTCCCTAAAATTTGCCAGATGCTTCTATCATGGGCATCGCAGAGCCAGTATTCTTCTTGATTTATCTCGTTCGTCACGCCATCTGACAGTGTTGGCCACACACTTGCGCTTTATCTTTAGTGATCAACATTGTAAGTCCAAATCTCCAGCAGTTGTCTGACATTTTTGCAACATGTCCAGCCCATTGCCGTTTGGGTTTTCTATCAGTGACTATGATGTCTTAGAGTCCTGTCTTTTCTCTGATATGTTGTGCTGTTTTATGATCACTCCATGCAAGGTTGAGCATGATTCTCTCATGCACACGTCGTATGGTATTCAGTATAAGAGTCAATCTTTTGATAAGGCTCCACGTTTCTGCTCCAGATGTGACTATCAATAAGATACATTGGTTGTATACCCTTCTTTCTTGGACGAGTGAATTTTCTTAAGTTCTTGAAAGTCGAGCTTGCTTTACAGAAAGCTTGCCAACCCGTTGTGATTCTTCACTTCATTTCTTCTTGTTTTGATGACTTCATGCAGACCCTTTGCCCTACGTAAATGTAGTGATCTATTCTCTCCAACTCTGCATTTTCAATTTTGATTGTTGAGTCTTTGTCCCGAACATGTTATTTGTACATGACAATTGTTTGCTGATGTTCATGTTGAGGTTAGATTTCGTGCTCGCGTTATTTAGTTCGTCTAACGTTATTTAGAGATAGTGAAGGTTCTCAACAAAGTGGGCAATGCTGTCTTCTGTACTTACTGTTCATAAATAACATGCCGAGATTGCATTAATTCAGGAAAGAGATGGACAATGGAATAGGTCAGGTGGTCTATGAGTAAGTTAAAACTGTATGAAGAGAATTTTGAGTTCGTTGATGGAGACTGTTATTCACCCATTATACTAATGTGACTGATAAAATATTCTTGTCACCCATTCTTATAGCTTTATTTGAATAAAGCTCCAATTCACTTGAATGGCTCTCATCGTGAACTGAAAATTTCAAATATTACTACCTGTTGGCTTATAAAGGAACATTACAGGTCAAGGATATTTTCTGTTACTGGCACCATGTAATTCTGTGCGATTTGTTAAAATGACAGTGGAAAGTAGGTTCGACACCCAAGTGATTAACGCGCCACTTTCCCAAAAGACAACCATCGGGCACCACTGCTGTGAGAAAGCTATCGTAAAGAATAGTAATAATTCAATCAATTATATGAATACATACACATACACACACGCACACATGCATGCACGCACGCACACACACACGTGCATATATATGTATAGTACATTTGGTACGGATCAGGTTAGCAGTATAACATAATATAAAACAATGTCTGATGGATTTATTTCAGAAAGTGTTCGATACATTCAACTTTATACTTTGAAAGTCAATTTGTTTTAGAGAAGAGCTGGAAATATATATGGCGAATCCACATCCTATATATATATATATATATATATATATATATATATATATGTGTGTGTGTGTGTGTGTGTGTGTGTGTGTGTGTGTGTGTGTGTGTGTGTGTGTGTAGAGAGAGAGAGAGAGAGAGAAAGAGAGAGAGAGGGGGGGAGAGAGAGAAATAGCGAGATAGATTGTTAAATATATATATATATATATATATATATATATATATATATATATATATATATATATATATATATATATATATATATATGTATATACGAAACAAAATATATGCAAATCATTTTGAATTGGAAAAAATACTGAATAACTGAATAATTATTGACAGATTGTATTAAGTAATGCTGTGTTCATCTCAACATTATAGTTACATAAAATACGTAATTAAAAACCCAAATTAAAACCATAAACATTCAATATCCCTCAAAACTGACAAAATTCCTAAATGGAGATGACTAAAAGTGCCCATGTTTATATAGGGAGAATAAATTTTCCTAATCAAAAGCCATCTGGTATTTTCAGAATTTTAATAACAAAAGAACTCAGCCCAACCAAAATATCACTTGAATAAATATTTCAATACACTTACACTGCGTCGTATTTTTGCAAAATCCGTCTAAACATAACAGAAGTAATTCGATCATTTTTTACGGGTACTATTCTTGTTAGGAGAGTTGAATAATAAGTCGTACAACAGGCGTCATCAACCATTTTAAATCTGTGGGTCAGTTCGAATATTTTTGGTGGGCCCGATGTATGCCATGACAATGATTGATACGCGGGACTTATCCAATTAAATACATATATTTATGTGTTGCCCTCGACCAATAAGTACTATATGCTTAAAAATGATTTGGGCTTTACCAAAGATGCCAATTAAAAATCAAAGAACTCAATTTAGTCGTTACTTCTATCAAGACATATTTTGATTTTATCAAAAAATACACGAGGAATTTTTTAAACATGAAAATGTAAACACAGTATCCCAATACTCTCTCACACTGAACCATCATATCCCGACCGTGCACTAGAACTGATTATCTGAAAACTTATCCAAAATTATTTAAAATCAGACATTTTATTTAAATTTATTGAAAAAAATGTCAGCACAAGATTAGGGTCCAAATGACCATAAAGATCCAGAGAACACTTTCGTGAAAGAAACATTTTTTAAAAAGTGTGTTTAGTGGTGTACAGATACAATTTTTTTTTATTTGTAGCCCCCCAAATGCACTCAAGGGCGTTATGATGTACAGACAAAGACAAATAAAGTTAGAAGAATCTGTAACTGGTGGGTCGGGAGGGTTATTTCGGGGCTTTGGTCGATTTGATATTTGCTTGCAGACCTTAACCTGTTTTTCAACATGATCACAGAATGATATTTGTCATTTTTTTATGATTATTTGCCATGGAAAGCTTTTCTCTATCGAAAAAAGGATTTCTTTTATATCTAAAAAAAAAAAAGAAAAGAAATAAAGGCAGTGATTACCATCAGGAAAGCATTTTTGATAAAATTCTGTTGGTCGATATGACGAGACAGGTGCTCATAATCGGATTAAAACAATAATTGATCCATCCATTCGTTCAACAGAAAACAACGAGCAAAAAATGCTCTCACTTGCACACACTTGCTTACACATACACGTACACACACAGACACACACACAGACACACACACACACACACACATATGTATATATACATGTGTGTGTGTGTGTGTAGTATCCTCCTGTAATAAAAAAGCAAGCATTGATTATATATGCAATCAATTCTTTCTTTCTTTCACTATTTCTTTCTTTCTTCCTTTCTCCTCTCTTGCTCTACCTATCTCTCTATCCCTCTCTCTCTCTTCCCCCCCTTCTCTCTCTCTCAATATATATATATATATATATATATAACCAAATTTTTTTCTCTCATTCCATATATATGTCTTTATATACAAAGGGAGAAATGAAGAAATATATATATATATATAACTATGAAAGTGCTTTACCACTTTTAACTGTGAAATGTTCCCCCGTTGTAACAAGGTGAATGTATCAGACCTTCTTGTGTTAATGCGTTTCTGCGTATATCATTCTTCCTATGTTGATATTAATGGATAAGTGCGTGCACGTTTGTGTGTGTGTGTGCATGTTAAAGGGAGAGAGAGAGAAAGAGAGAGAGGGGGGGCAAATTGAAAACACTGTAAGCAAATTAAAAATGCAGCATGAATGTCAAAATTCTGAATAAACTGAATGAATGGACATTAGTAATCACACGAATAGAGTTTATGCTACGATCACTGCAAAAGTAATATTTCAACTCAAAATGCTATAATTTTTTTATTCAAATATCTTGCTCAAATGATAAATCCTTTTATCATTTTCAGTTTTAACTTGGGTAGCAGAATTATCGCTCTTCCCGTTGCACTGAATTAAACATTTGTAGTTGACCAGTTCTTAGTCAGCTTGTAATTCACTCAAATGTCATTGATAAGAGAGATGTAGTGTCTATGTGACTTGCTCATCGATTCAATTTGCTTGTATCTTTGATTTGCTTTAATTTGCTTGCTGTTTTTTTAAAATTCTGCCTTACACCTTATTTTGCCTAGTGTATTATATCAATTTGCTGAATAGACCATTGTTGCTTAACGTTTAGTTCAATCCGAAATAAGAGGCGAAAAATAGTGTTCTGAGACTAAAAAATGGGTCGTGTTAATTCCCAACTGATTAATTCCTAATCATACAATACTATTAATAACTAATTTTACCTAATATTCAATATGTAGTAGTTAATGATTAATTAACTGATTTCGTGAGATATATGAGTAAAGAGGTTATTGTTTTTCCGTTGCTACATTCTACACAAAGAAATTACAAAAAATTTAATGAATTCAATCTATATTCCTATGACGCCATGCAATATTTCCAAAAGTAGGGAATGAATTTCAATCAAATTTCATATAAGGATGACTAAAGGCCAAACAAAAGTAGTGATTACATTTTGGCCAGTGTCTATGAACCGTTTTTTGATTGGGCAATATATTTTTCTATAGATGTTTATCAATGAAAAACTTCCAACATTTCTCATCATCATCATCATCATCATCATCATCATCATCATCATCATCATCATCATCATCATCATCATCATCATCATCAGTCTTTTAGCGTCCTTCGTTGGACATAGACCTTCCCCAGGATTTGCCACACTTCTCTATCATGGGCGTCATGGAGCCAGTACTTCCTGAACTTGTCTAGCTCGTCTCTCCATCTAACATTTTGCCAGCCTCGGTTGTGCATGTGGTCTCGGGGAATCACAACATCTCTCAGTAAATCCTAATTATATTTTCGGTATTCATGAACCATTAGGTGAGAAGAAAGTGTTGATCCATGCACAGTTACCTCTCCTTTATCACTTAGTTTAAGTCCACACCTCAACTATTTCTAAAAGTTATCAAAGAATTTCAGTGAAATTTGGTTGGAGGGTTGGGTAAAAAGCTATCTACGATGTAATTAAATCTTTAGGCAGTTCTATGGAATTTCCACTCTGTGAAATTTTATCTTGTCAAAATATTTTTTCTTGATTGATCGATGAAAATATATTTTGATACTATATCTACTTGATTTGGCCCTAGGCAGAATGTGGAAAAGCATGGTTATACAGTTAAATTTCTACGAAGCACATCTGTTCGGGACCAATGCCATTTCACTGTTAATGAGGACATAAAGAATCACAAAGAAAACAGCAAAGTGAAAATAAGGATGAAGATTGGAAGATCTGAATCATTTTCAATAGATAAATAAACATCGAATGCAAAAAGTGTCATATATTGGTTAATTGATATGGAATTGCTGTCAAAAACAATGTCATCAACAGAGCTTTTATATAAGCATTTATAGGAACATTTGGTCTGAATTCTGGGTTACGAGGTCCAAAATCACCTTATCTCAACTCGGTCCTGAGACAGTACGAACTCGGTCTTGTATTGCAAACAACATCTGGTAACCCATTGTAGTTATTGTAAAAGTTGCTGTAATGCTCGACATTTGAGGGGGGAAAAAGTGACTTGAAGTTGAGAAAAAAAAAGGTGAAGTCCTGTAAGGGAAACGGACAATTGAGCCAAACCGGAAAACACACAAGGGAAGTAATCAAATCAGGAAGAAAAAAAAAACAGCAAATGACTTTCCCTAACAATTAAATAGAGACATTGTGGTTCACACCAAGCAGAAGCTGGAATTGAACAAATCTTTTTTCAGACGCGAATCTAATTGCTTGGCAAGAAAGGAAAGAAAAACTGTTCGAATCAACCAAGCGTGCGATGGTACTTGACACGTTGCATTTTCATTAAACAGAGAAAAGACCCAAAACCTATAAACGGATAGAGAAAACCTGTTATTAACGGTTCGAAAAAAAAAAAAAAAAAAAAACTACTTATTTCCGGAGTGAAATTCTTTGTGATTAAAAAAACAAAGAAACGTCCGTTTGTCCTGAATTACCAAGTTGAATGATTTTCAACCAAGTACAACTATCCTCAAGTCATGCCGAGTCAGTTTACGCTGATTGACAACAATGTCGGATTGAAATTTGTCCAAATTTTTCCTTTTTTTTTGTGCGTTTCAGATGGTATTTCATTGATTAGGTTATCATTTATTTACTTGTGTATCCCTGGTCGTCAAAAAATAATGATAACATTTGTCATGGTGTATTGTATTTTCTTGTTTATGTTCAATATTCCCTGAATATTACTTCACTGTAATGTCACATTTTGATAAAGATACAACTTTAAAAAGCTCATAACATCGATGTGATTAGAGACACCGATCTCATATCTTTTTTTTTATTGAATCAGTTTGAAAAAAAAAGGATGACCAGCAAGGCCAAAATAACGTCAATAAAAAATTAAATAAAATGGTTCGTTCGCCGCAGATAAAAACAATATCTGAGGAAAAGCACGTTTTGTTATTTAAGAAGACAATATTTTAATATTTCATATCGCAGTATTTATTTATTATTTTTAAACAGCATTGAAATTTATCAAATTTGATATAACAAAATTATTTTACTACTTTTTGTCGCCAGACATCACTGATGACGTAAGTGTCACACGTGACAAATGCTCTTAAATTTGTAGAATATTTTTTCTTAATTACGTCACCAGACGTTACTAACGACGTAATCGTGATTCATAACAAATGCTCATTATTAGATATCATATATGCAGATTATTTCTACTAGGTTCCTTCACTAGACATCACTATTGACGTAAACATGATTCACGACAAAAGCATAATTCTAATTATTATATGTGCAGACCACTTCAACTATGTTTAGTCACCCGACGTCATTGGTTATATACACGTGACAGATGATAAATCATCATCATTAGTCTTTTATTGTTCGCTGTTGGACAAAGACCAGCCCAAGGATTCGCCACACCTCTCTATCGTGGGCTTTTGTGCCAATGTTTTCTGAACCTGTCCACTTCGTCTCATATTCTGCCGGCCTCGGTTCCGCATTGGATCCCTCGGGATTCATATGGAGAGCTTTGATGTCCACTTGTTGTCTGCCATTCTTACAATATGGCCAGCCCATTGCCATTTGAGTTTCCTAATGGGTTTGTATGATCTCTTGAATTCCTGTTTTCCCCAAATATAGTGTTCTGTCTGTGATCTCTTCTTGTGAGGTTGAGAATGATTCTTAAATGTGCACGTAGCATAGTTCTCAGTTTGAGGGGCAATTTTTTTGAGAGGTTGCATGTTTCAGCTCCATAGGTGACTATCGGAATGTTGCATTAGTTGCATACTTTTTTCCAGACTAATGAATGCATTCAGCTAAATATCATAAAATATATCAAAGTAACACGTAGATATCATATTTATTAGTAAAAACTGATACCGATACGAGTAAATGATTGATGCATTTTTGGACCAATCTCGTTTCCACTACCTCCACTAGTAATGCATAAGTAGTGTAAAATCAGTTCAGCCTGTACCGTTGACTCTTGTTATTACACCACCATCGGTATCGTTATGATGGATTAGTCACTATAGTGCGTAAATTGAAAGAAAATGTCTTGCAGATTAAAATATACAACGAAATTATGCCAAACAAATTGGTTCATTTTCAATTCCAAAAGATATATTTTCATCAAAAATAGTCATGCAATAATGCAAAAGAAAACAACATACCATTAGAACGCTCTCATTAAATAGTCCTGTTGGAGTGAGTGCCTTAACAACAGGATGCAGCGCGTCTACTTTCTAGGCGTTTATCTCAATGATACGGTTGATAAACTTTTATAATAGACAAACTCAAAATATTGAGCATTTGAATTTCAATAAATGCTCCCCCTGAGAATGACTTTTTGCCATACTAATCTAATCTTAATAAATAACCATAGAAGGTATATTTCTGAATTTTAGAGATGAGGTATTATTATTATTTCTATTATCATTCGGACTATCTTCATCTTAGTTGTGTTTCATACAACGTTTCGGCCGTCGTACTTTACGTAGTATTCTTATCGTCTCACTCTGGGATTGAACCTACAACCATCAGATTAGGTTCAATCCCAGTGTGAGACAATGATAATACTACTAATGCTAAGAAGGGAGGTGCAGTCAATATACCACCGTCGGTTAAATATAGGGTTCGGTTTGTTACTTCCCCACACCTAATAAGATGATACCTGATGAAGGCCGTAGAGTACAACGGCCGAAACGTTGCATGAAAAACAACCAAGATGAGGATAATCCGAATAATAATAATAGAAATAACCATAAAAGGATCATCCCAGACAGCTATCGTTAGCAAGCTCGTTTTGTAAACCTAAGTGCAGAGATTTCGAATCTCATTTGGTGCAATTTTGAAACTGGCTCTCTGGTATATAAATAGTTTTAGTTAAAAAAAAATTAAAGGCACTCAGAGAGCGTTCCACCTCTTCCAATGCAACACACTAAATAAAACATACGAATTTGAAACAAGGGGAATCTTTTCCATTATTCAGACTTTTGTTTACCTCTTGACTTATGAAAAATGTCTGTTGATTGCAAGCAAAGTACAGGATCCACCCAGAAATTCTACCCATCTTTCCTCGGCCCATGGTTCATACTTTCACAAAATGACACTGATATTAATGAGGATTCGAATACTTTCTATGGATGAAAATTTGCTGACTCCTGGGAGGAACTGAATTTCAGGTAAGTTGCAATGAAAATCAACAACGTTTGGGTTGAAGGTAAATAGTTGGGGAAAAAATGATAATGATCGCATTTTTCTTTTTTGAAATTATGTCCGTCGAGGTCGTTAGCTACTGACATTCCAGATGATCGAAATTTCAACTCCGAGTCCTCAATTTTCTCTTGGTCTATTGGTAGGTCATGAGGATGCTATGGTCTGCGTTACTTTTCGAATCGGAGCATTCCCATTTAATAGTAAGTATCAGTTACCTCCAGCGTGACAGAAAACAAATAAATACATAAACACATAGTTAGTAATCCAAAAGAAACCGTCATGCCACCAATCCATTTGGGCAGCACGCTGTGTTAGGGGCGATCAGTAAAAAAACATTTTCGAAGGGATAATCAATGAGTAGTTCACTTCTCTTGATTTTAAAAAACGAGGTGGGCATGAAAAATGGGATCAATTTAACATGAACTCAGACTAAAAAGTGAACCCCCGTTAAAAAAAAAAAAAAAACATACGAGAAAAAAACAAAGAGTGTTTTTTCTAGATATAATAAGGAATGAATATTGAAATTTCCAGTCGTTTAGCCACATGGATCGAACCTGTACACGTGTTGCATACATGCTTACATAGAACAACTTTAGAACTGAAAAAAACTTATGTTTTGGCCGTTCTGGTGACAGTTTTCCGTTGACAGTTACTAATGAATAAACAAAAACAAATTGGTGATTATCATGTGTTTTCATTATTCAGCTTGGTGTCTAGAATTGTGTCCCAATATCTGAAATATTCAAAAACATCCATAGCACTCAAATGAGACAGTGTAGTTATGAAAAAGAAATGTTGCGAAGTTATTCAAGCAATATGATATTTTTTTCTGCGAAACTATCACTTGAAGGCTTCTAATAGATTGATTTAGAAAGCGTTGAACATCAAAAGAGATTTATTAGTGTTTTAGTATCAAATGAAATAAAACTTATTGTTAAAAACAAATTGAATAGGTTTCCAAGTCTTTTATAATCTCCGACAAAATTTTGTGAGTTTCACTGAAAACCAATTATATTCTCTGCAAGATTGCATATCATCAAATGAAGTTAGGAACAAACAAAAATTAAATTTCGTTTGATTTTCAACAAATATCCATACGCATATGCACTAAAATACATACATAAACACACACACACGCATATATATATATATATATATATATATAATAGTATGTTGGAACATATGTAGGTGCAAAATTATTCATATAGATATACGTAAAAAAATATATAAACGTAAACATGTATATGCAATATATACTGTAAACAGCCTATTGTAGAGCATACTGTACGCACACACATACACACAAACACCACACACACACACACACACACATCACACACACACACACACACACACACACACACACATATATATATATATATATATGGGTGTATACGAGTTCATGGTGTGATCCGAAAAAATGTTGGTAAAATGACAATTAGTGCAAGTATATATATATATATATATATATATATATATATATATATATATATATATGCACATATACATGTATCATATATAGTTCAAAATACTTCAGTTTGTGAAAATAGAAAAAGAAATATTAGGAACAGACATTCAAGACATGAAAACAACGACCAACAGTGAACCTTCCATGAAAACAGAGAAACTTAGAACCACGGATAAATTTGGATCTATGGATAGCAAGGACGCACATCAAGGATGCACATCTATTTCTGAAGAATCACCAACGAAATTTAATGAATGCAGAAAAGACTCATCAATCAGTCAAAATTGCAAAAGCATTCTGGAAAATACTGATAAATCTGTTCAGGACCCACTAAAATATAACTTATAGGGAAGTACCAAAGATATAATCGACTATTTCGACAATATTGCAGATGAAAACAATGTTACTTACATACCATTTGACATTGTTGGGTGTTATCCTTACATTACGGTAAAAAATGAGATCATTGAATTAACAAATAAATATAGGAAGATTTATTGATCAGGACACTAGTATAATTAACTAGGTAAAAGCAAAGGAACAGCAACACAACTTTTGATGTGCCTGTGGTGTCATTCGACTTGGCAGAGTTTTCGGATTTAATTGGTCGATATGTTTTACACCTGTTTGATAGATTGCTTCCTAAGGAAACTGTAGGGCTATGTAGAAATGATGGGCTATTAGTACTTAGAGATAGTAATGGCCTTAAAGCCAACAGGATTAGCAAAAAAAACATTACAATCAAAAAGCTTAGGCTTCAAAGTAAAGATTGTATCTAATATTAAAATAGTTTTTTTTATCTAGATATCATATTGGACCTGCTTATAAACTTCTTTTAAGGAGCACAATCAGCATCAATTACCCAACGATTAACATCGAATACTTACCCTATTCTATCAAGGGAAAGTATCCAGGAACATGTTCAATATAATGTGTAACAAGATCAATAATATTTATAATAATGCACTAAATAAGAGTGGGTTTAAACTTGTTTAAATGTCACTTATAGTGATGACAAGAGAAACAAACAAAAACAACAGAAGAGGAAAAAATCTGTGGTTTAATCCACCATTTTGTACGTTGGTTAGATATAATACTGGCATTTTTTTCTCAGATCCAATCGATAAATAATTTTCTCAGGGATAATCCATTATAAAGTCATTATGATAAAATCAATTAGTAGTTACAGCTAGAGAAATTCTTAACAAAAGTTACAACACAAACCAACAACAAATGACTGAATGCAATTGCTGAAACAAGGCCAAATGTCTTTTGAACAATAAATGTTCAGAATCAAATACTATATATCTACGAACTGTTCCTTCTAAGGAAAATCTAAGTGTAAAAAAGTTCTATTTTTGAACTTCAATGATAGATCAAAAATTGAGATTTTATAATCACAAATTTCCTTCCAACAATTAAAACGTAGATTTAGAACAAATGTTGGTCATTGAAGGATAAATATTGAATGCAACAATGAAAAAGAATGTTCAACATAACTCGAAACCAACAGCTTTAATATTGAAGTTCAGATCTGTCTAGAAGAAAAGGTAAGAATCATAACTTTCAGTATTGAATCAAATTTATTGAATCAGAGGAATTAAGTCTTAGATAAGTACCGCCATAAGGGATGGTTTGAATTAAAAGTTTAATAAAAAACATCCTTATATTGGAAAATAAATATGATGATTGAATTAAAGAAATTTATATTTCAAATTAAGTAAAGTAAATCCCAAAACTTTAAAGGAATGACATTTATGCCATGGAATTAGATATACTTCTCTGCGGTAATAAATATCAAAATTAATGAGATAACCCGATAAATCGTATTATTATTATTATGCAATTAAAAAGCATCCGTCATTAAGACTCATTCGTTTGATTTACATGTATATAAATAAAAATATATTAAGACGGTAGCAATAACGAAACTGTATATTGATAAATCTCATTTAGGAAATGGTTTCTCTACTGACAACCATATAATGAAATGAAAAAGTATTAGAATAGCATAAAATTGGAATTCAATCTGTGTTAGATATTTACAAATAGATATATGATGATGTAAGAGTCTGGAAAGTAAATTGAAACAATATCCCCAACCATCTATAATATGTTTTTCTAAATATTCGTTGAAAATTTGAGATTTAATTTAGAAGAAATTTTCCGAATTATAAATTCCAAGAATAATTCAGATCAACTGATTAAGAAAATTAAGGCATAAGCTTTATCACAATTAGATACATAGTCCCAGCTCATAAGGGTAATCAACATTAAAGTAAATGATAGAAGACCCCCCCGCGCTGACTATGACCCTCTACACCATTCAACAAATATACATAAACACAGATGAAAAAAAAATTTGACAAAAGATTATCCGTCTTTGACATTTATTAGGCTCGGAAACTTGTTCCTCAATTAAAAATTTATTGAAAGCTAATTTTAAGAATATAACAAGACTAATACCAATGAAATTGTTTTTAGCATGTAAACTCGAAATTAAAAGGAAATAATTTGTCTAATAAATATCATAGTATAGACGAGTAATAAAAAATAATTCTATTTATGAATTATAAATACTGATAAATAAGTAGTAACCTTGGTTTTAGTCAAATTAATTAAATTGACAGATAAACCAAATGTATTATTTTATTATATTTGTTTATGCATTAGTGAGGTTTATTTGGACGGTAAATTTAAAAGTATGAACTTCAACAATTAATTAACCCTGGTCTTTGATTCAGAAAAGAAATTATTTACTGAATACAACCAAGAGAATGGCTTGATAAAACTAAACATTGAAAACAAATATTGAAATAATACTTAAAATCCAGATTATTTCTTTCTGGATATGTCAACCACATTGGTTCTTCAATTAACTTACTAAGATTAATGTGAAACATCTTGATAATTTTACATAACTATTATGATAATTATAAAGACTCTATCCCGTAACATTGAGTATAGTTTGATGATAAGGGTATTTAAATTAAGTATTTTTGTTTCTGATCATATGATTGATATGGAGATAATCACAATTATAATTTCATATCAAATTGACCATATCTGACAACACATCAGAAAGCTGTATCTTTTAAAATCAAAATGTAGAAGAGAGAGTTCAAAAGATTTGAAATAAATGCAAAACTGTAAATACAAATCTCTTATGGCATATATCGATTATTTTAAAATTATTTTTACTGGAGGAGAGAGTATGTTAACTTTAATGAAAGAGTAAATCACAATTTAATATTTTCTAGACAGAAAGTGATAGGTAGTCTTAAAGGGATAGAGTAATGCATACGCTTTTGTTTTAAAACGAAGATATTTAGTTTTAAATCTTTGAAAAGACCTTTTGATTTCATTAAACTCCTCCATAAAGACAAATCAACCTAATAATTCTCAACTATATATATATATATATATATATATATATATATATATATATATATATATATATATAATGTGTACTTTAGAGAGTGAGACAGACTCGGGAGTGAAGTGTTTGGTGGTAAGGTTTATTAATCCTTATATGTCAATAGTCCATACATGTTTCGGGATTCTTCCCATCATTAGTGGTGTGTGTTGTGTGAGTTTGTATTAAAATGTACCCTGTGGAACCAGAGTCCACTGCCAGGAGCTATGCATTGTGGGTGAATTTTGTTGTCAGGGCTACTGGAGGCCTCCTGCTGAATGGAAGAATGACCAGCAGGTATCAGGTCTTTGGTAAAGCAGCAGCAGTTGGTCTTGGGGAGGGCAGAGTGTGTCAAGGTAGGGGGTAGTGACGTGGAGTTGGAATTTTTGGTATGTTTGGGGTAGTGTAGAAGGAGGGGTGGTGAGGTCAAGGAGCTACATTGGTATCAACCTTAAAAGTTACTGAAAATGTTTTGGCTATGATTTGGACAGGGGTTATAACAGGCTAAGGTGAAGTTTTTCCTATGGGTCTGGGTGACTTTGAAGTTTCCATTATTGAATGTGTCTTAGATGTGGGTGTAAGGATATTAATGATAGGAGTTGTGTATATTAGGGTTCTGTGTGGTGAGGGTTGTTCAGTTTAGTATTTAATCCTTTAGGATATAGGGTTTTAAGTTTGTTGATCCACATGTCTTCGTGTTTCTCTAGAACTTTAGTTATGTAAATTGGAGTAGTTTTTTCTATTTTATATATATATATATATATATATATATATATATGGGGGGGCTTTAAATAAAGGGGATTATTCAAATATAAACAATAGAAAACATCAATTAAGTAGTTATCTATTAAAACATCCACTTTTTTAATGCTGCAAGATTATGAACGGAAATGAGAATTTATAAAATATCTGGTTCTTCCCTCATCTGTTTATTGCTTGTTTCACCTTCCATAATATAACTTCTGGGAAATATTCGAACTGAATAATCGCATCTTGCCTATCCTGTTGGTTGTCTTGTGGTCCTTGTTTGGAGGAGTAAAGTTCTTGGTAGAATTATTGGGCACGTTTCACAATACTATCTCCACCTGTTGTTAGGTATCCATTTTCTTTGAGTATACTAGTTATTTGTCTCCGTCTTGTACTGAGAGCTCTGTTCCAATATAATTGTTCAACAAAATAAAGAAAAATGACAGATGTGAATCCAAATGAAAATTCATGAAACATTAAATATTCAACGACAAAATTTCAGTTTCTCCTGAAAGGGAATTGATTTAGGTAAGATCAGAAAAAAAAATTTCAAAATTACACAGCCGAAATAAATTGCTTTTTCTTATTTCCAGTTGTATCTATATTGAAAATGAAAATTGAAGAGTAGTCAGAATTAATATGAAAAACATTGTCTTACAATACTTCATTATTAAGAAGAAGAACAGAATACGTCTCGTTCTGACCGAAAGTTATACGCAGTAATGTTTCGTTGTAACGGTTCTTGTTCTAATGTAATGAGACAAATGTTGTAAAGGCAC
>OY735211.1:62566513-62619013 GCA_963457665.1 Thysanoteuthis rhombus
AATTCCTTGCAGCCACACCCAATAAACACGATTTAGTCATGGAAAACCTTGGTAAGTACTTAGATGGATATATAAAGGAAGCGACTGGGGTTCTTCGTACACTTCATGCTCCACAACGTGGACATCGTTATACATGCAGAAGTAGGAGCTCCACGTTATTAGGAGGGGTCTTTTATTTCGGTTCATATACGATGTGATAGATAGTACCCGCTGTTTCACGTAAGTTGTATGGTCAAAAATCTGTCAATTTCAAACATGCAAAAGTACATTGAAATGAACGATTCGGATGTATTGGATACTCATTGTATACACACACACTAAAAAACATATATATATATATATATATATATATATATATATATATATATATATGTATATATATATATATATATATATATATATGTATATATATATATATAATAATTGTGACATCCTCAGGCAGTTGTTTCGTTGTATTACAACTCTTCAGTATGACTTTAGACTTCACATACCTTCCAATTCTGCTAGGTAGGGTCAAAACCTTACTCAGAAGCAGATGCTCTACCCCTGCCATACGCAGAATTTATAGAACAAGTTCATGTGATGAATGTGCATATATATATATATATATATATATATATATATATATATATATATATATACGCATAATACATAGATAAATGCACGTGAGTGTAAGTGTAAATGTTTCTTTAAAACAAGAGTTTACTTTCGGCACACTGAACATTAATAAACTAGTAATTCCTTTGATGTTATTGTAACGTCAGATAAAAAAAGTGTACTATTTTGTTTTTTGTTGAACAATAATTCAGTTGAGCCAATGTTCAATGGATAATGTAATTAGTCGGGTAAAAGAATAATGAGATAATCAATTACCTAAACAACAGAATTGAATCTATAAACTCACTGATCGATCTTATCGAATAATCTGAGTTTTACAAAGACATTTTCTCGACCTCGGTTTCAGTACGTAAAATGTCTTTCGAAACCGACAACCAAAACCTGTTAATAAAACAGTCAAAAAGTTTTTTTTTCAGTTTTCAAGTTGGTCTGGCTGGCTTGCGGGCTATATATGTGTCATGCGTACTGGAAATATAGGGCCAATCAAGTTGAACACTTACTCCTAAATATGTGTAGAAGAGTGTTGTTTTTAACCCGACCCGCTCATATATACGTTTTTGAGGGATCAACTCTATTGGAAAAGCAAGGTTTTGCCATATTGGACACTTAATTTCTGTCCAGCATCGTTCACACTTGTCCTTTTTTTGTTTGATTGTTTCTTTTGTTTGTTTGTTTGTTTTTTCAGTCATTAACAAAAGGTGAGAGGAGTGATTTGCATATTGTCCAGTTCTTTTTCAAATTCTTCAATTGATCACCCCCGACACGACATGCCTCCAAAAAATATTGGTTACAGAATAGTTTCAATTGAGTAACTAACCAAACCAGCTTTTTTTGTTGTTGTTTTTGACACAGTACTGTCCTCATAAAAGATTAATATATTACCTAGAAAACCTGACTTGAATATAATATCTGTTCGAATAATAAGCCTCAAAGAGTTCTAAATCAATAGTTAATTATCAAACAAGAAAGTGCCTTTGATTTTGTAATATTTCGATATTCAATAACGGTATCAAAAAGTCTGGGCGGTAGGAGATATTACTATCGTTGAAGTTTTTATTTTTTAAGGAAATATATTATGGTTACGAACAGTGAATCAAACAGGGAAGACCCATGGTTCGTTACATAGATAGACGTCTACACCAACCCCGATTCAGCATTGTTTCGTTATAACATCATCAGGAAAAGGAGATATAATTACACGATAACATTAAATATTGTAAGTGTAATTGCAAATTTAGTGATTTCTCAGATTAGGAATGAATTGGTTGCAAAATTCCTACACTACCATTAATGACCCATATTTACATATTGTGTCTTTGATAAAAATTGGTTTTATTCTACGATTCTCTCTTTCTTTCTCTTTCTCTTTTTCTCTGTCTGTCTATCTGACTGCCCCCCCCCCCTCTCTCGCAGTACTTACATACAGTTTTCCCTCACAACCAGGGTGTTCTTATCAAAACCTTTGGTCCGACTCACAAGTCAAAATATCGTATGAAGCAGGAGCTCTTCCACCATATAACGTCAACTTCCTAATTAATGAAGGTCCATTCAATATCTTTCGGCAGTATCTTCAACGCTGTCGAAAAAAAATATTTGTAAGCATACGACATTTTAAAATATTGTAAATGGAATCAGATGAGTTTTTGGATTCACCACCATCATCATCATAATCAGCATCATCAGTTTCTTATCTCCATCCTAACTAAAGTTTTTTCGGGTTTTTTTTTTGTTTGTTAGTTACGACTGCTATCCTACTGGCCCATAGTGAGAATCAAACTTACACCTTATAAGCAGTGAAGTCCAGTATACACTAGGCAGCTTTAACCATTCAGCCATGGGGACTTCATACATAAGCAAGAGCTGATTCTACACATCAGACCTTATTCCTTACAATCGATATCCCATGTTTGTTGAAGTTCACAATTGACCTGATGGTCTCTTTTATACAAATATATTTTCTTAAAATTTCTGAAGATATTTTTGGATGAAGTATTGCAACGGTATTATCACTTTTGACTGGTATTTACTATGTCCTTGCAAAATTCTTACCCACAAAAAAATAGATCTGGTTAGTCATTCAATAAAAACCGTCGTATATTGTGTTGGATTAACATCTAATTCTGAAACTGGAAAATAAAACGGTCGATTAATAAATAGGTTATTTCTCTCGCATTTTGTTGGCTGATGAAGTAAAATTCTTTTAAGAAACATATGGACACAGATCCGTAACAAAAACCCGTATGAGGACATTTTCAAATGTTTTTGTAAACATAGTAAACGATATATGTTTCAATTTTCAGCCCTTTTAGCTCCATTGATTCAGACTTTATTCATGATATATATGTAACCATCCAGCTGGACCAACCAAAAACCCATGTTGACTGCTTTGATGCCATTTTCGGTTGACTGTTTCTTGTAAATATACGTCGATATAAAATATAGTAGGGTTGAATTTCAAATCTAGTGAATTTTGGATGTGTATTAGTCATACAAAATATACCCTGTAATAAATGAAATAACCCCTATATATGACATTGTGTATTTGGTATAGTCGGTTACATTCAACGTTCAATTAATTAAAGTTGTGGTTTTAAGGAACTTAACCGCAATATTGATAGAGATGTTGGTTTATTGCCTAATGCCAACCGAAGCAGAAATTTCAGAAATATGAGTGAAGCAGCAGCTGTATGAGACGAATAAATGTGTTCTTCCTTTTGAAAATCGATTGAAGGAAACTTGAATCAGAAAAGCATGTAACAATTGAATAATCAGGAAGAGGACTGTGAACTGGACATGTTGTTGAAGAGAAGAAAAGAGAAGATAAAAAAGAAAAGATTTCGCGGCTTTATACTGCAGTCTGTAAGTCCGTAGGAGTTACAAAACAGCAGGTGTTTTCCGAGCAAGGACAAAGCCGAAATGGGCAAACACATTATGGCAGATTTTTATTTAATTGATCCCCAAATGACGTAACACTCCAGTCTTGAATTCACACCAGTCTTCTCTTCCCTTTCTGTCATTTCCAACGACAATGAATCATTGTGTTGGTGTTGTATTTTTGTTGTTTGTTCAGTTAGGATCTATTCTCCTTTTCCTTTTCTTTACAACTTTTTCATTAGTCTGAATCTTTTTTATTTTTCCTTTCTTTTGCTTGAGGCTTCTTCCATTAGACTTCCAGTCAGTTTGTTAATGTCCTGTTCAGCACAAAGACAATTTGCTCTTTTGTTTACGGACTTGATTCCGGGGGAAATTCACGCTATTATTGTCGACCAATCGTTTTCTCCCCCTTTTTTTTATTGTCTTTTGATTCTAATTAGGTTTTCGTATTTCTAAATCTTCGTCGTCTATCTATCTATCACAGTGTGTTCATATCTATCTATATCTATCTATTGAAATTTGTCAAAATCTAACCACCATCTCTCTCTCTCTCTCTCTCTCTCTCTCTATATATATATATATATATATATATATATATATATATATATATATATATATATATGTATATATATATATATATATATATATATATATATATATATATATATATATATATATATATATATTGATAGATAGATTGGTAGATAGATATGAATATACTGTGATAAATACATCTTTTCATCTATCCATCTATCTATCTATCTATCTATCTATCTATCTGTCTATCTATCTATCTGTCAATTTGCTCCCATGTATGAATTTATTCATCTATCTATTTATCACAATTTTGTGCATTTCTATCCATCTCTCCATCCATCGATCACAATTTGTTCATCACTCTCTCTCTCTCTTTCTCTCTCTCTCTCTCTCTCTCTCTCTCTCTTTATGTATATATATATATATTGGTAGATATGAACAGATTTTGAAATTGTAAGTTTATATTAAATTAAGGACAAGGAAAGTAATACTTATTGAACACTTCTTCATCGATTGATAACCAACAATACAGCATGATGCCAAAAGACTTTGGTCTCATTGCAGTTATTATTGAGCAACTAACCAGACCTATCCGTCTGTTTATATGTATGTATGTATGTATCGAACTGTCTATCTTTATTCATTTATATGTATTGGCCAGATCTATCCGTCTATCTAACCCTGCCTATCTTTTTTTTCCTTTCACTATTAATCTTTTTGTTCAGTGGTATTTTAATTCCATCAACGCCTTCAATTTATCACATCCCTTTAATACTTGCATTCCATTTTAATGCTACAATTAAAGCTGTCTTTCTTTTAAAAGTTCGTAACCCTACCAAAACCTCCTTATTTTCTTATCCTTCATACAATTTTTTTCCTGTTACTATTTTCATTTACAACTTTAAGAAAAAAGAGTTTCCATTTTTTTTTCATTCTTTGTTATAAAAACTTATTTGCCTTTTTTTTCTAACCTCGTTTTCGATTGTTAGCCTTGCTTTCGATCGCGTCCCGCCATTAGTCGTTAATCCTTACGCCATTTTCTTTTCTAGATTGTTTTGCTTAAACTTTTGCAGCTTTTCGCAATTTTAAACTCATTAAGGTCACTTGCTCTGGAAAATTCGACAGACTTTAATTCTTTTTATCTTTTAATGACCTCGTCTTGCTTTTATTCAAATTTCTCTCCTTCTAATTTCCACATTATTACATTTTCTTCTTTTATATAAATCCAACTTCTCCTTCAATAGCTAGAAGACTGGACTGTTGCACCCAAAGTCTGAGGTCCACTTCCATGAAAATGAACGCTTTCAAGCGGAAACGTTTTCTTTCGGAACTAGAAAGGCTTGACTTGTTCCACTTCTTGTGTTCCCAACCAATTTCAATCGGAAAATTCAGATTTTCTCTTACTTACTGAATGGAGAAGGAGTGGAAAAAACAAAATGAATAACGAAACGAAGAAGAAGTGGGGGGGTCATATAAAAGGAAGAGAATGAGAACGAAGATGAAAAGAAGGGGGAAGAAAATTAAAGAGATAGAAAAAAGGTGAAGCGAGAACAACGAGAGAGAAATTTAGAGAACACAGGGAAATGGGGAGAAGAAAAAGAGGACAAAGATGAAAAGAAAAGTAAGAAAGAAAGAACGAAAGAAAGAAAAAGAAAAGAAACAGGTCTGGTTAGTTTCTCAAAAGAAACTGTCACATCACCAACAGCTATTGGAATCGTGCCATGTCAACATTGGTCAATGAAAAAAATTAGAAAATAGGGTGGATCCATGTATGAATTATTTCAATCGTCTATTGATGGGCAGTGATGTATATGAACGTGTGAATTCTCCAAAAGCTAGGGGACAAAAACTAAAAATACAATTTATCATGAACTTGCATTTAGAAATTGGACATCCACCAAAGTCGAAAAAATAGGGTTTGATTAGAAAAATAAAAATACTGTATTTGTAAACTTGATGAGGAATGATGTTGAAGTTTTCAGCTTTTTAGATCCATCGTCGTGGCCTGTACGCGAGATACATACGTAAATAGATCGACTGCCATGCTAATGAACTTGAAAATCGAAGAAACTGATGTTGACAGTTTTGGTGAAAGTTTTTGCTGACACTTTCAAATAAAGAAGAAATAAAAAGAAGAAGATAAAACAAAAAGGAGGAAAGAGAACATGAAAAGAAGGAAGTGAAAACCGAAAAAGATGGAAAGAAGATCAAGTGAAAACGAAGAAAAGAAGAAATGAAAGAAAAAGAAACAAGGGGAGAAGTGAAGAGAAAAACATCAGAGGAAAATAAAAATAGCAGAAAGAAAAGAGAAATAGAAAAATCAGTCACTTAATAGAAAGCATTTTTTGGCTTCTTTTGGCAGTATGCTGTGTTGAGGATGATCAATAAAAAATGTAAAAAGGGGTGATCAATGAGTAAGTTGGTTCATTCATGTATATCATTACGTGGTGATCACTGAAAAAGTCAGAATTTTCGAAAAAAAAACCGTGAAACCTGCTGAGTACAAAGAGATTAACTTAGCATAAACTTACATTGTAAATAAAACCCTCTGCTAAAACTTTTTGGGTGGGGAATGAAAAAAGAGCACAATAATGTGGGGTAAATGTTTAAGAATCCAACCCTTTACTTTCATTTGTGTGTTCTACACGTATTATATATATACAACTCTAATTGACCGTCCTGTACGCGTGATATATGCATACAACTAGACGAATTTCAAAACTGCAGAGACCTATGTTGGCAGTTTTGATAGGGAGTTTTTAACTAGAGAAAAAGAAAGGGAAAATAGGAAAAAAGAAAGGAAAAAAAATGACAAAATAAGAAGAAATAAATAAAAACGTAAACAAAAAGGCGAAGACGCTGAATTAACGAGGAAAAACGTATCATTTACGTACATCATTCGTTAATAAAGACATTTTCAGGAGAAAGTTTTGATGTTTCTCGTAATCCATTGACACAGAGGAAGCGGAAATGGAGAAATCAAGAAGCTTGTCGGGTAAACGTATCACGTTTGAAAACAAACAAATAAACAATCCAGCAACTTTGATCTGCTTCCCAAGTTGAGTAATTCCAGATAAATCATGATATAAATAGCAGCAGAGAGTTTCAGAAAGATAAATATTTGTTTAGACTTAGGGTCGTTAGGAAAAACATTCAATCATTTAAAACGCATAACCAAGACGTACAAAGATATGAAAACATTTCCTCGCCCACTATTGTAGGTTTTTAAGCGATCAAAATCAAGACAAGATGCAAAAAAATCTATTTGAAAATTGTATCATCATCCTTTTTGCGTTCGTCGTTTGACATAAACGTTTCACAAAGATTCGCCAGATCTCTCCATCATAGGCGTGGCAAAGCCAATGCTCTCTGAGCCCTACTCGTTCGTCACGTCATTTCAATTTTGGTCGGCTCCAGTTCCGCATGTGATATCTGGGGATACACATCTGAGCTGTAATGTCCAGCCGTCGTGTGACATTCTTGCAACCTGACCAACCAATCGCCAATCGAGTTTTTTGATAGATTGCACGATATCACTGACTTCCGTTTTTTCTTTTCTGATATATTGTGCTGTCTTTTGGTCTCTCATTATGATGTTGAGTATGATTATCTTACGTGCACATTGTATGATTCTCATTTTGAGGGCCAATCTTTTGGTATTACTCATGTTCCAGCCATATAGATATTGAAAGAAGCCACATTGCAAGTTTGGTCCAGTATGTGTGTACGCATTGGAATGATATGGTCAAATTTGGGTTTGTTTCTCAAATCATGATCTTTCTCTCATTCTGTATGCCAAGTAAACAGTGCAATGTCTTTGCATTGGCCCTGACTTGATATATCACAAGTATCAGCTCGGCCCTAATTTGCTATTCAAACAAATTTCTGAGAGGGAGATCACCCAAAGTTTTGAATTTGATTTCAGTTTCAATTTTTGCTGTGGATATTCTTTTTTTCCCATTATTCCTTTGTTGAATATCTCGAACTAGCTGAAAACCTGGCCATAATGTGAAATGTTTCAGACGTTTCAATAGAACACCGGAATAAGGCACTTTGGCCGAAATAAGAGACCATAAATGTTTTTATTTATGAGTACTCTACAAAAGCGAAATATACATGCCTCAATGGACCTTTTTTGAAAGATGATAAGATATTAACCTTTTGAAACCTGTCGGCATCTTAACTTTTTTAAACTGATCATCTCAACAAAGGAGAATTCACCTTGATTATCTCGAACTAGTTTTTGGGTAATAATATCCTGCAACCATATTGGAAAATGGCACTCTTGAAAGATCTTTTATGTACCTAATCACATGAAATAATTGGCATTTGTAATTACAGTTTTCCCTTCTTCTATTCATTCTGGTTTCTTTAATTAATTAATTAATTTCTTTAATCCTCATTGACATGAAATGCATCGAGTAACGAAATTAAACATCTAATTAATTAATTGATTAAGTTTTGATTTGAATAATGGATATATATGAGATAGATAGAGAGATAGATAGATAGATAGTGAAAAAAGCATCCGACACTGTTAAAAATGTTAATTTCAATGTACTTATACTGCTTCAGAATTAACTGAATTTGGATCAAAGACAAAAAAAAACCCAGAAATATCCGAAAAGATATTGAAACACGACTAAACAATGAAGAGTTATGGACAAAAATGAGAAATAGTTGATCCACAATTCTATCAATTTAGAAGGAGTTGAAACAGGGGATATAAAAAAACTATCCTCTAGTATTCTGCCGGCCTGGGTAGGGCATGTGATCTCTGGGGATCCATTTTGTGAGTCATGATCTCCATCGGTTGTCTGCCAATTTTGCAACATGACCAGCCCATTGCCATTTGAGTTTTCTTTTGGATTCTATGATGTCTGGGACTCCTGTTTTCTCCCTAACACACTCTGATTTAAACCAAACCATTATAACTGCAAATTCATTATAATGACACTCTTAAATCCTTGGAGATGTTGCAATAACAAGAGTTTACTTCAATACAATTCATATAAAATCCACCTGTTATAATTTTGAATCATTTATTATGGCACTCTCGATTCCCCAAGAGTACTGCAGTAACGAGACCCTATTGCAATACACAACATATAGAATCCAACCCATATAACGGTAAACTTGTTATAACGCTACTCACCAATCACTGATGGTGTTGCAAAAACAGAAGTCTATTGGAATAAACTTTGTGTAGAATCCACACCTTATAAAAGCAAGTTTATTATCATTGCTCTCTTAAATCCGTTAAGGTGCCGTAATAGTGGAAGTTTACAGCACATTGTTTAAATGAACTATTCGTGTTAATCTAGTAATTATTTTAATGGAGTAATCGATATCTGCAATTCTGGGTTTCTTTCCTACAATTCAGTCCGTGTCTCTTTTTTTTTTCCTACTTACCACGTCAGAATTACTTCCAAGTCCGTTTCTGTCTATTTTTTGTTAATTTTTTATCGCTTTTTCCTATCATTTCTTGTTTCCTTCTTCCCCTATCGTTTGATTTTCCCCTTGATCTGCTAAAAGAGAAAATTATTTTATTTTTTATGTCTTTCTTCTTAGCTTCGTATTTTTTATGACACATCTATTGATACACGTATCTTCTTAGTTTTTATACTTTCATCTTTATACGTTTCGATTACAGATTTTTTTTTCTTTTGCCCTTCACCAGCGGCAGAATAATTTGCAGAAACTTTTTATTGTTTCATCGGAAAGTCTTCCAAAATATCCCATGGGGAATTTGCACAACACTTTTCTCCCTTCTCGTGTAGAATTTGATTGTCCTTTTATTTATTTCTTCGTATCTTAATTTCATTTTAGAGTCTTTCTTGCATCTGGCGAGCAGTTTCTTCAAGGATTCCTGCTTTATTGTTCTTCTATTTCGTCTTTCATCTTTTAATTCTATCGTCTTCATTTAATTGTATGATTTTGGTGGGTATTGTCAGACGATCTGAGCAGCTTCGGGTGACGCGCTATGTATCGATGCTTAGTATGGAGGAAGGATTTTGCCTGCGTTCAACTTTTCCCACTCATCGATGCCAACGGTTTCCAAAGGAAAGAGGTGATTATTTTTTTAATGGCGCTATGACGGTAGCGTATTTGATAATGACGTCAGCCACAGCCCGACTGGGGTATTCATCGTTTACCCTTTAGGTGTTCCCCCACCCAACGATTGAAGACTTCACTGGTGTCCATCAAGTTGTACATGGTTTTATGGCTAAGATCTCTTTACTTATTGGGTTTTTGAAACAAAGTATAATGGCTTTCGTCTAATCTTTGTATCTTTGTATGTATAACTCATCGGTAATTACATTTCATTTTGATTCTACACTACTTTAATTTGCCTGAGTAAGTGTGCGTGTGTAATAACAAAGTTATTGACACATGCTTCTTACCAACGAAAGTCTACTTAATATTGAAATGTAGATTTATACAAAACTGTCAGTCAGTGATTGAAGCCATGCAAATTATTTGAATCGAGTTGAATCTCGAAGGCAATGAAGAGGGATATGTAGGACGAACAGGAACAAAATGAAGTATATCTAATTTATCCATATCGGATCATCGTAATCTGCAGTTGTACCAGGACTTGTTATCTGAAAAAATGATCTACGTAAACATCAATTCTGAAATTATGTAAGAATATCTGCGCAAGATTTGAGCATTGTTTGGGCGAATATCATGATAGGAAACTACTAGAAAAAAGAGAGTCTTTTACACGTTGTTTAGTGGTGTACTCATGCAAATTTCTGAGGTTTTGACCTAAATATGTGACAACATGAAAAAGAAGAAATTCTCCCACACTCAGCTGGTTGGTTGGGCGGGCAATTTTTGAGGCCGCAGTGATTCGATATATATATATATTTATATATATATATATATATATATATATATATATATATATATATATATATATATATATATATATGTATATAGTGAGTACAAAAATTACTAATAACTTTCAGGAAGCTTTTTCGATGTACGTTTTTGAAATTGATAGATTCTGATTTTTGTGTATAACTTTTCTGGGTTCAATCTTGTTTCAATACTCTTTTGACTTTTGACATTTCAAAGCTTCACTGCAAATTTTACCAATTTTGGAGCTGTATCGGGTAGTTGAAATGAATTTTTTGAAATATATTAGATACTTTCCCTGTATATGAATACAGAAGGCTAGCATATAACTAAATTATCAATTACTCGGTTTAATTCAATGAAAGGTAGTTTTATGAAGACTTGATTTATAATGATTAAGTTCAGAAATCCATGATTATTTATTTTTATTCTAAAAACAAATATGTGTCGAGAGAGCAAAATTCTTCACGCATATCTTGAACTTTCGCGAACCCCCTGACGATCTTCCACGACACTCCAGTTGAGAGAATATTCATCAGATACTTTCAAGCCTATGACTAGTTTAAAATAAAAGAGTACGGAAATAATCATTTATCAAAATATTGATTGATTGATAGATATGAACAAACTGGAATCGATATAAAGAGATTTCTATATGATAAAATAACAACCAGTTAGACTGATAAATAATTCGGAATTCTTACAGAAGGGAAATAGTGATTTAGATAGAGAGATAAAAAGACCGATCAATAGGTGCCATTGGTTATGCGAAGCGTTTTATGGACAATCGTTATTCAATAATGGCCAGATGAATAGATATATGCGTTAGATTGACTAACATGAAACGTCGATCGATCCCAAAGTAACCTGAAAATTAAATGATAGATAATAAAGAAATTATTCAAATCGATATCCTATTGGATCCAACGATTGAGGACGATGACTCAGAATATCAATGGCCATGTAGATTGATTTATGTACAAAAGAATGATAGTAAAAACAATTAGTTACATTCAACGATGTACGGTCATAGCTTAATCAAACGAGTGATGAAAGGATGAAACGAAACAGATATTCAAACCTCAAGGGATAGAGAAACTAAATAAACAAACAGACGTTTTCTTCTGCCTCTTTCTTCTTTCACGCTCGTCATCTTTGCAAACCTGAAATGTTATCACTACAGCTATAAAAAATGAAGCGGGAAAATGTCTACCATGAAAAGTCGATCGCGGGGTTTGATTTTTATCAGACAACGTTAGAGACAGTCAAGCAAAACTGTCACCTTAACTGTCAAAAAAAAAAGAAGGTTTCTTCAGTTTTAAATTTGGTCAGGCTAGCTCGCTGACTATGTATGTACGTATTTATTATCATGCTTGAGGGCTGAAAACTCCTTATTATGTCTATGCAAAACTTTTTCTTGTTTGTTTTTTAAAAACTTTTCTCGTAGATAAGTTTTTAGTTGTGGGGCCAGTTTCCAATTTAAGTTTATGCTAAATTGGGCCCTGAGCGTATGTCAAATATTATTCACACATCTTTTCTGGAAATCTAGGCTTACTTAGTAGTCAATGCCCAACTATTTTCCATTGATCATCCTGAACACGGCATGTTGCCAAATGACGTTGACTATGCGATAGTTTCTAATGAATGATTAACCAGACCTGTGTTCTCTTTAACTTTACTTCCAATAATTATAGCTTTGTTTCTTTGTTTTCTCTCTCAATATGTCCTTGTCTCTGTCTTTCCTTCTGACCAGCGTTTGATGTTTAATTCAGCAAATTAATTGTGGTGGGAAAGGGTTGCATGAGGTTAGGTCGGGGTGGTCTGGCTACTGACGACTCGGTGGTGAATCAGGGTAGCAGTGATCAAACATGGTGCAAGGGCCGGGTGGAGAGGAAGGGTTGGGTATTAGGCAGACCTGTGGACTGTGGAGGAAGAAGTAACCTCCTACTTAATGCTTAGATTGATTTATTTTTATTTATCTTTTTTCTTTTTTTGGTTTGTTTCACTAATTAACACAATGCAATTAACCTTTTAAGTATCTAATGGAGAGGACGAATTTCTTCAAGCACGCGTTAAATTCCTTGATGTTTAAGTTGAAAAGAAAAGAGAGGAAAGTTTTGAGCGAGGTTACTTAGATGGTGAAGTCTTTACCAAAAGAGGAAAAAAAGATTATAAACGCGCGTATTCACTGTTATAGTGGTGAGGGTGGGAAAAATATACGTATTGCATTGTGATAATCGAATCATTGTAGCCCAACAAGTCACCAGACCAACCAGCCAAGTGGACCACAGATTCTCTGTTCTTTGCTTGTGTGTGTGTTTGTGTGTATGGTCACATTTTGGGGACTCCAAATTCAAAAATTTAAATAAAAAAAGCACACCACTAATCACGACCTTTTTTTCTTTTAGTACTTTTTGAAGTCTCCATGTTCATTTAAGACCAAAAATACCAAAATCTTGCGTTGACAAAGCTTGAAAAAAAAAATTGCTGAGTAGGAAGTGTTTCCCCCTTCTGTGGAAGAATCCAGTGTTACATACTTCCCACAAAAATCAAAATGTTCACTACTAGGGTAGGCAATATAGAATTTCCACATCAGACCATCTATAACTCAAGATCCAACGAGGATTCATCAGAAGTCAAAACTTCAGCATAGTGATCATCACGATACGATGCGCGTTAGGCTCATATATATATATATATATATATATATATATATATATATATATATATATATATATATATATATATACATACATATATATATATATATATATATATATATATATATATATATATATATATATATATATATATATATATTCAAGGTTGGTAGAAAATAATCGTCAAATTCTTTGGTTGAAAATGTTGGTGAAGGATCAACACAAAGAAGTTCCTTTTTCTGTGTGATTACATTTTTTTAGGATGGTAGCATATTGTTTTTCATTCAGTGTAGAATCAAAATCAAAACAGCTGTGACCATTCAGTAGAAATGACACGAACAGCGAGTCGTGTCTATTGTTATATTCACAAATATCTCATCGTTAAAAACGATTTTAGGTTAATCTACGCCAGTAAACATGGTTAAAAAAACATTGTTGTATAAAGTATTATCAAAGTACAATAAACATAAAACCTTACACAAATGACAAACTACATGAATAGCCTAAACTATATTATGTGAGGAGGAGGTGTTTGATTAAGGTTGCTGGGGTGACATGTTAATGGAACTGTTTTGTTTTCAAAATACCTGAAATAGTTACTTGGTTAAAAACTGATGATCCCAACAAAAGACAATTTATACATTATAGAATAATAAGAGAGTAGAAGGGAGGAGAAAAACACTTTGGAAGATTGCGTACGTTGAATTGACAAATGTTGGGATTTGGATGACTGAAGTGATACAAAAAATCTTTTGGAAAAAGTTTTTTTTTAGTGTTTAGCTGATAAGCTTTTTTAGAAATATTTATATATACAAATATTACATCTCTTCAGTGTGGCTAAAGACTTTCCATACCCATCCAGTACCACGAAGCAGAATTGAAACCTTCACTCCAGACCTGCAGGCCGATATCGTACCTCAGGATTACGGGACTGGATTTTCATTTGGCTGAATTTAAGAGATATATTCACTTACACAGAAATCCTTCATCCACCAGAGTGCTATATTTCTATGGAAGATCATTGCATATATATATATATATATATATATATATATATATATATATATATATATATATATATATATATAAAAATATATATATATATATGTATATATATGTATATATATATATTTATATATATATATATATTTATATATATGAAACTGAGACAAACAAATTATATATATATATATATATATATATATATATATATATATATATATATATATATAATTTGTTTGTTTCTGTTTTGCGTGTTTGTTCACGTCTCCCCCTCTTAATTTATAGCTGACTGAAAAAACTGGTGTGGTCTGCAGTTAAGGTGTGACTGACTGCTATAGAAGACACATGGACACAATTTGTTTTGTTTTCCTCTTTTTAAAGCCAATAAAAGAGAATAGAGGAAGACTTATATGACTCTGCGATCAACAGCCAATACGACTGACTGCCATAACTGACACACTGACTCAGCAAACTAACTGAACTAATGTCATTTGAGTTTATCTCAAGATAAAATATTCTGATTATTTGATTTCTCAACACGGCAGACTGTTGAAGATACGTGACTATTATTTAATGGTGTTTGTCTGTGTTTTGGACTAATCGTCTTCTACAAAATCTTTCCTCTCCTCTGAAGCCTTGCGGTTGCTATACATTAAAAAAAAATCAACAAGATTGATTTGATTAGCGGATTATCATTCACTCTTTATCTTCAAATCTGCGATGGTAATCTCTTTATAGACGCTCGGGGACCTCCAAAATGGCGACTATTTTACGCGTTATGATTTCTATCTATTACAGTTCTATTAAATTATATGATATCATATTTTTCTTTTCAGGACCTCGTTTGAGGGTGATGTTTTTGAAATTATTTTTGTTTGTTTTTTTTTTGCATTGGAATTAATGTTTGTTTTTTTTGTTTTTTTTTTCTTTTCATTTTTTGTTCATAAACAGATCTGTTTTGAGATTAAACACAGAAGGGTCATGGAGCTGTAAAACAATGAGAGTTAAAGATAAATTGAGAAAGGGAGACAAATCGGGGAGAAGGGAAGAGATAAAAGGGAAGAGGGAGAGAGAGGAGGGAAGTGGGGACAGGAGGAAGAAAGTCAGAGGGAAAAGAAAAGAGCAGACAAGAAAGAGGGATATAGGAATAAATAAAGAGAGAGAGAGAGAGAGAGAGAGAGAGAGAGAGAGATTTAATGAAAGAGAGCGGACAGGAAAGAAAGAAGGAAAGATGAATGTGAGGTCAATGCATGAATGAAGAAAAAAAAAGAATGCCTGAAAAATAGGAAAAAAGAAAGAAAATATTACGGAAAGAAAAAAGAATGAGAGGAAGAAAAAAAGCAAGGAAGAGGGAAAATAAAAGAAAAGGCATGAAAGAATGGAAGCAAGAAAAAAAGAGAGAAGAAAGAGGGAAAAACATGAAAAAAAGCAAAGAAAGAAAAAGAATAGAAAGACAGAAAGAAAATGATTTCTATCTGGTGTGGTTTTATAATATCTTATTATATTTTCTTTTCAGGACCTCGCTCGAGGGGATGCTTTTTCTTTGATTATCTTATTGTGTTATCAATAGTTTTCAGTTTTTGTAATCAAACAGATCTGTTTTGATATCAAACATACAAGCGTCGTGAAATGAAACAAAAATAAAGGAACGGGAAAGGTAACAATTGACGATGATTCGATGATTGAAGACATGGACACCATTTCCCCCATTTGCGTAATGGTTTGATTCCTAAAAACCCAGACTTTAACTGAAACAGCTTAAAGTGAAACTAATTTTGGCTAGAGATATGGCTAGAGATATAGAGATATGATCATATGGATGAAGGGTAGAGAGAAAATTCCCGTCTACACCATTCAGGAGAATCACAACATAATTCCACTAGTATTATCTCTGACTACAATATATACGCCCAAAATGACGTGGTTATTTTTACATGGATCCGCAAGTTGGAACCTAAAGATATTTTTATTAAGTGATTGAGTTATGATGATACTGGTGAAATATCAAAAACAATGTTTTTCACATCATTTTCTTGTTCGAAATTTTGACCAAAAAAAAAATTCAAAATTATATCAACTCATGTCATCAGACGTTACTGATGATGTAAATACCAAAGGCAACAAAATCATAATATAAATATATATATATATATATATATATATATATATATATATATATATATATATATATATATATATATCGTGGGAATGCCAAAGTGCATATGGAAAGGTTTCAGCTTATTTTACGTGTAGCCAGTGTAAAGAAGATTCAATGGAATTTGCTCGTCTTCCAATGTTTGAAAGCGAACACCTGTTCAGATGAGATGGTCGGATTAAAAGGTGATTAATGACGTTCTTCTGTCTTGCCGGCTCTGGTGATTGCTTTTCCGTTTGTAACCAACTAGAAGGAGAGCACCTGGATGGAAGTTGCTAATCGACGAGTCGAAAAACACCCACGTGGTGATTAATAATGGAGCTTTTACGAAATTACACTTACACCAGATGAATGATGTACGTTGGAAAGTTCAGATTAGGAGAGCAACAATAAGTTTCAGAGAGTGGAAAAATACCAACGTTGGTAGCTCTTGGGATCAAATCGAACTTCTCCAAACAAATAAGGAAATGCATTTTACATTCATCTGAAACCGTCATCCGAAACTGTCACCAAAGCTGTCAACATTGGTTTCTTTAGTTTTCAAATTGGTCTGAGTGGCTATGTATGTATGTGTGTATTACTCGTTTATATCACGACAATAAAGCTAGAGGGCTGGAAATTCAAACTTTATCTCTTTATTGTATTTGGAATTGTTTTTGTTTTCATAGCCCCTATCCCCATCCCCAATCTTTAATTTTTCGAGGGGATTCAATTTACAATGGAAGTGTATGCTCTTTTGGTCCTTTAGTTTGTGTCTGGCAGTATTTACGTTTATTTATTATTTTGTTCCGTTTTTTCAATTCCGTATTTTTTTTATTGATCCTACAAAAGGTGAGAGAATCAACTTATCCATTCATCACCCCCAACACAACATACTGCCAAAAGACGTTGGTCATGTGACTGTTTGTATTGAGTAGCTAACCAGACCTGTTTATTTATTCAAAAGAGTGTGCCCATCAGCAATAACAGCTTTATTTATGTATGGATTGACACCAATGAGCCTATACTTATTCTATTGTGTAATTTATCTTTAATAATTTAAGTAACCTAATTCAGATTTTTTAGAAGCCTCAATTTATCTCAAGTTGTTTTAATGTTTGATCAGGCACGAAGTCTCAAGAGTTCCTATGACGAAATTTCTATTGTTAAGTCATGAGAGGAAGGTAAAATCAGTCAATGGAATCATAGCATTTGAGCACAAACAAACAAACAAACAAACAAATAAATAAACACCTGTGCTAAAAAAGAAAGTATACAAGCAATGCATCCTCCCGACAGTCACTTATGGAGCTGAAACATGAAGCTCACCAAAAGACTAACCCTTGAACTGAGAACCATGCAGCTTGCACCGGAGAGAATTATCTTCATCATAACATAGAGGGATCACAAGACAGCACAATATATTTGAGCAAAAACTTGAGCCTGAGAGATCATAGAATCCATAAAAAACATAAATGGCAATGGGCTGGTCATTTTGCAAGAATGGCAGACAACCAGTGGACATCACGACTTACGACGTGGATCCCCGAAAATCACTGGTGAGACTGGGGTTAACAATATGACGTAACAAACTAGATATGTTCAGAAAGTACTAGCTCCGTAACGCCAGTGATAGGGAGGACAGATTTTCCCTGAGTTATACAAAAACTTGCAAGCATCTTTAGTTTCTTTACCTAACCAAGAGACAGACCTGCAAACTGAGAAATATGCAACGTGCGAATGAGAGGATCATGCTCAACCTTACATGGAGAGATCACAAGACAGCACAGTTTATAAGGAAGAAAACAGGTGTTCGTGACCTCATAGAAACTATTAAAAAACTCAAATGGCGATGGGCAAGCCATGTTGCAAGAATGAAAGACAACCAATGGATATCACGTTTCACAACATGGATCCCATGAGATCCCATGAGAAACCGAGGCCGACAGAACACAAGATGGAGCTATGAACTTGACAAATTCAGGAAATACTGGCTCTGCGATGCCCATAATAGGGAATTGTGGCAAATCCCAGGGAAGGTCTATGTCCAACGACGGACATTAAAAGACTGATGATGATGATGATGATGATGATGATGATGATGATGATGATGATGATGATGATGATACTTTCTTTTCACATTATTACGTTGTAAAAAAAAAATTTTCTTTTTTGATGAAGTAGTGAAAATGTTGAATTAAAAAAATATGAAAATTATCAAAAGGCAATAAAAACTGAGCCATTAATAACCTTTGCGTAAAAATTCAAAATATATAGACGTTAAATGTTACTCTTAGATTTGTCTTGGGACCTCAGAACGGATTTTTTCCCAAGAAATTTTGGGGATTTCTCTGAACACATTTTTTTTCATTTTTCAAAACCTTATCTGTGAATTCATTTTTGTAAAAGATCATTCTCAAACGAAAGCAGAAAACTTGATCATCTGAAACTGTATTTTATTTAATTGAACTACAAAGAATTATGATTCGTGTTTAGGATTAGCGTTAGTGTTAGGGTTTAGGTATAGTTAACACTAAATCTAAACCCTAACACAGGTTATTGTTTATATCTAGAGTTAGGTTTAGGGTTACCGTTTAGGGTTAGCGTTCAAGATTAAGTCAATTACATGGAAAAAGTTAAAATTGCCAATGCATAACATCCGTTTGTTATTGAAAAAAAAAATGTGTGCACGCTGCTGGACACAAAGTGATGGATCAATTCAGCATAAAATCACATTTCAAAGTGATTTTCACTTTAAAAAAACAATCAAAGTGGGAAAATCACCCCCAAACAGGAAACCCGCTAGCTAACCAGCCAGGACAGCTAAAGAACTGAAGAAACCTATGTTTAGAGTTTTAGTGACAGTTTTGGTAGTATAGGAATAGATAGAGATGACGTTTTCTTTTGTTTTTACATCAAAATTAAATTCCCTGTCCATTCGATTATTTCCTGAATTCCAACCTCTCAGAAATTGTTTATAGCTTTCTTAATTAAAATCTGAACTTGGTACCTTTGCAGTCTTCCAAAGATGTTTTCCATTAAGTTTCAATATCTCGTGAAGGCAGCAGACGAGTGAAGACTTCCAAAGCCAAGCTGTAACAATTTTAGTTTATTCACTGAAAAAACGTGATCTAACTTTATCCTGATTGGATACTACAACATTTCTGTCAACTAATTCTGGACGTTTTTGTCGATTGATGTTTCAAAATGGTCGATTTGGAACTGGAATTTTGGTCAGCAATAGAATAAGTTGGCGTGACAAACTAGACAAGTTTAGAAAGTACTGGCTCTGCGACACCCCCCCCCCGATCGAGAAGTCTTGAGAATATTGGAAACAGTCTGTTCTGAACAGACGGACGATAAAAAGGCTGATGATATATATGATAACGATATGACAATGAATGTCGTGATTTGATCGTTCTCAACCGTGACTGGTGCACCTGAGAGCAGAGCATGGAAAAGTTTTCTGTAACAAAACCATCAATTAAACACAGTACCTTCATAAATTGCATTTTTTGCTTTTGAGTCACATTTTTACTTGATATTCCAAAAACTTTCCTTATTTACTTTCTTTGCTGTCATGGACTCAATGAAGAAAAATAGGCCAGGGTTGAAAGATTGGAAAAAATAGCTCTCTCGTGATAGCTGCTACTATAGTATCAACAACGATAGTTTTAAATGAAAATAGTTATAGGTGAATTCTCCTAAAGCTATCAAACGTGTCAGGAACGTAATAGATAGATAGATAGATAGATAGATAGATAGATAGATAGATAGATAGATCTTGTTAGTGTCTCAATAGAAACGTTACATGACCGACATCTTTTGGGGTGATCAATTAAAAACAATTAACACAGGAGATCATCAATGATTAAGTTACTTCGCTCACATTTTGATGAGTCGTGATCTCTGATAATGTCCGAATTGAAAGGAAGAAAACAAAACAAAAAAAAAAGCAAAAATGTTTCCAGGCACAATTTAGTCATCAATTTAGCATAAACTTACATTTCAAATTGGAAACCCATTGAATAACTTTGGGTATCTAGAAAAAACGTAAACATAATAAAGGGTAAGTGATCGAATTTTCAGCCTTTTAGATTCATCAGTGCAGCCCATATGCATGACACATACATAGGTTTCTTCAGTTTTAAAGCTTTTCTGGTTTGCTATGGCGAATATTTTGGTAGCAGTGTTAATTTCTGGTTTCAAAGAGATAAATAAGGATGGAAGGAAGTACAGAAGCTTGAGTTGTTGAGAAAGAGGGGGAAGGGGTATGCGCCACTTCTGTAACGACTGGTTGTAAAAAACGCTAAATGAAATTTTCGCCTTTCAAATTAGATGAAGGCTATTTGTTCATTTCTTAATTCGTCCAATGTTACCTAAGCAAACACGTATACACATTATTGCCTAAATTGTGTACAATTCTCACCACAACTAGGCGTGTAAGAAGACTTTTAGAACACGCAACTAATGGATGGCGTAAAAAGGTGCTTACTGACTGACCTATATTGAAAAGCATTTGATATTAACGAGAATTAATCATACACAAACGCATAAGCTTAGCTCATAATAACAAATAAATGAATAAGATCATTCATTAAAAAAATATTGATGAATATTTGTAATTTTTCATTTATTACGTATCTACAATATAAAAGCAGCTGTAATAATCTTCAGTAAGAATAAAAGTTTGACCCGGCAGAGGCCAGGCTTGATTCAGATCTAACACTGATGAAGTAACATATTTAATATAATATCCTGTTCTGTTTGCAAAGACATTCGCTCCAGTGTAAACTGGTGATTTACGATCGATCGGTCGAGCATCATCAGAGGGCGTTGTATGTACACTTCCTGGACATCTCAGCGCCTATTTGATCAAAACTTGTTAATTGATTGCCGGATTAATCTTCACAGACTTTTATGATGCGATCGCTGGCCCGTATAATATCGGGGGCTGTGTTGCTGATGGAGAGAGAGAGAGAGAGAGCATAAAAACGGGGCCAGTGCACGACACGCTCCACCCTCCAACCCATTACAAAACACAGCCTGTCTCGCAGTTCCCCTTCCGTGATCATCCCTCTGCCCCTTTCTTTCTCGTGGAGCTTTTATTCCTCTTGACGCACGGAAAAAAGAAGGATGCGTGGATTAGGTAAAGAGATGGAGAATCTTTTGTATAGTGAAGGCAAGTGAGTAATAGATTCGTTCTGGTGATGGTCGCAAAGAATTGGGCGAGTAATGTTGACTCAGGGAAAACGGCTGTAATTGCGTAGGAATATTGGCAAAGACTGTGAAAAAATGGGACGGGAGAGAAGGCTTTTTTAAAAGAATTCCTGAGTCAAACGTTGTAATCAGTTACGGGCAACAAAGCAGTACATAAAATCGCCATTGTGAAGCAAGTAACTATATGAACAATAGAGGGACCCTAAAAAAGAAAAAGGGGTCGTAGAACAGGGGAAATGAAGTTAGGGGTTCGGGAAGGTTCTTAAAAAGATGGAATTGGCGGAAAAATTCTAAGGGAAGAAGAAATTGACAAAGCATCACCTTGAACACTTCCATTCTTGACTCCTAATTATTTCCACAATATATATTATTTTGGCCCCTTCACTGATTTTTGTTGATCTTTTATGTATGTTTACGGATAGCAAAAAAAAAATAATAGAAAGTATTACCAGCAAGATTTAACAGAAGTTTGATGTGGAATGCCATTCTCCACTGCTGCTTATATATATATATATATATATATATATATATATATATATATATATATATATATATATATATTACTACTATTTATTTCCTGCTCTACTCTAAAACAACTCAACTCCATGAGTAAAATGTTGTATGTATCGAGCACTCTATGAAATAAATCCTACACATTTCAGAAGTGGCGTTATATTATTGATATATAATCATATTATGTTATACTGCTTGTCTGATTTGTACCATATATACTTTGTATGTGTGAGTGTATATATATATATATATATATATATATATATATATATATATATATGCATACATGAAACTGCTTTTTTGAGTAAAACAATATATAATCTGTATTAATACATTTAAACAAATCTCATGATCTAACTGCTCTACCGATGGTATTGAGCATTATTTTGAATAAAGATCCATTTAATACCTATAAGATGCTTCTTTTATACTTGTCATTATTCACACACGCACATATATATATATATATATATATATATATATATATATATATATATGCGTGTGGGTGTATATGCTTCTCTGGCCACACACCTGCATGCAAGTAAATCAACCATCGTATAATTGATTAATAAGGCAAGTAGTCTATTCACAAGTAATACCATTTTTGTCTGATATAATCAGTGGATCACAGGCAATCGTGCATGTACGAAATACAAAGGGATAATTCATTATTTTTGCAAGTGAAAGATGCGGATGCAGGTGTTTTTCGAAGAGTATATTTATATATATATATATATATATATATATATATATATATTTAGGAGGGAAAGAACAGAATTGGGTAAAGAAGAAAGGAGTAATTTATCGATAGCAAGAGATCACGTGATCAGAGAACGCACGTCCTGTAATTTCAGTAAGCGGGGCGGGGCGGGTACAAGATCGATCTTCGATTTGACAAGATAATGCGCACCTGGGTTCAGTTACGATGGAGCTATTCAACAACATTTATATATTTATAACATGTTGAAGGCGAAGACACAACTCTCAAAATCAAGATCGCAGAACTGGAGAAAGCAGAACCCTATATCTAACTAAGACAACGAATATTCACAAGAGGAGAAGGAATCGAACGAAGCTTTCGGTAGAGCAAACTCAACCTTCAAGATCGAGAAAAATACCACATCTTAGAAAATGGGGTCTACATCCAATGCATGCTCCTGATAGTCACCTATGGAACTGAAACATGGGACGTAACCAAAAGATTGTCACCCAAACTGAGAAGCATTCAGGAAGCACATAAAAGAAGCATTCTCAACATCAGAAGGGGAGGTCACCAGTCAGAACAATATAATACAGGAAAAATAGGAACCTGAGATATTGTACAATCCATTTGGCAACTCAAATGCTAATGCACTGGTTGTGTTGATGGCATCCAACCACTATACAACAGGACTCAAAACGTGGATTTGCAAATCCGACAAAATATAAGATGGCATGACAAACTAGACTAATTCAGGGAGTATTGGCTCAGCGAGGCCCATGATAGAGAAGTCTGGCAAATCTTTGGGAAAATCTAAATCCAATTACGAATACTGAAAGGCTGCTGCTGATGAAAGGTTGTGTTTCCATATATGATTTGAAGAGATTAGATGGAAGGGTTTGTTGACAGCTGTCAGCAAAATAACGGTAGTCATCAAAGGAGATAGGCAAGGCCTCCATCCAGCAGAAGATTATAATGGCTGATGACGATGATTATTATGATTGTCTCATTCTGATTATCTCTAACCTGACGTATTCAGACAAGGAACTCTTAAAAAAGTTGAAGAATGCAGAGTTAATCCCCAATCGGAAGAAAACGATGAACTGTGGCTACCAAATTCCATTCAGTTGTGACGGTGCGTACATAAGCGAATCCAGCCGCCAACAAAGGTAATGCTAAGAAACATCAGAAATAATAATCCATTGCGATAAGATCAGTTAGACCTGATCATGAGCGTAAAAGGAGAAACAGCAAACCGCTTTTGAACAACGTCAAAATAATAGACAAGTCACAAAATCAGTTGATAAGTGAATTGAATGAATTAGTGCATATCCTATGCCGAGATAAACTGAGCATTGGCATGATTACTATGGGGATCTCAAATGAAGGAATAGAACGGACATAAACATCAAGACTCAGAAGAAGGTTGATGAGTTTCCCCTTCAACAAGGCTCACACAGATAGATAGACCGATAGATAGATATGAAAACATATATATATATATATATATATATATATATATATATATATATATATATATATTGATTGGTAGATTTATCGATAGAAAGTTATGAACAGATTGATATAGATAAATAGTTATATAAATATTGATAGTAACATAGATAGATGGATGGATAGAAACAGATTGAGATTGTCTTCATAAACAAATTCGATTAGGTTGATAGAAGAGAAAATCAAGGGGAAATTTATTAAAATAGAAGATTAAGAAATCTTGAGAATTTGATTGGTGATCAGAGTTCAAAATTCTTCAGTGTACGTCCACCAACCACTGAGGGTCAGTGGAATAATACTTGGAGGTACATGGCAGTGTCCCTCCTAAATCTGTAGAGGCCAAAAATTGCTGCTTATCAGAGACCACTCATTGCAGGGTATAAATAAAATGCCAAAATTATGAACCCATCAGAATATTTCATTTGTAGAAGTTTCTTTTGATTTTTTGGAACCATTTCCCTTTAGAAAGGAATGTGTACATTTTTCTTCCCTGTCATAGTCGGGCATGGCATTGTAATACCTGTCCCCACCATATGTCCTTACTTGTGGAAGGTGGGCTTTGAGCAAGCAGGAAGTTGATTTGATTAGATGGTCATGTAAAATGAGAAAGTGGATGAGAACATGAAGAAGAAAAGCAACTGTTAAAACAATTCATTCACAAACGGACATTCATGATCTAGCAGATTCTGTAAAAATCGCTATGCTCTGTGGATTGAGAAACTAAACATACTAGGCTTTTAGGAATAATCTTTGTTCTTTTTATTCTACTCTTGATATTAATTGAGTGATGACCTTTTGAATTCGAATTTTTGTGAAATCTTGTATTGTAGAAATTTCAGTTCCTTGTATAATATCTGTTTTCTTTCGATTTATTGTTTTGAAATTCATTTTTGTGTGTGGAATTAATTTTTAACTAAATTCTGAATCAGTTACTTGAGGAAGATTACTCTATCAGCTAACTAACATCGTACTTTTGTCCCACGAATGGGAATCGTTTCAGAAAAAAAAAGTGACATTTTTTTTTTTTTAAAAATATAATTTTTCGGACATGATTGCTAATCTAATGTACTAATTACAAAGAAATCCCAAGGTAACGCTTTTCTTCCATTTCTTTGATTCCTTGAATATTATTTCATGGATTTGAAAGCACTGGTTTAAAGTCTGTTCTCAGGAAAATATTTGAAACGCACAATTATTTCCAATTATCATTTCAGACTAAGGCACAATTATGGTAAAAGCTACGCCCTTCAAAATATGGTTTTCTTCATAACTATTTCAATTTTCATTATGATATCAGGTTCTATATTTCAATTCACATGTTTTGTAACAATCAGAATTCAACACTTATCATTGCACTTATTGTTCTCAGAATATGGCCCAAAATGTATTTTTTGCCCTAGAGGCCCAAATAAAGACATTTGATCTCTGATCTTTCAAAAATAATGATTGCATGTTATAATACTATCCAGGTCATCACTATGCTCCAATCATACCCTGAATCATTACCATACAATGTATTGTTCTTGAATTATGTCCAGAAACGAAATTTCCAAATGAGAAAATTTGGGCCAAAATGTTTGAAAAATCAAAATTTTTTTTTATCCTTATTCAGGACAAAAATAAGCTTCAAACCAATCATGTAGCATTTATTTTCCTCCAGATATTGTCTGGTGTCCACTTGAAGTATTGTTCAGGCCTACTATCCACCATGCCCCGCCCTTGATGCATCGAGTATAAGTGTAAGATTTTTGGAAAGGCATCAAGAACTGATTACTAATTACTAACTACTGCTGATTTCTATTGCCATAATTTCCAAGCACTTATTAATCAACCAATACGGCAAGATCACACGTGTCTTTTTTCATTATCTTTTTTTTAAATCGAAGGTCGACTTGTTTGCGCTTAGGGGCTTCCGTAAACAGCTTTTCATTCTTTTGTGCTGACAGATCATCATCAGACCTCTTAATTAGCTGTCAGTCGGGCTAGACCTTGGCCGGCCGACATTCAGACAGCCACTCCATTTCAGAAAGGCAATGCTATAAGCTATTCAAGTGTGTTAATTAGCCATCGCTGACCGGGTTAATAGGTAGCCCGGATAGCGGACATAAGTATTAATAGGAAAAAGATGGAGAAACGGGACATTTTGATAGGTCATTGCTCCGTAGAGAGAAAATGGCAATCCGCGTCGAAATGTTCAGAACTGTAGCTCTCAGCACGTATTTTATTATAACAATCAATGATATTGTAACTACAAATTTGAAGAAGTAATAAAGAATTTTTAAAATATGGCACAAACGCGTGCGCGCGCACACACACACACACACACATACACATGCACATGCATGCACACACACACATACATACACACACACACACACACACACATACACATGCACATGCATGCACACACACACATACATACATACACACACACACACAAACACATGTAAGCAAATACCGCCAGCATTATCATCATCAACTTTTTAGCGTCAATCGTTGGACATATATCTTCGCCAAGAAATCCCTATCATTGGCCAATACTTTTGAACCTCTTTATTTAACTTCAACATGCCATCTTATTTTTTGCCGGCCACAATTTTGCATATGATTTCAGAGGATCATCCATAAGGTTCGTGATGCCCAATGGTCACCTAACATTGTAGCTAAATGACCGATCCAATGGGATATGAGTTTTCTGATGGATCTTATGATAATCCTGTTTTTTTTCTTCCTGTGCTGTCTTCTAATCTCTCCGCGTGATATTGAACATCTCCTGTGTATGTTGTATGGTCCCCAGTTTGAGGGTCAATCTTTCGGTTAATTTTCATTTTTTCAGCTCCCCCAAAGACAAAATCAGAAGAAGATTATTTACTACCGTGTAAGGAATATGGTATGTTTTATTCTGTGGAGATCTAAAAATATTCCAGGTCTGGTTGGCATAACAAGGTAAATAAAATCGGTGAACTGACTTCATGAAGGTTTTCAGCACAAAGGACTATGTCTTCAGCATATGTAAAATTAGGTATTCACCGTCGATTCTGATTCTTTTATGTTCCTAGTCTCAGGGCAGGTTGCAAAGAGTTTGGTTGTCACCTTGTCTCACTCCTTTTCGGGCTCAGAGTCTTTATGTAGCCTAATGAATGAATTGCTGTCTCGGTATGTATTTAAAGACTCTGATGTACCTTTACAATCTCTTAGTAATGGTTGACAAATTGAACAAAGGAGGTAGGAAGTTGGTTGTCACATGAACTTCAGTAAAGTTAATGTCAGGTAAAACAAACACGTTGATGACAAAGACACTAGAATCTAAATCGAAAACACGGGAAAAAGAAGACCACTACATTTACGAAGGAAAGTTAATCTTCATGAAACCCACAAAAGAAGAAATCAAGTAAAGAATCACTCTGGAATGGCATGGCATTTGGTAGAGCAAGTTCAATCTTTAAGAGCATCAAAATGGGCGATTACAAAAAACAGCACAGTATATTTGAGAAAAAACAGGAGTCGGTGATATAGAGCCCGTTAAAAAACTCAAATGGCAATTGGTTGGTCATATTACAAGAATGTTAGAAAACTTATGGACAGCACGACTCACAATGTTGATCCCCAAAAATCATATGCAAAACTTTAGCCAGAAAAATATGAGATGCTGTGACGAATGAGACAAGTTCTGAAAACATTGCTTTTGCGACACCGACGACAATACGGTCAGGCGAATTCTTGAAAAAGTCTATTTCCAACGACGGACGCTAAAAGTCTGATGTAGATGATGAGGATGGGGCCTAAAAGAGAGACATTAACCCCCTTGTCTCTGCCGAGTAGTTGGAGCAATACAGCCCCGTATGGTCGTCTCTTTCAGGCGTGGGGTTAGCACCCGGGGACCGTGAAAACACAATCGCAATAGGAACAATGGACCTTACTACATAGATCGTTCAAGAAATACAAACATACAAGACCAACTACTAAGATTAGTTTAGTCGTGGAAATGATCCCAATAGGTGATACCCAGTAAGGACCGGAATCACTATAGTGATACTGATCTGCTAGAACACTTCACTAAATATCAACCAACTATGAACATTGATATTTGTGCGTATAAGACAAACAGATGTGTAGGTACCAATCATCTCACTCACTGGCGTATCCAAGACCTTAATGTCAATGGCATAATGTTCAGGGTGGTATTTGTTGCAGCATTTTAGATAAAGAGTGTACTTTGGGGTTGTAAATAGAGTGATTTATAAGTTTGTAATTTGAAACATTTTTTGCTTACAGTCTCCTAAATCCCTTCAATGCGATTCCCATATGAAGCATGAAAAAAGCGATGTCAGCTTCGAACTCTATTTCGTTTGCAAATTCAATGAAATAAAACAATGTAGAAGACCATAGTTCCCAAAGGCGGCGGAGGTTTTGGTCAGTTTTTTGTATGTGCGTTTGTGTCTTTGTGCGTCACAGTGCTCCTGGGCATACCATTTTGTCTAGAGACTTGAAAATTCCCAACAGAACTCAACTAGATCAATTCAGAATTCTTTTTTTTTAATTTTTGGAAAAGAATTTTTTTTGAAAACTTAACTTCCTGAGCCTTATTTTGACGTGTCTATATTTTGTAGACTGCAATTCATGTCAGACGTTTCTAGTGGAAAATGCCAGTTCTGTCATGATAAAATTAATTCCAACCATATTTATTATTCATTTATTTCTTCTGTCTTGTATTCTTGTCTGAGTTAAGTTGCTTTGGTAATGGCCTTGCCACATAGCCCAGTGTCGATCATTGAAAATAATTCCAGAGAAAAATAACCATCATTTGTTTATCCTGTCATCAGCAGCAGCAGCAATGGCCTTTTAGTGTCGTTAGACATGGACTTTTCCCGAGGTTAGTCAAATCACTTCACGAGAATCACGGAGTCAATACTTTCTGAACTTGTCTCGTTTCTCACACCATCAAATATTCTACCAGTTGCAGTTTCGCATATGATCTCTAGGGATCCATATTGTGAGTCGTGGAGTCAAGCAATTGTAAAACTCAAGATAGAGGGGGTACAGCACTCAAACTCGAGATAGTATCAACAAGACTTACATTTCGAACATTACAAGAGGCTTAAAGATATACGAGAGCTTGAAAAACGAAAATACATTTGACGCATCCCAGTAACATATTTTCAGGGAGGTGCAATAAATACTTCAAGATGATAAGACCTAATAAAACATTGAAATTCCTATCAACTGCCAACAAAATTGTCTCCTGAAATCGTGTTCAAATAGTTTTCATAATTTTTTTCAAGATCTCATGATAAGTAGGGATTGAATAAATTTTATAGCCAGTAAATGTCAGTAAATTTGCTAAGGAAGTGATGTATTGGTATTACTAAATGATGTACTGGTTGTTACCGGTGTGGCGAGGTGGTGAGGTTTCGGGCTATGAAAGCGATGTGGAGATGCAAGTGGTTGAAGTTGTTAACTGCGCAGACAATGGGAACGGCGAGCCAGGTTCAAACTCGGAGCGAGGTAAGGTTTGCTCTGCACTATTGTCATTCTGAAAGACATGGATCGATCTCCTCTCCCTCGATTTCTGGGGAGAATAGCAAGGCAGAAAAGCTTATCTGGTCCTGGAAGGCGATTAGTCTAAGGCCATGATGAAAAGTCAATGACACGCGTGTTAGTAGTGACACATCGATGGTATTCTGGTAGAATATGATAGACATATTGGAAGAGCGATTCCATTTTATTATTCTACTTTTATAAGTATCTTTTGAAATTTCAAATCACATTTCATTAAACCTGTAGGTTTCAGTTTTTTTGTTTATCAAAAAAAAAAGGCTACTTCTCAATGGAAATGTATTTAAAACTAAGATACATGTACACATGTAAGTGAAACTTCGATAACACTTTTTTTAAAAAAAGCTGAAATTTCCGCACGCCGTACTTAAAAGGGTCACCACCATTGGTCTACCAGACGTTCAACTCAAATCCCAAACCAAAGAGAACCCCCCCCCCGTCAAGCCGGCAGTGTGCTAACTTTGACGTTCTTCAGGCATCTTATGCAACTTTGAGGTCAGGTTTCCCTTGTACTACATTGTCGAGGCGGAGAGGAAGATACTGTTGACAGGACATCTCATTATCTCCATCTGTTCATGCCTGAGAGTTCACGCCTATGTCGCCCTATTGTCTGTCAATCCAGAAGGAGGCTGAGAAGGATATTATGTCGAATGAATATCCCAGGTTTTCCATACTCTTCGCTCAGGCTTCCGCCTTCGAGAGGTCATTCTGTGGTCGTGCCATTGTCTATGAAGACATAGAGAGGCCTTGTCTATGATCTCTAAACAATGCTGCAGAAGAAATCAATGGAATGCTTTGATTATGTATCAGTAACTGCTCGCCCGTTATTCCTATGTATTAACAAATTTCCTTAATTAAAATCAGTTCGTTGTAGACGAAAGACAGAAAGGAAAAAAAGATCAAATATTTTCTTGTGTTGCTCAGCCAAATTATGATTTATTAAATTAAATTGATTTTTGGAAGGAAATCTTTAATTACTTTAATTGATTCAACGAATGTCAAGTAATATAAATTTAGGAAGGAAAAAAGATGCACCCTAATTAACAACATGATGGACAATCAAACATATACTAATCTGGTACAGATCTGGTAAGTCACTTGGTAGAAAACGTCATAGGATAAACGCCTTTTAGCAGCTTGCAGTGTTAGGTGTGATCAATGAAAAAAAATTGGAAATTGGATATATTTAGCATAAAATTATACCGTAAATTGAATCCTCTGCTCAAAACCTATATGGTGAAAATTCTGGAAATTAACAAAAAGCTTTTTTCGCACACATGATAAAGAGTAAATGTTTGAATTTTGAATCATCTAGCTGCTTTAGTGTGACCTATACGAGCAATATATACGTGCCAGTGAGCTATCCGGTTTGACCAACTAAAAAGCTGAAGAAACCCGTGTTGGCAGTTTTGGTGAAAGTTTTGATCACTAACTAGCACGTACACAATACGGATATATATATATATATATATATGCACACACACACACACACACACACACACATGCTCACACACACACACACACACACAATGGTTTTTAGAGTCCATCTTTCATATCATTATCTGCTGTACCAACCCCATCGATGAGAATAAGATGGACAAATTATGAAGTGGTTTCGTACCAAAAAAGAAGTGCAAAACAGGAAACAGTGGCGTAGTTGAAATATATTCAAAAATAAGAAATAAAAAAACAAATTCTAAGGCCATTTTTCGAAAGACAATTGGAAATTCCAGTTGGAACATGAAATTCCTCATTCGTCTTCCGTTTGAAAGCAATTTATATTCTGCACGGTTAGAAAAATCGGCGCGTGCAGGATTTTAAATTCCATACGAAGGTGTACTGCGCCGCGAAAATAAGTCTTATTAAAATTTGAAAGACGTAACAGCGAAAGAAATAAAGAACCAATCAAAATCATTGAAAATAAAAGATCTAAAAAGAACCAATCAGAATCACTGAAAATAAAATATCTAAGAAAAAAATAACCAATCAAAATCAATGAAAATAAAGATCTGAAAAGAACCAATCAAAATGATTGAAAATTTTTGAAAAAAGAACAAAATTCCAAGAACGCACCGCCATTTTTCAATCATTTTTCAAATCTTTGTCAGTTATGAAATTCCTGAATGTGGCAGACGTTTCCCCCCTACGCCCACCAACCCATCATACCGCCCATCTTCATTTTACCGGTGTTCTATTTTTCGCTCGTCACCGTGTGATGTCACTGTTCTACTGTGCTTTTCATTATGACCCAGTCCATAGCCATCCCACTTTAGCTAGGACGATTTCTTTCGTCTTCTGACGAATGAACTAAATCACACCGCCTTCCTACTTTCCATGCCTTCATCTTCTTCAAACACTATCTTCAGCAGATTTAATCAGTGTTAAATTAAGATGTTGCTTTGTTTTGTGGAATTGTTTTTTTTCCCTTTTATATCTATCTATCCCAGTCTGTTCATTATCTATCTATCTATCTATATATCAGTCTATGAATCAACGTATCTATTCATCCCAATCTCTTCATAAAGCATCCATTTATCCAAGTATCTATCGATCTCTCTTATCTATACACACATAGACACATACTGAAAAAACCTTTTCTTAAACATGACTGACAACGTTTCTTTGGACAATTTTGAATATTTTTTCTCGTCGGCAAGTGACCGAGTCATTCGTAAGAACCGTCAACCATAACTGTCTACATAGGTTTATTCAGATTATAAGTTAGTCTGTCTGTCTGTCTGCCTGGTTATGTTTGTATACATCAGGTAGCTACAATGGAGCTAGAGGGCCAATGATTTAAATATTTATACCTCACTATGTCCAGAAAAAAAACTTGAAAAAAAATCCTTCCTAAATAGGTTTTTGTGAGGGATTCGATTTACAATGTTAGTTCATGTTAAATTGGTCTTTTAGTTCGTGTTTGGAAGCAATCATGTGTGTTTTATAGAAATCCAGATTTCGTTTCTAGTTATTGCTGACCAACAAAGTAATTTATTAATAGATCACCCCTTTTCCCAATTTCTCAACTCCTGATATGGTATGCTACCAAAATACGTCAGTCACTCGAAGGGCTCGATTGACTGACTAACTATACCTGTCTATCTATGTCTCAACACACGGACACACACAAGGACACACAGACACACACAAGGACACACGGACACACGGGCACACACATACTCACTCGTATTCACATACACACACGCAAACATGCATACCCCTAAGCGCACGCACACATACACACACACACACAAACACACACACACACACACACACACACACACACACACATATATATATATATATATATATATATATATATATATATATATAGATAGATATATATATATTTATATTTATATTTATATCTATAATTAAAGATATCTTATTAAACATGACTGACAAGATATGTCTGGACTATTTTTAGATATTCTTTTCTTGTCCGTATGTAAGTAATCAAAGAGCAAAACATATTGCTGGTTGCTAAAAATAAATTACATGTTGACATTCACCGCGTGTGTATCCTTGTAAATCTTTTTTTTTTTTTCAATCTGTCAATAACTCTATTTACTTTGATAGATATTAAGCACCGTGATTAAATATTAACAACGGGGAAAATCTGTTCACATTTTTCTTCATATTCTTATAAATTGGAAAAAAAGAAATTCTTATTTGGAATAATATCCTGTCTATACACTCTATATAATACGCAATTTATAATCTTATATATATATATATGTGTGTATATATATATATATATATATATATATATATATATATATATATATATATATATATATATATATATATATATATGTAACGCAATTATATAACTCAATTAATAATCTTATATATATATATATATATATAACGTAATTATATATCTCAATTAATAATCTTATATATACATATATATACATATATATATATATATATATATATATATATATATATGTATATATATAAAATTAATAATTGCGTTATATTATATAGAATGTTCTCATTAAATTCATATTGAAAACATACCTTATAAAATTGATCAATGTGTTATCAGCACTATTTACTTCGCTAAATACTGAGCACTCGAATTAAATAACAGGTAAAACAAATAGTGTTTCTTTTTTGTAATCTTACGAATTATCAAGTGGCAAATGACAAACCCTCTATCCGTCAATTTATCCGTCATAGTACAGACACCACCCCAACATGGAAAAAAATTGGAAAAAAGTTGCAGTGATCCTTATACCCAAGGCAACACGAATGAACTTGATCCTTACCTCATTATATCAATACTTATATACGTATTATCAATGTATAATGCTTTGAGGGGTCAAAAATGAAGAGAAGCTTTTCCCCTTCCTCCAAAGGGCTAAAAAATGAAAGCAAGCATTCTCCCTTTAAGGGTAAAAAATGAATTGAAACTTTTCTCGTAAGATGAAAGTTGTAGTTCTTTACTTTTACTCCTCAAAAACTTGGGTACTTAAGTTAGTATGTTTATGACGGTTGATCAAGAAATCAGTGGCCAGATATTTAGTTATGAGTTGAATTTTGATTTGAAATTCATACTGCTTCATGTTCGATCCACGCGATAAATATTTATCACTGAATTAGGTGCCTTGACATCATGTAAGTGTGTATATATGAACGAAATGTTTCAAACCCAAGTATAATATTAGATGCAACTTCAAGCTCCTTGCTGGTTAGTATGTTTATAACGTTAGAATTCATGTGTCTGTTTTTTCGTAAAAATGGATTAAAACAGAATTTAATTGTTGCATTCTCAGAATATTTCCGACAATTGTACTCCTTGCTGTTTCCGTTGTTAACACAATATTCTGCCCGATCCATCTCACGGCCTTCTTCAGGTGCACAATCCGAAAGCGATGGTGTCAAAGAGAAATTTTTTTCCTCCCAATAGTAGCATTACTTACAATGTCAGATCCAAGTGATGTCATTTCCTTTCCTTTTTAGACCTGGATATCTATACCTCATCCAAGATGAGCAACAGAAGTCGCTTCAGGTTGAACTCTGCACTTGTCTGATTCGACGCACTCAACCGACATGTTGATATTAACAGAGTTGAGAACGCTAACATCAAGGAAGAGTTCAGTCGTCCAAAAAGGTCTTGGGATGTAAATGACTCTTCATCAAACTGTGGACAGTGTTTCATAGCATATTTTAAACATTAAACATGCAAATCAGCAAATATATACAATAGAATATCTAATAAATGGAAAATATACTTAGATGTCCATTAGGAAAAAAAACGCTATCTTCAGACGAGTTATCTCGTCCATTGCACTAGAACGACGACTGTTATCCATTTGATTGAAATTCTTTGAAAAATTGAGCTTTCCAAACAAACAATGCTGGATTAGCTATGTAGCAAAATCAACGTATGATATGCGCCCAACAGTTTCAAGGACCGGGCAATTTCAAAGGCCTAGCGACAAATCCTTGAAAGCTATCAATTTCGATTCTGTTATTCTGCACTTGCTCTGTTACAATAGTAGCTTTTATGGACGACTGGGTTTTTGGAGTTTGCGATTTCAGTCACAAATCATGATTAATCATGAAGATTATTTCAACCCAGTAATCGATTCCTCAAAATAAGAATGACTCTCGGATTGAAAGCCTTCGGAAGAGCAATATCAAATATCAAATACAAGAAGATCCTATTATACCTAAAATATATAAATATATATATATATATATATATATATATATATATATATATATATGTATATATATATATATATATAAGAGTATAAAACCAAGAGTATCTGCCCAATAGTCACTTATGGAGCTAAAACATGGAACCTAACCAAGAGACAAGCCAAAAATAAAAACTTTGCCCCTCAAATTTGAAAGAATTATATTCAACTTGTCTTGGAGAGATCACAAGACAGCATAGTACATTGGGGGGAAACATGACTCTGAGAAATCAAAGAATCGATAAAAAAACTAAAATGGCATTGGGCTGGTCATGTTGCAGGAATGGCAAACCACCAAAGGACATCATGACTAACAACATAAATCCCAGAAATCACATTTGCTGCTGAGGCCAACAGAATACAAAATGGAGAGACGAACTAGACAATTTCAGTAAGTATTGGCTCCGTGAAGCCTATGATAGAGAAATTTGGTGAATCCATGGAAAGGTCTATGTCGAACAACGGGCGATAGAAGACTGATGATGAATGGATTTATGTTATATACGATGCATAAATTTTAAAGTATTTGAAACTGAAGACATAGTTGCACAAAGTAATACTTTTACTAAAATGTCATATAGATTTGTTGTATCCATTGGTTGTGTATGAAATAAGGAAGATATACTTTACAAGACAATTGGAAGATTTTTTTTTTCATATTGAAATCAGTCAACCATACTGTCACAAAGCTGTCAGTATAGGTTCCTACAGTTTCATAGCTGGTCTGGCTAGCAGGCTATTTATGTATGTATCAAGCGTACTGGTCATATCAGTGGAAACAGAGTGATAAAGATTTGAACATTTAATCCTTATTACAACTTCAAAAACTTTTTGTTAAAGATCCCCCAAAATAGGGTTGTATTAGGGGTTAAATTTACCATGTAACTGCATGCTAAATTGTTCTAGATTTCCTTTTAAAATTAAGGCTTTTTTAGCAACCAAAGCCAGAAGAAACTAAAAGAAGTAAGTTACTCATTGATCGCCCTTTTATCAATTGTTAATTCATCATTCCGAACGTGGCATGCTGCCAAAAGACGTCGATTACATTGCAGTTGTTACTGAGTGACTAACCAGACCAGTAATTATGTATTAAAATTTTTTTTTTTACATTTTAAGAACCCTTTGTAACATATGTTGGAGACCCTGCACTATCCTAATCCGACCCTGCCAGTGAGTCATGCTTCTATGGTCATTATCAAGACGTTGCTCATGTTTCCTGCCAAGCTATCAATAAATTAATATAACTATGACAGTGATGAATATTGGTGAAACATTTCAATGTTTTATCAGACATTTATTGATTTCTCACGTTAATGAAAGAGAAAAAAAAAACTTGCACGGGTTGATAATCTTTATCAATGTTTCCATGTTCGTTCTGTCTTTGAAGGATCAATTCCCAGGAAATCAAATATCCGGACACATAATTTGTTTCAGGTTAGGGACTGCTTTGGAGGTCGATTCGTTATTGTAATTAATTATGACGATAAGACCGAAAAATCTTCCTTTCAAACCTGGGCCAGTTTTCCTCCCAATAATCAGTCTCACAACTTGCAATCACCGGTAAGATTTAATCCAATCTATATTCATAATAATGAGCGTGTTGAACATTTCTCTATCACGAAGGGTTATTCCAAAAATTACTCTTACCATTGTCCTCTGCACTATTCTGAATTTGTTTTTGACTGTTTCTGGAAGTTCCAAGGTTTTGAACCCGTACGTCAGGGCTTGTATCATGCATTGAGCGGATACTTTATGTTTTAAGTACATAGGCGATTAGCTTTCCAGTATGTCTCTATTCATACCAAATGAGTTCAGTGATAGAAAAGGATCAACATGGATCCGTGGAAGGACCAGGGCAAAGAGTGTCGTACAAATAATTAAACATCAAAGATATGGAGACAGAATGGATGCATAGTGAAGAGAAGGAACAACGAAGGGCTAACTGATCGATGTCAATAGGACAGTAAACACAGTAGGAAAAGGCAAAATGGAGATATGTGATGGATAGATTTACCAGTGAGACATAACAGTGATAGGTGGAATCACACCTATTGTGGAAAGTGATGCAGAGGACTTATTAGTGATGAAGATGATGGTGATAATAATGATGATGACTATGGATGAGTTTGCCCATACTCTGAATACGGCCAAACGTTTCGAATTAGGTATGCATATTTATCAGACCCAGGGGAACGTTTGGCTGCAATGAATTGTAATGAGATCGATCAGTTTAACAAATCAAATGTATCAGCTTTCTTTGCACGGCTAGCAGAATCATTTCACGCTGTCACAATAAATACAACCGGTGCAAATACCCGTGACTGACGTGGATGAATATAAGGATGGAAAATAGGATTCTGACCAATAGTGTTTTTACATCCATGATTTTATAATAACTATTTTCGATCAGATTCTAGATAAAACTCTTTAAAATTCGACATAATCTAATGAAATGATAAGTCAGGAATAGATTATGTGGGAGGGCCTTTCGATAAAAAGTAGTCTTTCGTTTTTCTCGAAATGGAAGAATCAAAATTTTCCTTTTTTTTCTTCAAATGATTGAATATATGACTATGTTAGATTTTTTTTTTTTGCAATACGAAGTATAAATGTTTTGATGCAATAACTATACATATATATATATATATATATATATATATATATATATATATATATATATATATATATATATATATATATATATATGTATGTATATATACACCCACACACACTTTACTTCAAGTCAATATATGACAATTTTTGGCAGTACGTAGGTATAGCAGATGTTAGCAATATGTAGGTATTTATTAGTAAAATCCCGAAGAAAAAAGAACATGGCATTGACTTTGAATCAATATATGATTAAATTTATGTCGAAAATATAATTTTTTCAAATAATTTTTTGTCAAAATTATAAATACACGCCATCATAATCAATAATTGAACAACCGTGTCATGCAAAAATTTTGAAACTCCTCGTAACAATCATGAAAACTCATCATCACAGTCAATAAGTGAAAAGCCGTATCGTCGAAATTCAAAAATATTCCCAAATATCCCATCGAAGAACGAGTACGGTCATAATAAATTCTTTTTATGAAATTAATAGCATTTTTTCACTGAAAAACATCCAAAACAGATGGAAAAAATAAAGATGTTGCTAATAAACCCGTCAAAATATGGTAGAAAAATCCATTAAAAAAAATTCTCTGGAGGGGGTCCCGCAGAGTGCTGATACCAAATTTCATATCTATAGACGATAACGGTATGGCCAGGAGCGCTGGAAAAAAACAAACAAATAAACCAACAAACACATTTACACATGCTCGTGTAAAAAAAAGACCGTTCACCATTTTTGATGGCAGTGGTTGTTTAATTCGGAGACAATGTGCAAGCTCATGAATCTGTCCAGATGATTTTAAGCTCCAGCCATCCTCAAGCAGTCCTGCCAGAGAACACGACAAGAAACTACGAATTCAAGTGAGAAAGTATTTTTCCTAAAACCAATTCGTTCCCACCTGGAATAAGCTATCAGAGGCAACAGTGTCTTCTCATACAAAAACATATTCAAAACAAATCTCAGAAGAGATGTCGGTCCCTAAATGTGCGAGTATAAATTTCTGAACTCAACAATAAATGACATAAGGACTTCAAAGGTTGACCTCACTCGTACTGTTCAGATTGATACAATTTGAGACAGTTTAATAATCATTATTAGTGTTGTTTTAGATGGCTATAAGTGTTGAGAAAGACAACGAGAGGGTAGAGCAAATAGAACATACACATTTCATTATATTTTTTTGCTACTATTAATTTTCATTTCAATTGTCGTTAGTTTTTGTCGCGATCAAATCAGACCAGTTACCCTTTAGCTTATATTAAATATATTAACAGAGCGGATCAGAATGAAAAATATGTCCCAGGTGAGAATCGGACTCCTCGCCTTCTTTTCTACTAGTGTACTGTCATTGTTACCTCTGAGCTACAGAAACACGGTAGAAAGCACGACTTCAAATACACCTTTTCACTCGTTCTCTATCCAGATCTCTTATGTGCCATGTTTGTTATTATTATTTATCAATTTGTTGATATTTAGTAGTTTAATTCCGGCAATGAAAAACAAAAAAAAAAAAAAAACGAAAAAACAAACATTTTATTCGCAGATAAAAAAAATTCCCTCCAAGATTTGGTATCTCATACGTTTTTTTCACCTGCGAAATAATTTCTCAGTTGAAAAAACCCCTCTGATGTTTGGTATCTTTTAGGGGTTTTTCACCTGCGAAATTATTCCATTTTTATAAGAAATCCCTTAAGGATACCTAACCTGTCAGGGAATTTTTACCTTCAAAATATTGCCATATATAGGAACTTGATGGGAAAAAGACTTCTTATGAGGCGCAAATAAATATGGATTACAGATGCAGTCGCTCGAGGACTCAGTCGGTAAGGTTTGATCAGTCAGGATGGGATTCTGTTCAAAGTGTTGGGCACTGTCTAAAACAAAGCAGAAAAAACAAAAAGTTGCACATGCTCCCGTTTTGAGACAAAAAAGTGGATGCACTTTTAGAAACTTACTGAAAAAACTAGTCTGGTTAGTCACCCAATAGAAACTGCTAAGTGACCAACGTCTTTAGGCAACGTACATTGTTTGGGATGTTTAATTTATTTGCCAGTGATCACTTGTGAAAGAAACAAGTGTTACACAAACTAAGAATAGCTTTAACTTTCATTATAAATTGAAACGTCTTCTTCCACTGAAAAAATTATTTTGTGTTGGAATTTAAAAAAAAAAAGAAAACATTTTTCCTTGAAATAATATGGAGCGAATATATAATTTTTGCTTTTGTCCAGTCCGTGCAGATGATTCATTTATAACCAGCCGACAGGTACGACCCTAAAACTGAACAGAATCTCTCCTAACAGCTTTGATTTTCAATAAAAAAGAATAAATGATTGAAGAAAGATTAAACTTCGAAAAGTTATGTATAAAAGAAATAGAATAAACAAACAAACATTGATTCTGTCAATTTATAAAGTATATAAAGATGTAAAAACTAACATTTTGAAAAGTACCGGATACTTTTTGTACAAACTGTAGATTAAGCTCTTGGAGAGAGAAAAAAAGTAATGAATATATTAGTTTGAGTGTTGCTCTTTATTCCTCTTGAATGAATCATCGAAATCAACAAATTCATTTTTTGGATTCGTCACTCATTTTTTCTGTCGTTATGGATCCTCAGGTTTCGATTTCCGGTTTTTCTCAAGAGGAAATGGGGATATATTTATCGAAAGCCAATCGGAAATTTCTTTGGATTGGTCCATCCTTTACGGTGGTGAATCATGTTTTTTTCTCCAATCACCGATCTTCCATTGATTCAAGTGTATGTATCACTTCCAGCGATTAGGAAGAATATTTAGTTTGTTTTTACTTGAATTAAAAAAAAGAAAAAGAAAAAAAGAATCGGTATGATACATATTTTCTCTCGCTGATAAGCTTCTGGGATATCACGATTCATACAAATGACTGTTTCGGCTAGGAACACTTCCTGAGGTTTAAATTGCATCGTTCGATTCACTGAGATGCCGTGCTTTCTAAATGCTTTGAAAAGACAAGATCCAGGAAATTTGAACGAAATCCTCAAGTGGCTTTTATCCCATTAATTAAGAACAGCAACAAATAATGAAACTGGCTGGCAACAGAAAACTTTCAATCATCATTTCATAGATTATCATCATCATCATCACTATCATCATCTTCCCTCATTTAGACACTTTTCATCTTTGTAGCATTTTCGCATGTACTGATAAGGTTTGAAAATCAAAAACTGGAAGTCATTTTTATTACTCATTTTTCTTTTTATCAGCACGGTGGATAAAACCGAACGTTGTCTCAATCTTTAGCCACGGGGATCTAGAGATGTGTTCTTTCATCGGCAAATAACAATTGTTTCTGAATGGAAACATTAAGTAGTGTTATTTCATAGGCTATATATTTTAATAATTGTACTTCGTGAAAATCAGATATTGGTAATGTTCCTGTTATGGTTCGTGGCTCTCCGTTTAAATATTCAAGAAATCAATCAGAATCACCAAATATTTTTCTCGTCTCATAATTAGTAGATGCAACTTTCAAAACGACTGGCAAGAGATCGATGCCCAAGTTGATTTACAGACATACCATGAGTCCCAAAAGTATCCGCTATATAGTTTCAAGATTGACAAAATTCGAGGCAAAGATTAAAAAATAGACAAGAAAAAGGTTAGTTAGTGATGGGAATATAAACGGTCATTTAAGCAACGTTTTTTGACAGCTTGAACTCTTGGAAGTGATCAGTCGGAAATTAAAAAAATGAAACGATCAGTTACTTGTCCCGCATTTTGTGAGGCAGTGATCACCAAAAATTCAGATTTTCTAAAAAGGAAAGCCTGAATTCTGCAAAACACAAACTGAAGGATCAATTTATCAAAGACTGTCAATACCTCCATAAAAGTTATTCATGGGTCTGGGGATTTCAGTAATAAGGGGCAAATGTTTAAATTTTCAGCCATCTTGCTCCTTTGGTGTGGTCTGTACGGACGATGCATACATACATTGCCAGTCTGCCAGCCAAACTAGCTCAAAAACTGATGCAAAACCAACGGTGACAGTTATGGTGACTGTTTTGGTTGACAGTTTATCATATTGGAAAAAGATTGATCATTGAAAGCTACAAATCGAAAATGCAGAGCTTGAGAAAGTAGTATACTACATCTACGTTGGAAAATGAATCTCCATGAAATGCTCAAAAGAAAAAGAAATAAGCTAAGAACCACATCACGTTAAAATACTTTCGGTATAGCTAGCTCAACTTTTAGGAACACAAAAAAGGGGTCTGCAACCGGTGTACCCTTGAAATATTGCCCTTAAAATTGAGAACCACGCAACATGTACAGGGGAGAATTATGCTCAACTCACATGGAGAGATCATAAAACAGCACAGTGTATAAAATGAGAGACAGGAGTCCGGGGTATTATAGAAACTTTCTGAAAACTCAAATGGCAATGAGCTGGACTCGTTGCAAGTGTGGCAGACAATCACTTACTATTCCGACTCACAACGTGGATCCCCAGAGATCATATGCGAAACCGACAGAAAGTGAAATGGCATAACAAACTAGATCAATTCAGAAATCACTGGCTTCGCGATGCCCACGATAGAGTGGTCTGGCAAATCTTTGTAATGGTCCGACAACGGACGATAAAAGGATGTTTATGGTGATGATGTGTTGGATACTACTTGCACTCACTATGTAATGGTTCCGAAGATAATTTACGAGTGAAGTGAAATAAATAAGTAGTATTTCTGAGTTTAACTGATTTGAAATCCTGTCGGTGGTATTAAGAATAGATAGCAACGCAATGTAAAACCGTACTACACACACACAAACACGTGTATGTGTGTTTGAGTATGTGTAAGTGTACATTTAATTAAATTTAAAAGGTAAACACAAAAGGATGTCAACATTTCGTGCTTTATGCACACGCTAGAACCGAAGATTCTCCTTTTAAATCTAGCCTAATGTTTAATAGCTGTATTTACTCTATGAATATTGAGCACTGTGATTAAATCATAACACAACATCAACAACTGATAAAAATGATACATTTCTTTGTAAATCTGAAGAATGTAGTTTCGTAGTAAGACAAACCCATGGGCTAAGTTTATTTCAATCAATTGTTACATGAGTGCTTCCTTGTGCCAGACTACGAGAGTGTTTATTCCTGTCGACCCTACGTGAAGAATATGACTGCATGACAGTATGAGTAGCACGTTGGTTTCATGGGGAGGAGTTGCAAGCGCCAGACCCAAGATGGACTGCCTGACAGGGTTATAAGGATAAAACTCCCCAATAACTGAGAAGGGAAGTGGTTTCATGCCTCTCTTATTGGTATGAAGTAAACTCAGCCCACAGATTTGGTTTTTCGTATTGCTAACTGCTACATCACGAGGCATCTCTGCCAGACTATGTAAAACTTTGTAAATATCTGTATAATCATTTGATCTTGGGGGGCTTAGAAGAGAATGATTTTTTTCCTCGGGCCATTTCGCTAACATGGAATTCAACAATGTATAACCCTCCAATATGCTAATGAACCATTCTATGTTAATTAATCATCGCTACCCACAGCAAACAGGTTGAATCACTGTTGCTGAGCTTATGTTATTCACATGGTCTGACATTTATATGTATCTACGCATTTATCTATTCGGACTTCAGCCAGCACTAACTGTTCATAGTAGAAACTTGGAATTTTGCTCACCACCACCAGTTAGATTTTTTTCCAATTTTTTTTTTTTAATCATTGCGTTACTAACCAGACCTGCAGCAGTTATGGTGACTCATAATTTCCCTTGGAATGCTGGTCTTAGTCATCATCATTATCATCATCATCATCATTAATCAGCGTTCCAAATTCCTATTTCAATTAGACTTTGGCCTTTTCAGGATTTGCCAATTTTGACGGTCCCGAGCGTCACGGTGCCATAAAATATCGACCGTCCCTGCTGGGACAGCGGATTTAAATTCAGTCCTTCTCACGCTGCTTACATTGCTGAGAATAATGATCACCTACATCACACGGTCAAATTATACAGTGCAACCTATTTTTTTCACTTCTTTTGGTTCTGGGATATAAAAAAGAGTTATTTTCTAATTGATCATATCTAGAATGCAAAAGGACTGATAATTTGCCCAGGACGCGATTATTTGAAATCTACTTATTTCCAAATGGACAATTGGCAGATTTGCGCATTTTTAATCATATAAAGTAAGAAAAACAACTTGATATGAATATCAAAGTCTTGCTTACAAAGAGAGAATTTGAAGGGAATAATTGACAATTTCTATACGTTCTACACATAGACAATTATAATGTAACACTCGCTACCCGGGAAAAAGCGGACTGCATGGTGTTATATGCCAACCATTCACGATGATAAAACATGAACACAAAAACAAATACATCATATTGCACACATTTTTGCAATCTGCTTTCCTTTAAAAATATTTTATATTTACATAATTTTACTGGTTTGCACTTTTGTAAAATATTTTGACATTCCCTCAAGCTATCGCTAACGGAAATGAGTTTAATTTACAGAAAAAAAAAACGAATGGGAAAAGAAAAACAGCGAAGAATAGAGATCCGGTTTGTCGACGCCATGTTGAAAGAAAATGAAATCTCAAAAAGGCAGAAAGGAAATTTTGAATAAAATTAGAAAATGTGAATTTAGATTTGAAAAGGATGACGGTAAAAGATAAATAGTGGAAAGAAATGCGGACGAAATTGCCGCATGAAAGTGGGGAGGGCCATAAATAATTCGAAACAGAATTAAGAATGTGTGACGTAAGGAGAGAAAAGTGCAGAAATGGTTAGGAAGAAAAAGAAGAAGAAGAAGAAGAAGAAGAAGAAGAAGAAGAAGAAGAAGAAGAAAAAGAAGAAGAAGAAAAAGAAAAAGAAGAAGAAGAAGAAGAAAAAGAAGAGGAACAACAACAACAACAACAGCAACAACAACAACGATAAGAACATCAACAACAACAATGGAAGAAGAGGAAGAAAACAAAAATAGATGGAGAAGGAAAAAACCGGAAAAAGGAGAAAAATACTAGAAAAGGTGGAAGAAGAAAAAGAAGAAGAAAAGAAGGGGAAGAAGAAAAACAAGAAGAAGATGGAGAAGAATAAGGAAAAGAAAAGCAAGAAGAAGAAGAAAAAGAAAGAAGAAGGAGAAGAAGAATAAAAAGAAAAAAGAAGGAAGAGAAGAAGAAGAAGGAAAAGAAAAAAAGAAGGAGGAGGAGGAGGAGAAGAAGAAGAAGAAGAAGAAGAAGAACAACAACAACAACAACAACAACAACAACAACAACAACAACGAGAGAAAAGGAAGTTTGGGCGAGTTGTACTTGGAATGATTGCTTGAAAAAAGAAGGAACGAATTATAGATGAATGAGAAATGAATGGTTTAAACAGAAATGTTAGAAAATTCTGTAACAAAAAAACAAAATAGGAAAATGCATAAACAAAAAAAAAGTCATATAAAAAGATAAAAAGATGACAAGAGAAAAAGCAGGAATTTAATTTACATAGAAGATGATGAAAACAAACATGGCGGGAAAATATGAAGGAAATAAATTTGAAAAACGATGGGTGATGAAAATGGAAGGAAGAAGAAAATGAATGAATGGAAAAAAAAGAAAAAAGAAAAAGGGAGGGAAACAAAAGAGGAAAAGAGTAGAATATTGAAAGAAAGAATGAAAAATGAAGGAAAAAAAGGAAGTGAATTAATTAATGAAAGATACCTGGTGGGTAGAATTCATTTGTTGTAAAGAGAGAAGGGGGAAAGAAAGACAAAAAAAAGGAAGGAAAAATGAGAGCAAAGAAGAAAGAATAAAAGCAGGGAAGGAGCAAGAAAGAAAAGAAAAGAAAAAAAAAGAAAAATACAAGGAGGGAGTAAAGAGGGAAAGAGGAAGGAATATGATAGAGAAAAGGAAAATAGAAATAAAGAGAGAAACAAGAAAAAAAGAACCAAGGAATGACAAAAGAGATAACAAAAATGGTAGAAAAAAGAATCAGGAGAAAAGAAAAAAAGGAAGAAGTAAAGAAAGAAAGTAATAAATGAAGGGAGAAGGAAAGAAAGGTATATAGAAAGAAATGAAAGAATTGTAAATATAAACAGAAAATAAATTGGGGAAAAAAAGAAAATGAAAACACCAGACCCTCAAGAAGTAAATTTGAATGATAGAAGCTGAAACTGGCCGGAATGTATTCAAAGAATGAATGAATGATAGAATTACTGAATAGTAGAATAAATGAATGATGAATACACCAAAAAACAACGTAAAATTATTAAATGAAAAAACCCTCAAACAAGTGTAACAAAAGTGCTGACAAAAAGAGAATGAAAGCCGAAAGGCAATGTAAGGGACAAAATAAGCGAGCGCTTTTTTTCGCGATTAAACTCTCAATTTCTATGGAAACGGGTACAAAATACACATTTCAATTTTCTGGTCAGTTTCAAGTTTCTCGATTGACTCAGATGGAAAAGGAGGAAAGAGACAAAAAAAAAAAGGGGGAGTAACAGCAGTAACAACAATACAGTATTCATCTACGACGACGACAACGACGTCGAGAAAATCATAAAATCATCAGAGATGAAACGAAATATACAAAACAAAAAGAGATGACGAATATCATCATGATCGTCATCATCGAGAAAATCATCTCACTGCTATCAATCGGAAAAAAGCAAACTTGTAATAAACGGGTCAGATTAGTCGCTCAATGGAAACTGTCACGTGACCAGTGTCGTTTGGCAGCATGCTGTAGCTGTCAAGAAATCAAAAATTGGGAAAAGAAATGGTTAATGAGTGAGTTACTTTCCTCACCTTTTGTGGGACGGTGATCGATAAAATATTTGAACAAAAGAAACGAACGTACGTGTTATTGGACACAACAATAATAATAATGATCGTCGTCGTCGCAGAAAATAGTTGCAACGATAAGTCAACAAGAGCTAGGTCTTGTTAGTCAGTCAATAGAACTCGTGACCAACATCCCATGCCAAATGGAAAAAAGGGGTGATCAATGAATGCTGTAATTATTACTGTATCATAAGCATCTTTTTTTTTCAGAGCCAAAGACTTAAGGATGTACGTTATACACGGAAACTAAATATCACCCTTTTTATCAATAAGTTGCCTCTCTCGCCTTTTGTTGGGCAGTGATCACTGAAGAAGTCCTAATTTCATGAAAAAAATCACCGGATGCAGTTTAGAATAAATTTACATTGTAAATTGAATCCCTGCCAAAAACTTGCTGTGGGGGTAAGGTTGTTGACACGGAGTGAATGTTGGAATTTCTAGCCATGTAGCTCTAATGGCGCTGTCTGTACGAGTTATGCACAAGGAGGGAACAAGTCAGTCCACAAGCCGACAAGACATACCAACTTTTAAAAAAATACAGACGAAGCCTATTTCGTTATTGTCTGTGTGGAGGTTGACAGTTGTGATTGAGGCTTTCTAATATTAGCGAAAAAATCATCGTTGACGTGGTAAGGAGAAATAGGACTGGTGGAAGACAGATAGAAGGAGGAGAAGGAATATATATATATATATATATATATATATATATATATATATATATATATATATATATATATATATCCTTGAAAGTTTTACAGTTTTAAATACTAAATATATTGAAAAACCTTTACCAAAGCTTTCTGTCATTTCAGACAATTATTTCCCAATACCTGTTAATATAATTTATATGATTTTTTCCTGAGTTTTTTTTTCCGTTTCGCATTGTATCGAATGCTATGGCAGTATGAATTTTCATTGTTGGTATCATCAGTTATTCTCCACGTAACGGTTTCGGGTATTATATTAACTTGGCTCCCAAGCAATCTTGATAGAACAACACCTCCACATAAGCTAGGATTTTGATATATGATTTTTTCATTATGTTCAGAGCCTTGTCATTATACTTGTAGATTGTTATTCTGTACAGGTTATTATAATAATCTTTTGTAAATGGATGTTATTTCCACTACATATCATCAAATTGATTTTACGTAGGTTATTTTATATTTAGCAATGAAGGATCCATTAGTATACCAATTGGTATGATTCGGTGTCTGTGTCACTTCCATTAAGTGTTATTCTATGTGAATATGAAATCTGGTTCGTCGGTTCGATCTAGAAATGCATTCAAACCAACTAATAATACTGTCTTTAAGGATATTACATTATAAATATTATTAAATTATCAAAAATAACTTGGATAAATGGTAGAAATAACTGCTAAAATTCTCAAATTGTTCATTAACTGTCCATATCTGCTCTTTTTGATTCTTACGTTGTCTTTGCCAGATGATACATTCACCGTGCATCCAGTTTCAAAGTAGTATAACGAATCTATAATTATTTCGGTCGGAATATATTTCCATTTCTTGATAATATAACTGTTCGTATTGAAAAACAAATGCTGTAGATATGAACAATATAAAAATTTACGCACACACACACTTACACACACATGCATATATATATATATATATAAGAAAGCAAATAAGGTTAGAAACGTTTGAATCGAAAAGAGAGGAGCAAATATACCCGGATAAATATTGTCATTTTATTTTTCTCAAGAGAAGAAAACGAAATTAAAATGTCATATGCATAAAACACGCTTCAAGGGAATAAGATCTTGTTACAGCACACACACACGCACACGCACACACACACACATATATATATATATCTATATATATACGTATATATATACATATATATATATGTATGTGTGTGTAGATATATATATATATATACACACACACATACATATATATATATATGTATGCATGTGTGCGTACATACACACACACACACGCACATATATATATATATATATATATATATATATATATATATATTCCTCAAAAAGCATTTTTAAGCAATTTTTGTTCAACTAATGTTCATCGGTTTTTCATTTTTTGTTTTTTTCTTCATTTTTTTGATTATCTTTTTTTTTATCACTTTTTTCATTCTTTTTTTTCACTCATTTTTTCATTCATTTTTTTATTCATTTTTTCATTCATTTTTTTCAGAATTTATTGTTTGACATTGATGCTGGTGATGTAGAACTTGTTGTTGCTGGCGGCGCAGTTGGACACGAACAGACACCGTCGACACAGAAACAACTGACACGTCATCGTGATTTACTACCCAACTTTGATACCTCGAACAGGCTCCGATTGAATTCATACTAAATGTTTGAACAATAGAGAAGTCTGATTCAGCCACAAATATATACAAATTACCCGGGATTAGATTACAAAGTAATTAAAGAAACAGCATTATTTATTAGCACTAAATGTATGTGTGCGTGCGCGCTTACGTGTTTGTGAATGATCTTCTAAATCACATGCTAATCCCCACGACTATATCCTTAGGGGGTTGTCAGAGCTAATGCAAATAATTGGTTTCCCTGTTTTCGTTTTTTAATCAACTAGCTGAATACCCGTCCGTAGGATGGTTATTCGGCAATTAATTGAATTCCATTTTCGTCACTGGCGGAGAGACACACCCGGGACTATCATTCTCTCTGGGTGTCTCTTGTCGTCGTCATTTTCACAGGCATTGTCACCTTTTTTTCTCACTTTAGTGACATCATTATTTCTAAATATATTTCAATGAAATTTCATACGTAGTCTTCTGGGGATATTTAATTTATGTGGTGTAGAATTCTGGCAAATCAAATTGTATTGTTTGTTTGCGCTTCATAGATCTCATTGTGATGGTCCCCAAAAAAAACCTGATTTTCCCTGACTCACTTTTTCTCTCTATTCTGATCGTTTTCTGTCAAGGTCTTTAATACTTTGATAATTTTATTCGAACGAATCAAAATATTGAGTTATTTTTTTTTCTGCAATATGAAATATGAATATTTTGATAAAATTATAACTCAGATTCCACCGTATAACCCAAATGTTACTTTGTTATAACATTTGTCAGCTGATTAAAGATTTTAGAAAAAAAAAATTATCAAAAAAAGTTTTCAATGAAACGTCTATAAAGGAAATGTTCGTCGCCGAATAAACTGGATATGGTTTCATCACTTAAGAGCAGCAACCATCGCACATCAGCAGTTTTGATTAGGTATCAGCAGCAGCAGTAGCAGCGTTTTAGAGTCCGTTGTTGGACGTAGCCATTCCCTAAAGATTCGCCAGGTATTATGGATGTCACGGAGAAAATGCTTTCTTAAGTATTACAGTTCGACGCGCCATCTTATATTTTGCTGGTCGCAGTTTTACATATGATCTCACTTTCAATGATTTCAAGCAGTTGTTTGACATAACCAGCCCACAGCTATTTGAATTTTGTAATGGATTGTTTGATATCTTGGACCTCTGTTTTTCTTTCTCTTTTCTTCGGTTGCATGCTTCTCAATTCGATGACCAATCTTTTGGTTATGTTGTATGTTTCAGCTTCGTAAGTGGTTATCGCAAACATTCATTGGTTGTATACCCTTCTTTTAAGGATTAATAGGATTTTCTTTGCTCTACAAAAACCCTGCAAAGCTACAGGGATTTCCCGTCTGATTTCTTCTCGTCTGCGAATTTAATGGAGATTCGTTGTCCGAGGTAGATGTAGTGGTTTGTGTTTTTCAGTTCTGCATTTTCAATTCTGGCTGTTGACTTTGACCTCAACGGTTTTGTTGAACATAGCATTACCCCTGGGTCAATCTTCTGATAAGGTTCAATGTTTCAGCTTCATAAGTGACTATTGGAAGGATGCATTGGTCATATAATCTTCTTTTTAGGACGAATGAGATTTCTTTAGCTCTATTGAAAGTCTGCCATTCTGGGGAGATTCTTCACCTGATTTCCTTTCTTTCCAGAATTTCACAGAGATTCGTCGTCCTCAGTATATTTAGTGGTTTACTTATTTCCAAATCTACGATTTTAATTCAGATCATCGTCTTTGTCCTCAATGAATTTGTTGTACATATCAGTTGAGGGGCAATCTCTTGATTAGGATCAATGTTTCTACTTCATAGGATACAATCAGGGGTATGCATTGGTTGCATACCCTTCTTTTTAGAACTAATGGGACTCCCTTTCCTCTACCGAAAGCTTGCCAATCTAAAAGAATTCTACAACGTTACCTTAGATCAAACATAGGACGAAATGGTTAGAGAATCAGACAGAATCACTGCAAGTAATCTAATGGTTCTAGGTTCAATCCCAGTGTGAGACAATAATAATTCGAAAATACTACAAATGCTAAGAGGGGAGTGCGGTATATACACCCCCAGCGGTTAAATAAAGGGTTCGGTTCGTTACTTCCCCATACCTACCAAGATGATACCTGCTGAAGGCCGTAGCGTGCAACAGCCGAAACGTTGCATGAAAAACAACCAAGATGAGGATAGTCCGAATAATAATAGAAATAATAGGACTAAGTGGTTGAGTTTTAGTTAATCCCTGGAAGGATATGTTTGTTGAGGAATATCAGGCCAGTCTGCCATAATGAAGATATTTATATTAAAAAGCTGTTGTCGTTTTGCATTTCTAAATGTAACTCTGGGGTTTTGCGAAGACTATGGCCGAAAATTTGGAGCAGAGATTTGACAAACATTAAGATATACTGGAAAAATTTTGAACACTTAGTTATATAGATCAACTAAAAATCTTTAATCCAAATTCTATCAGTTTTGGTAAATAAATCATGCTTTTCGAAATATATAGGATACATTTTGCACTCATTGTAGTTTTCAAAAACTCTGGCTTTTATCTGTTCTCATTCGATTATCTATTAACCTCTGAATACTTTTTTTTATTGAGTTTTTATCAAAACAATTATTTGTCATTGCGTTTGTACATATGACTATTTTCTCTTAATACAACAGCATACACAAAATTGTGTGTACACACATTTGTATTTGTGCGCCTTCACGTGTGCAGTTGTGGATGTGGATGCTTGTTAGGATACATGTGTGTGATTTTCTTTGCTAAAGACTTTTTCTTTTCTCAGATGTTCGTGATTTATTCTCCCAATCCT
>OY735211.1:62624013-62666513 GCA_963457665.1 Thysanoteuthis rhombus
AGCGTTAAAATAACCAAAGTTAGCTTTAAAAATTTCTGACTTTTGTACATGGCTATTCAATGCTTTATTTCGATTCAAAATGTTGATTTTTGTACTTTCAAATCTCAATTTAAAGCTTTATAAGTGTGTGTATTTGTGCTTAACCGACAGGCATGGGTATGTGCCCGAATAAGTGTGTGATTGATATCATAAACATCGTTTGTAACATTTTTAGTGTAAATATTTAATCTAATAATAAAAATATTTTCCGTTTTAAACCCACTTCATAAAGTCTGTATAATGGGTTGAATACAACACAAAATATTCAGAATAACTGAATAAATATTCTGAATAATCGAATTTTAAAACAGCTCGCTTATTCATTTTCATCATCTTTTGAATAGATTACTATTTTAATACAAAGAAACATTATGATATTAAATTCACAGCCAAGGAAAAATGTTTTTCCTTTGTTTGTGTCCAAAAACTATTCTCTATTCTGATATATTAGTTTTCATTTCATTTTTCTATTGCCGAATGAACTGGCTGGCCGGGTGTTACAAGGTTCAAGTCAATATTTAATGGTTTTAATGTTCAAACCGAATTATGTCTAGTAAGCATTGAGTTGAACAGAAGGGTTATAACCAGTTCAACACAAATATGCAACTGACTTCACAACAGGATCTCAATAAAATTAATCGGAAGCCTTTTATCGTCTTTTATCGTCCGTTATTAGATTGAGACCTTCCCCAGGATCCGCCATGATCTTCTATCAAGGGCGTCGCAGAGCCTGTATTTTCTGATTTTGTCTACTTCATCTCTGAATTTTGTATTCTATCAGCCTCAGTTTCGCATGTGATATCAGGGGATCCATGTTGTGAGTTGTGATGTCCATTGGTTGTCTGACATTCTCGCAACATGACCAGCCAATTGCCATTTAAGTTTTCCGATAGATTCTATGATGTCTCGGACTCCTGTTTTCTTCCTGATACACTGCCGTCTTGCGATCTCTCTATCTATGTTTGAGCATGATTCTCTTATGCGCGCGTTGCATACTTCTCAGTTTGCAGGCCTGTCTCTTGGTTCAGACTGTATTGTAGATATAATGAATACATTCGTTAGCATATATAAATTATCAGTTTAGTTCAGTTGGTAAGAGAGCTGCCTACTAATTACAAGGTCATGATTTCAAATCACGGTAAGGAAATATTGATTCTATACACTGGGGTAGTGTCTGTTCAAATATTTTCAGAAGGGGTGGATAAATGATGTGTAAAGCAGCCTGCCATAATAATCATATAGAATAATTTCCTCTCCGTCGTACAAAATTACAAATACGGAGAATTCGGGGTGGTTCTCTTCAGTGTTGCCATTTTAGATATTTTATTTCTAAATTGAGATGTATTTAAACCTCGGATATTTTATATCTAATATTAGATCTATTGCCAATTTAGATATTATGTGTCTGAATTAAGATCTAATCCAACTGAAATATTCCGTATCAACGATTTTAGATAGAGATCTATGATCTGTAATTTCCCATTTGCTTTTATCAGATTTCTCAAGAACTATTGACAAAAAATCATAACTCGACATTACACTGTCTTATTGGCCCACTAACCAAGTAACCTGGGCCAGTTGTCAAAATTTCTTCCTTTGTCGTCAGCTAAGTTTGTTATATTATAAATTGAGAGTCAAATGATGAGGAATTTCCTCCTTTGAACTTGATAAGGATCAGTTTTGTTATTGTAGTTACCAAATCGACTCTAACTCAAACTGGACTTTGTGAATTATATTTTTTCATAGTGTTGGAGTGGTGGAGAATCGACAACATAAATTCAAGACCCAGTCGGAGCTGTTTTTGTTCACTTTGTAATAGTGCCACTGGGAAGGGCATGAATCCATTTTCCTCCCAGCTATTTATAAAGTTGCAGGAAAAGGTCGGCTCTGTTTCAATACCATGGCCTTCAATTGGTTGAATGCCCACTGTTACGTCCTTTCAGCAACTCCTGGATATCAAACATGTGCTTCAATTCACTTCTGGCTATTACAATGAAGGCAAGACAGATTTTTAGTCGAATTGGTATCCATACACCTCGCCCAGGCTTGTGTCCGGATGACGCCACTATAGTATCATTCTATAATCCATCAAAAAGAGGCCTTTCATTGTTTCTTTAGCACTATTTATTTTTTTATTTTTTTTAGCGAGAATAATCTATTGGCATTGAATTTTGGTTTCAGCTCAATTTTTCCAGTCGTTTCATCAAATGCTGTTGGTTTGATCGCCATGCTGAATAACTATCAATCACAATTGGCTCTCAAACTACGAACCATGTAACGTGAACAGAAGAGAATCATTCTTAACATCACATGTTATGGCCACAAGGCATCTCTCTCTCTGTCCGTCTGTCTGTCTGTCTGTCTGTCTCTCTCTATATATATATGTGTGTGCGTGTGTGTGTGTGTGTGTATGTGTGTGTGTGACTGTAGTAAGCTATATCATAAAATCTATTTGAAAATTCGAAGGCCATGTTGCAAGAATGTGAGATAACCGCTGGACATCACAACTATCTTATGCAAAATAGTGGCTGGCAGAAAATTAGATTGTTCCAAAGATAATGGCGATGAGCGGTCTGACAAATGTTGCGGAAGGTCTATGTCCAACAGCAGACGTAAAGAGGATGCTGCTGCTGCTGCTGATAACAATAAGGATGATTAAAAAGGGTTTAGAAGTAAACCCTGAATTCAATGTAAACAATCTTTTCACAATAATTATCTATTTTCGGATTCCTTTTTTAGTTTTTTTTTCTTTAATTTCCTCCGTTTCTCCACTTTCTGAATAAACAACACCTGACACTCTAATCCCCTGTTGGTCAAACCACCCAAACTACATACAGACTTGTGGCATCAAGCCAAGATCAAGCCTAGTGAAAATCAATAAAATGCTGCAGAACAGTGGTTAGGAAGCAAATCCCACAAATCATTGCAACTGTAAAGATGTGGATCCTCACAGAGTATCAGCTAAATTTCACTCAGCCAAATCAATTCGGATACACTGGTTGCCATACGATCAAAAGTTAAGTGATGTCGAGCCGGGTCTGTAACAAGATGGGTAACCGTCTAGTAATAACAGATGCAGTATGCAGCCACAAGTATATTCTGCAAATGCTCAACTGAATGCTCTGCTGCCGATCAGCAGGGCATCTTGCTAAGCTCTGTTCGAACTGTGCACTTGGCCCTCCATCAAGCATATGCAGTTCATTAGGGATGTATGACACTGAGCTCCCCTAAGGGCAGCCATTTTCACATCGTTTGGCAGCGATCATATATAAGCTATGCTTCAGAGGTCTTATAAGCTGAGTCTTCTTAGTAAGCAACATGGAGTTGGGTTTATACCTAGATGGGTGACCACTTTGAATACTGTGTACCGTAAGGAAGAATTATGAAGAGATTGATGCCACTGTGGATATTCCACATATTCCACATATTGCAAAGTGAAACAAGGGAAATTTGTCATCCTGGAAGCCCGTACAGTTGTCTTGGCCAGGTTAAGGGTGCCAGCTAGCCTATGTAAGCAACTGGTGTATGAAGGACTCTGCTTGACAAGGACTCGTTAATTACGGTAAAAAAAAAAAAAAACGTCCCAAAGACTATCTGAAGATCCCCCTCAAAGAATAGGACATTAACATATACCCATTGGAGAGCATGGCCCGGAACAGCCATGTGTGACAGAGTATGATTACAAAAGGGGGAAACCTTTAGGATATAAGAATAGCAAGGCTGAGTTGGAAAACACAGCGAACCAGGCCTATTCTGCCATAACTCCAACCACGTCGTCTACAATCGTATGCACCATATGTTGCATCATTTTGGTTGCTACAGCACATACAACTACAGTCATGGTTGTCATTGATGAGGAAGGTCGAAGACGAACATCAGCCAAGTTTTACAGCAAGTTAATTTGCAATGGTTGAATGGAGGGCCATCAAAATACCGGATCAATTACTAATGTGGAGAAGTCTATCGTCGCTAGTAAAGATAAATAGTAATGAAATAATAACTATAGAAGGCCAGCTTTTTCTCCGATAGACAATGGAACAACCCTGACACAACCCTCAGGATCGTAAGCCCAGGCGAAGTGTTCAGAGATCCTTGGAAATCTAGTCGATAGAATCGCCCTTCAGATCCTTCATTTTGATGGCAACATTTGTTTTCTTCTAACATCCACCCGGCAGTTTTGCTCAGCACATTCCGAATGTTCTCAACGAATCCTTATGAAACCATCGAACGAAAAAGAAATAAAGCAGAGAATCACTCTAGGATGGCAAGCTTTTAGTTGAGCAAACTAGACCTTCTAGAACAAGAAAATTCCATTAGTTCTCAAAAGATGAATATACAATCAATTCATTCTCCCTATATTCACCGATGGAGCTGAAACATGAAACCTAACGAAAAGATTGACCCTCAAACTAAGAAGTATGCAACTGGCACAAGAGAGAATCACACTCAACATCACATGGAAAGATCACTAAATGGAGTTGGGGATATCAGAGAATCCATGTGAAAATTTGTATGGCAATAGGCTGGTCATGTTTTGAGAATGTCGAACAGACGATGGACATCATGACTCACAACATGGATACTGAAAGATTATATGCAAAACAATGGCCAGCAAAATATGAAATGACAAAATAGACAAGTTTAAAAAGTTTGGCTCTGCGACGTTCATGTTAGGGAGGTCTAGCCAGCCCAGGTAAAGGTCTGGGTCCAATGACAGACGTTAACATCCCACTGCTACTGTGGAAGATGATGATGACGAGAAACAGGATTGTACCGTTTGTCTAGCGACAAAAATTAAAATTAATATGAAAAATGCGCACACCTCCAAGATATCAAATACATTAGTACTCTTCGAGGAAACTCTTACTTCTCACCCTGTTCCGCGTTTCTGCAGAACTAGATTCTGTCAAGTGCTCATCGTTTTTTAAAGAACTAAGGAAGGAAAAGAACATCATCTGTGATGGACCATTTATAAAGAGAACATTCGGAATGTGCAGAGCAAAACCACAGGGTACGCGTCAGAAGGGAAAAAAATGTGGCCGTCAAAAAGAAGGATCTGGTGAGATGGTTTCAAGTCACGTAACGGTGGGTGTGAAGTTACAACAGACCACCCATGGGGGTACGTAGCACATGCCCCAAAAGAAGCCATTCGTTTCTCTTTACAACAAGATGGAATTTTGAATACCTGATGCTACAGGCTAAGTATGTGAATCAAGACTTATAATACTTGAAAAAAAAAATTTTTTTCTATGTTTTACCGTCTCTCATTCATCCACTGATTTCTCTCATATCTACATGACATTCACATTTCCCTTTCTATGTCTGTATGTATTTTCCTCCCTGTTTTTTATCCACTCGTTTAAAGTTCTCCTTCACCGGTCATAAGAATCGGTATCAAATCACATTTTTTTGTATCAGATTAATATTATTGGCGAATAAATAAATAAGAGAAGTTATTCTATAATTAGTATTTTCCCCAAGAGGGAGAAGCTTCTTCCTGGCTTTCGACCCATGAGAAGTTTCCTTCGATTTAGACCCCTAAAATAATTTATCCTCAGCCCCTCCCCATGAAGGAGGAAAAGATCATAACCCCTTTCAAGTCTGGTGCGTAAAAGGAAAGAACGTTTCCCTGAATATCTTACCCATAAAAAGTCAATTTCTTTCCCAAAGATTTGACCTCTGAAACGGAAAAACACTTTCCTCTGAATTTTGAAAAAGGTTCCTTTTGTTTTGGAACAATCAAAGGAAAACAAATATTAACTAACTATGAGATCAGGTAAAAAATAAAGCTTCCATGAATGAGTGTATTCAGAATGAATGTTATCTTCTGGAACCACTGTCTATTAAAACATCCCAGTTTGTGGACATAAAATAAGGGTCTACTGAAGCATAATAGTTATATCATTAATTGATACCTCGCCTGAAACAATGTGCCAGTTGAAAACAAAACGAAAAAACAGATTCATAATAGTCTTTGAGCTAGTACATTTTGAGGATTTTTGTTTTCTTCTTCTTCTTCTTCTTTTTCTTCTTCTTCTTCTTCTTCTTCTTCTTCTTCTTCTTCTTCTTCTTCTTCTTCTTCTTCTTCTTCTTCTTCTTCTTCTTTATCACTTTCTTTACTTTTTTTCTCCATCTAAGGCTACATCTTTAGTCTACTTCCCCAAAGCCTCTCATTCTTCTTTCTTTTTTCTTTTTCTTGTTTACTTCTTCATCGGTTTCTTCTTTCTCTTCAATCTTTTCTCGTTATCTTCTTTCCTGCACTTTTCTCTCCCTCTCTACACCCTTTACTTCCTTGTATTTCTTTATTGATTGAATCTATTAGTGCGTAAAAATGAAAAACTAAAAACTGTGCCATGTTTACTGATTAATTAACTAATTAATTTCCAATTATTTTTTATTATTCCCTAATTATAAAATATAATTGATTCCTAATTACACAATACTATTATGTACTAATGTTACTTTTGATTCCATAGTAACTAATGCTCAATTCATTAACTTTGTGAGATTCAAAAGTGATCGAGTAATTGCGTTGTCACTAAATTTTACACAATGAACCAATTACCAAAATTTCAATTAGTGTCCCAATGTTTATATCTATCAATATTTTCTACAATGACTTGCCAGGTGATATATAGCTGAATTATTGTTCCTTTTGTGAAGGGGACATTACATTTGGGGCTTTTGGTGGAGCATGGGTATAGGGCAAAAAAGTAACCACCGTATTATCGGCCTATTTCCTATTGCTCTGGTAGTCAAACAAAATTGTTGCAGACAATTGTTTTTACTTTTATTTTTCTGTACAAAGATATAAAACGGGTATGGTTAGTCACTTAATAGGAACATGTATGGTTAGTCAATTAATAGGAACAAGTATGGTTAGTCACTTAAGAGGAACATGTATGGTTAGTCACTTAATAGGAACAATTATGGTTAGTCACTTAATAGGAACAAGTATGGTTAATCACTTAAGAGGAACATGTATGGTTAGTCACTTAATAGGAACAATTGTGGTTAGTCACCTAATAGGAACATGTATGGTTAGTCACTTGATAGGAACATGAATGGTTAGTAACTTTATAGGAACAAGTATGGTTAGTCACTTAAAAAGGAACATGTATGGCTAGTCACTTAATAGGAACATGTATGGTTAGTCACTTAATAGGAACAAGTATGGTTAATCACTTAATAGGAACATGTATGGTTATTCACTTAACAGGAACAAGTACGGTTAGTCACTTAACAGGAACAAGTATGGTTAGTCACTTGATATGAACAAGTATGGTTAGTCACTTAATAGGAACATGTATGGTTAGTCACTTAATAGGAACATGTATGGTTACTCACTTAATAGGAACAAGTATGGTTAGTCACCTAATAGGAACAAGTATGGTTAGTCACTCAACAGGAATGAGTATAGTTAGTCACTTAATAGGAACAACTATGGTTAGTCACTTAATAGGAACAAGTATGGTTAGTCACTCAACAGGAATGAGTATAGTTAGTCACTTAATAGGAACAACTATGGTTAGTCACTTAATAGGAACATGTATGGTTAGTCACTCAACAGGAATGAGTATGGTTAGTCATCCAATTGGAACAAGTATGGTTAGTCACTTAATAGGGAGAAGTATGGTTAGTCACTTGATAGGATCAAGTATGGATGGTCATTTGATAGGAACAAGTATGGTAGGTCACTTAATAGGAACAAGTAAGGTTAGTCACTTAATAGGAACAAGTATGGTTAGTCACTCAATAAGAACAATTATGCTTAGTCCGTAAATAGGATATGGTTAATCACTTAATACGAACATGTATGGTTAATCACTTAACAGGAACAAGTATGGTAAGTCACTTTATAGGAACATGTATGGTTAGTCACTTAATAGGAACATGTATGGTTAATCACTTAACAGGAACAAGTATGGTTAGTCACTTAATAGGAACATGTATGGTTAGTCACTTAAAAGGAACAATTATGGTTAGTCACTCAACGGGAATGAGTATGGTTAGTCATCCAATAGGAACAATTATGGTTAGTCACTTGATAGGGAGAAGTATGGTTAGTCACTTGATAGTATCAAGTATGGTTAGTCACCTGATAGGAACAAGTATGGTTAGTCACTTAATAAGAACAAGTATGGTTAGTCACCTAATAAGAACATGTATGGTTAGTCACTTGATAGAAACAAGTATGGTTAGTCACTTAATAGGAACATGTATGGTTAGTCACTTGATAGAAACATTTATGGTTAGTCACTCAGTAGGAACAAGTATAGTTATTCACTCAACAGGAATAAGTATGGTTAGTCACTTAATAGGAACATGTATAGTTAGTCACTTAATAGGAACAAGTATGGTTAGTCACTCAAGAGGAATATGTATGGGTAGTCATTTAATAGGAACAAGTATGGTTAGTCACTCAACAGGAATGAGTATGGTTAGTCACTTAATAGGAACAAGTATGGTTAGTCACTTGATAGAAACATGTATGGTTAGTCACTTAAAAGGAACGAGTATGGTTGGTCACTCAACAGGAATAAGTATGGTTATTCACTTATTAGGAACATGTATGGTTAGTCACTTGATCGGAACATGTATGGTTAGTAACTTAATAGGAACAAGTATGGTTAGTCACTCAACGGGAATAAGTATGGTTAGTCACTTGATAGGAATATGTATGGTTAGTCACTTAATAGCAACAAGTATAGTTGGTCACTCAACAGGAATAAGTATGGTTAGTCATTCAATAAGAACAAGTGTGGTTAGTTACTCAACAGGAATGAGTATGGTTAGTCATCCAATAGGAACAAATTTAATTATTCACTTAATAGGGAGAAGTATGGTTAGTCACTTAATAAGAACAAGTATAGTTTGTCACTTGATGAGAACAATTATGGTTAGTCACTTAATAGGAACATACATGGTTAATCACTCAACAGGAATGAGTATGGTTATTCACCTAATAGGAACATGTATGGTGAGTCACTTAATAGGAACATGTATGGTTAGTCACTTGATAGAAACATGTATGGTTAGTCTCTTAATAGGAACAATTATGGTTAGTCACTTAATAGGAACAAGTATAATTAGTCACTCAACAGGAATAAGTATGGTTAGTCACCTAATAGGAACATGTATGGTTAGTCACTTAATAGGAACATGTATGGTTAGTCACTTAACAGGAACAAGTATGGTTAGTCACTTAATAGGAACATGTATGGTTAGTCACTTAATAGGAACAATTATGGTTAGTCACTCAACGGGAATGAGTATGGTTAGTCATCCAATAGGAACAATTATGGTTAGTCACTTGATAGGGAAAAGTATGGTTAGTCACTTGATAGGATCAAGTATGGTTAGTCACTTGATAGGAACAAGTATGGTTAGTCACTCAATAAGAACAATTATGCTTAGTCCGTAAATAGGATATGGTTAATCACTTAATACGAACATGTATGGTTAATCACTTAACAGGAACAAGTATGGTAAGTCACTTTATAGGAACATGTATGGTTAGTCACTTAATAGGAACATGTATGGTTAATCACTTAACAGGAACAAGTATGGTTAGTCACTTAATAGGAACATGTATGGTTAGTCACTTAAAAGGAACAATTATGGTTAGTCACTCAACGGGAATGAGTATGGTTAGTCATCCAATAGGAACAATTATGGTTAGTCACTTGATAGGGAGAAGTATGGTTAGTCACTTGATAGTATCAAGTATGGTTAGTCACCTGATAGGAACAAGTATGGTTAGTCACTTAATAAGAACAAGTATGGTTAGTCACCTAATAAGAACATGTATGGTTAGTCACTTGATAGAAACAAGTATGGTTAGTCACTTAATAGGAACATGTATGGTTAGTCACTTGATAGAAACATTTATGGTTAGTCACTCAGTAGGAACAAGTATAGTTATTCACTCAACAGGAATAAGTATGGTTAGTCACTTAATAGGAACATGTATAGTTAGTCACTTAATAGGAACAAGTATGGTTAGTCACTCAAGAGGAATATGTATGGGTAGTCATTTAATAGGAACAAGTATGGTTAGTCACTCAACAGGAATGAGTATGGTTAGTCACTTAATAGGAACAAGTATGGTTAGTCACTTGATAGAAACATGTATGGTTAGTCACTTAAAAGGAACGAGTATGGTTGGTCACTCAACAGGAATAAGTATGGTTATTCACTTATTAGGAACATGTATGGTTAGTCACTTGATCGGAACATGTATGGTTAGTAACTTAATAGGAACAAGTATGGTTAGTCACTCAACGGGAATAAGTATGGTTAGTCACTTGATAGGAATATGTATGGTTAGTCACTTAATAGCAACAAGTATAGTTGGTCACTCAACAGGAATAAGTATGGTTAGTCATTCAATAAGAACAAGTGTGGTTAGTTACTCAACAGGAATGAGTATGGTTAGTCATCCAATAGGAACAAATTTAATTATTCACTTAATAGGGAGAAGTATGGTTAGTCACTTAATAAGAACAAGTATAGTTTGTCACTTGATGAGAACAATTATGGTTAGTCACTTAATAGGAACATACATGGTTAATCACTCAACAGGAATGAGTATGGTTATTCACCTAATAGGAACATGTATGGTGAGTCACTTAATAGGAACATGTATGGTTAGTCACTTGATAGAAACATGTATGGTTAGTCTCTTAATAGGAACAATTATGGTTAGTCACTTAATAGGAACAAGTATAATTAGTCACTCAACAGGAATAAGTATGGTTAGTCACCTAATAGGAACATGTATGGTTAGTCACTTAATAGGAACATGTATGGTTAGTCACTTAACAGGAACAAGTATGGTTAGTCACTTAATAGGAACATGTATGGTTAGTCACTTAATAGGAACAATTATGGTTAGTCACTCAACGGGAATGAGTATGGTTAGTCATCCAATAGGAACAATTATGGTTAGTCACTTGATAGGGAAAAGTATGGTTAGTCACTTGATAGGATCAAGTATGGTTAGTCACTTGATAGGAACAAGTATGGTTAGTCACTTAATAAGAACAAGTATAGTTAGTCACTTAATAGGAACATGTATGGTTAGTCACTTAATAGGAACAATTGTGGTTAGTCACCTAATAGGAACATGTATGGTTAGTGACTCAACAGGAATAAGTATGGTTAGTCACTTAATAGGAACACGTATGGTTAGTCACTTAATAGGAACAAGAATGGTTAGTCACTTAATAGGAATAAGTACAGTTAGTCTCTTAATAAGAACAAGTATAGTTAGTCACTTAATAGGAACAAGTAAGGTTAGTCACTTAATAAGAACATGTACGGTTAGTCACTCATCAGGAACAAGTATGGTTAGTCCATCAATGAGAACATGTATTGTTAGTCAGTCAATAGAAACTAGTAAGGTTAGTCATTACGTAGAAATAAGTATAGTTGGTCAATTAACAGGAACAAGTATGGTTAGTCACTCAACAGGAACAAGTATAGTTAGTCACTTGACAGAAACAAGGATGGTTAGTCACTTAATAAGAACAATTATGGTTAGTCACTAAATAGGAACAAGTATGGTTAGTCATTCAACAGGAACAAGTATTGTTAGTCCATCAATAATAACATGTATGGTTAGTCAGTCAATAGAAACTAGTATGGTTAGTCATTACATTGAAATAAGTATGGTTAGTCACATAATAGGAACATGTATGGTAAGTCACTAAATAGGAACACAAATGGTGGAAACTAGCACATATTTAGCACAGTGTGTTAAGTGTAATAAATGAAAAGATTGAGAAAAGGTGTGATACGTGAATGAGTTGATTTCCACACCTAATCGCCACAAACAGAGCTAGACACAATTTAATGACTAATTCAGCATAACAGTTCATTGTAGATTGAACCTGCCACAGGAAAAATATTTTTGTTAGTTTGTGAGACAGCTAAATAAGTGTTTTTTTCTTAGAAATAAGTGTTTAGATTATCACTTCTACAGCTCAATTGGTGTGACCTGTTCGCGGGTTACATTCATAGCCGGCCAAATAGCAGGCTAGCCAGACCAACTCAAAAACTAAAGTAACCTATATCGACAGTGTTGGTGACAGTTGTGGTTGACAGTTACTAATTGGCGAGAAACCAAGAATCCGAGTAACTTCGTTATGTAAAAATTTCACCAGAGAAAAAAAAATCAGATATTTTTACCAGCTGCGTTTGACAAATGGCAAATAATCTTCTTCCTTTTTTTTTATATTTATGGCTGTGATTCCTTTCGTTTGGTTTCGTTTTTTTTATTTATCTATTATTCTTAGCATTTCTTTTTTTATTTATAGTGTTCATTGTGTTTATCTATTCTTTGTTTCACGCGCTTCCCATAAGAGTGATTTGATTCGAGACGTGAAAACAAATCCGTTAAATAAAGACAAGAGAGGAAATAAGAAAAACATTAAAGGGAAGAAACAATCGCTTCTTATTTTCTCTGTTGGGATGAAAAAAAAAAAGAAATATAAAGAAATTGCTCAATTTTTATTCGTGGTTCAGAGTTTGAGGGAATTGAGACCAGAAAAATGTTATAAATTGTAAATCTAATTCGGTGTGAAAAAAAAACAAGAGGAAATAAAATGAAGAATTATGAATATATGTGAATTTATTTTGAAGATTAAATGACAAAATGTACAGTGAGTGAAAAAAGTATCCGATACATTTTTTTTTAAAGATCATCATCATCATCATGATCATCATCATCATGATCATCATCATCATATGGCGTCTAAAGTCGGTTGATAAACCCACCCCATGATTCACCAGTTATATATTGCAGGAGTTGTTATGTAAATATTTTCTGACTCTCTCTAAATCTTTACGCCATTTTATTTTCTGTTAGCTGTAGTTTTGCATATGATTCAGGTTTTCAGTCTTGATGTCCGGCCGCTATCTGACATTCTTGTAACATGACCAAATTTGACAGCCTTTGGTCCAGAGATTCCAGATTTTTGTACATAAGTTGTCAATATTCTAATTTGTTTATTCTTATATTTCCAATATTTGGTCAAAATTCTTTAAATTTCGAAGTTGTATCAGGATGCTGAAGTGATTTTTTCATAATATTTCTCTACTGAGAATAATAAAAAGATATTTGCATTTTAGGCCCTTTCACTTCAGTGATGCAGATCATTTACGTGTATACATCCATATATAGTCGGCCAACCGGCAAGCCAGCCTGACCCATTTGAAAACTAAAGAAATCTATGTTGACAGTTTTGGTTGATGGTTTCTAAAATAAAGAGAAAAATCAGAGAGGACGATGAAAGAGGGAAAAAAGCTAAAAATGAAATTTTGAAAATATAGCAACAAATAAAAACAAAAGACAAAAAAGGATTCAATCAAAAAAATGAGATACAAGCCTGGCAGCTGGAAGGTCAAACTCTACTCCTGCTTCTATTCCTACTAAAGATGATCACAGCAACTTTAGTTTTGGACACATAAGGAAGAGTCATAAATATATAAGACTTGTCAGTTTGGCTAAGTTGGTGAGACAGCCACCTTCCATTCAGATGGACTTGATTCAAAATCATGGTAGGGAAATGATAATTTATGTATGGATTTGTTTCGACAAAACCTGAGAAACTAACAGTGAAGTCTTTAATCCCTCCAACCTACATAACAAAAACCTATCAGTCCTAATGAGAGCAGTGCACAACTATTTCATCTGCCTGATAGTCACCCATGGAGCTGAAAGATGGAACGACTAAGTGTGTAACCATCAAACTGAGAATTACTCAACGTAGACTGGAAAGAATCATGCACAAAATCACTTGGAGAGATCACAAAACAGCAAAACATATTAGAGGAATGCAAAAGTCAGAGATACCGTTAAAAGCATTAGAAAAATAAATGGCAATGGCCTGGACATGTTGAAGGATCTCAGGCGATCGCTCAACATCTTGAATCAAAATATAAAGATCATATGCGAAGCTGTGGCTGGCAAATTATGGGATGGAGTGACAAGATAAATGAGTTCAGAAATTGTTTTCTTCGTGATGCTCATGACAGAGGAGTGTAGCAACCCTTAGGGAAGGTCTATGTTGAGCAATGGACGCTAAAACGGTGATGCTGATGATGTTTTGTGAATAGGAGGAGTATTCTTGTTCTTGTTACGGGGAAATGTTAAGTCAACCCTAACTTTGACAGGAGTTTGAATGATCTAATAAAACATATATATGCCCCAAATTAACAGTCAGGGTAGACTGAAAACAGTGTGAGACAACATCTCCGGATGAATGTATCAATCTTTAACGTTGATTACAATACCAGAACAATATATTCATTCAGAAAACTAGATTTGCTTTTGCCTGTCTCTCATACGTCTTGATCCTTATATCATTGCATTTCTAAGTTGCAATCAATAGCTATCCAGTTTCTCTCTTCACTTCCCCTCTGCGTAACATGTTCCTCGGCAACTCTATTAGACTATCTTCTAAATTACCTGCACAATAGTCAAACTTCAGTACAAAGTGTGGAATTGATTTTGTTTCCCTACCAGAACAAGAATAACAAGAAGAACAATCCTCACCAATATGAAGAGCGTAAACCGATACGTAAAACCAACATCCAACCAATCGATACCAGGCTGTATTACGAACAGATCTAAATTGACAATTGAATATCTATGAAAAATTATCATGCACACGGGCTCATATAAATACAATCATACTATATATATATATATATATATATATATATATATACATACATATATATATATGTATATATATATATATATATATATATATATATATATATAGAGAGAGAGAGAGAGAGAGAGAGAGAGAGAAAGAGAGAGAGTAGACATATGAACAAATTTAATCTCTGTTTGTACATCGATCTAATTAAGTAAATTTCCTTCTTATTATGACGATACAATGAATATTACGTTATATAAACTCTTTAGACTTAATGTCCGATCACATTTTAAAACAGTTCGAGTTGAGATGAGAAATTGAAATCAGTATACTTGAATTATTCAAAAAAAAATGAACAACCCACTAAAACAGCCTTCGGCTCCTCGCCGCCAATTAATGCACAAGTAACCCCGTTACTCTTCACAGATATACGCTTGTATATTTATGCTTCTTCATTTAATATTTATGCAATACAAAATTTGCTGTAATCATCTTTAGTCAAAATAGAAGTTGGAGTAAAGCTTGACCTTGCAGCAACTAACCTTGTCTCACTTCGAGTCGTTCACTTCGTAGCCATGTTTTGCAATTCCATTAGCTCGTCTTCAAAAATGCCCGCAGAGTTGTTTTTCTCGCTTCGAGCATTCGTGAAATCTTATCGTTCCTCGATCTCACCACGAATTTACTTGCTCGTCCAACTCGCCCCGATTGCTGACGCAATGCACAAAAATTGATATGAAAATAATCAGATACACATTTTTTTAATGGAAAAATGAATTAACATCATTTCAACACGGATGATAGATTACTTTTTCATAATCTTTACGAGCGTGTAGCGCGATAGGTATGTAATAAATAGCAGCATATATCATTGCACATAAAAATGGATGTGCAGTGGAATATGCAGGTTAAGATAGTGCCCATAATAATGGGCGCACTTGGATCAGTGCCAGTATCGCTAAACTCGAAATCAGATGATATAGACATTAAAGGAGGGTTGAGACTTCACAGATCACGGGGTTGTTGGGATCTGCAGGGATACGGAGAAGGTATTTAATAGTTATCTCTCACGAGAAATATCACTGACAGAAATATGGCCCATCACCTCTCCTATCATATAAGTAGATTATTGTGTTACATAAGAAGATTATGATGTCATTAAAGGAGATGGATTGATGATAAAAATGACAAAAACAATGATTATATTATCATCTGCTTGTTGGTGTGTACGCCAGTTACGTTTTCTGCTGGTTATCCTATTCTTCATAAATGTCATTCTTTCTATTCTCCCTCCATGTCTTCTATGCAATGTAGTGGATAAGGTTGAGAATAGAAGAGGGTGCTTATGCATGAATACGAGAAATATGACTCACCTTCATTATAACCGTTATTTCTTCATTACTCTTTCCTTACATGTATGAAGCCTAAGTTATAATGATAGTGGAGCACAGTGTTATGGACAGCAGAATTGATGACTGATATAAACAAGCCTGGCAGCTGCAGGAACAATCTCAGCTCTTGATTCTATTCTCACATAAAGTGATCATTGCAACGTTTTTATTGTGTATTTAATGAAGAATAAATTATGTACTTTTTTGTATCATCATCATCATCATCATCGTTTTGGGTTTTTTTTTCATCATCGTTGGACGTCTACGTCCAATAACGAATACAAAAAAACGATCAATTTACCCAGGATTTGCCTAACTTTGCTATCGTGGGCGTTGTGGGGCCAATATTTTCTGAATCTGTCCAGTCTGTCTCACCATCACGTATTCTGCCGGCCTCAGTTCCACATATGATCTTTTGGGATCCATATTGTGAGTAGTGATGTCCATCAGTTGTCTGCCATTCCTACAATAAGATCAGTCTATTACAATTTGAGTTTCCTAATGGTTCCTATGATGTTGGCGACTTCTGTTTTCTCCCTGATATATTGAACTGTCTTGTGGTCTCTCCGTATGAGGTTGATTATGTTTTTTCATGTGCACGTTATATGATTTATTCACTGGAATGAAATGAGCTCTCATAAGTTATTTTTCGTCGATATGTAAGACTAATTAGTGTAACTCACGTGAGACGACATCAGCCGACCAATAAGTTGGTCTCGGATTCAGATCTATTTCATATTTTCGTTTATTTGAATCTAAAAAGCTTATACACAAGTATACCGTGAATTTTGCAAGATGTGTAAGATTTTTTGGTTTAGCTCAGTTGGTCAATCAGTAATTCGTGATTTCAAATTACCGTAGTGGATATTATTCATCTTTACTCCCCTAATATTGTTGAGAATTATTCTTCTACTTATTGCTGTTATTGTTCTTATGAAGATGATTAATACAGGAATAAATTCAACTCGATGTTTTAACTGGGTTTGGCGATAACAGATGTATCAATTTGGCGGTGCATGTTAATTATCAATAGTTTAGATATATTCCATAGTGAATGAATTACAAAATCAATGATACCGTAGTAAAAAGTCAAAATCTGAGGAATTTCCATGCATCTAGCCAGTAATAATGACAATAAAGTTCTCATCTATATTTTGTAAGAAATTCGAAATGTGTAAATAACATCCGTCTTCATAGAAAAACTGTGATTAATTAAAGGAGTTTAACAGGAAATGGGACTAAGCCAGCGGATAAAAGTTAAATATCCTTTTCTCACAAGTGACTCTTGGGGGCACCTGGTATAGATATAATGAAAAAGATCCCTGAAAGTCAACACAGCGTTTGGCGCATGTGTATATTTAAAAAGATTTACGAGGGTCTGTTTTTGTTTTTTCGGGTTTTCTTTTTAGAGACCGACTTTCTATGTAGTAGAAGACTGTATTTCTTGAGTATCAGGATGTTCATCTAATTACAACACCTTTTTAGCTTCAATTCAAAAAAGGTCGAACTTCACTTTTAAAACCCTCCATGAGCTAGCGAGTCCCTGTGAATCCCAGCGGGTTTAAAACATACCTTCATTACATTTTTTTCTTTTTGAGACCTTATTTTTCATGACTTTTATTGTAAATGATTAATTTATATTCAACATATTTGAGCAAATAATCCCTAAGTGTGTAGCTGTAACAGTACAATAAATATTGTTGGGGGTCCACCTGGACCCTGCTGGCCTTCCATGACAAAAATATATTTGGTTTTTTTTTGTCGTTTTTTTTGTTTTTGTTTTTTTCAATATTGCAATATACAACCGACAGTGTAATGAATTCATGTTTAAGATAAATTTTAGATACGGCAAAATTAATCAGAACCAAGAATCGTTGTGAAGGCTGAAACATCACAATGATAGCTCCATCTCTGTCCAGAATACAGATTGCGCTACCCCTAAGAGGCAATCGATAAAGTAATGACTGCTATTACCCCAGCGTTGTGTATGGAAACTTGCAATCATGTGAAAAAGCATTTTGATCAAAATTGAAATTCAACTGTTCTGTAAATTGAACTTATTTGATGCATAGTACAATTGTTTCAATTTGAAAGTAAAAAAGGTATACTTTACTTGTGCCATTGAAAAATGACGAAATTGCTTTAATCATTTACAATTGCATTGCATTAAAAAAGTATCAAACACATTATGTTGCTATGCATTCCTGTGTTTTTGTCCAGCCAGAATGAACCTGAATTGAAAACAATTATTTGCAAAAAGAGCAAGGGAGACTACCTTGTAATTAGAATCCAATAGATATCTCCCTCGATAAATGTTATAAAAATAAATATCGACAATCACCAGGCTTATTACATAAGTAGATTGGTTTTGTCTGATGAGAAATATTTGCACAATTGCCAGTGATTCTCCATGCCCACAAATATGTTAATAAATTTCTATTTCATTGGATGGAGTGTTATTATACTTCATTTTTCCTTAATTTTATGACTTCATCTTGACTCAATGATAGCTTTTTATTCAAACTTTTTTCACTGGCTGATTACCCTTTGGCTGTGAGCAAACAGCGTTGATCAGAAATAAAGAATAAGTCTTGGGTGGTATAAGAACCCACATCCGTTAAAGGAGTACAATTAACGCCCACTTGCTTTATCAAATGAGCTTATCAAGACTCTTACAGAAGGCAGTGATCTAAATAACACGTGAAACTCATCATTCATTTCGATTGGATTAAGGTTGTTATTCAGATTTCTGCCTTCTGGCTGAGTCTTAGTAGAACATACAGGCATTATTCGTCCTCTCTGACACCACCAAAAGATGTCGGTCACGTGGCGGTTCTTATTGAGTGACTAACCTGACCTGTTCTCCAAATTCTTTAAAAACACTTTAGCGTTTATCGCAACACAGCGATTTCTCTTTCGTTATGCGATGGAATTTTTTCTAGGAATAACAACACCTATGGGAATGTAGATATAACAGCTCCTAAAAGAAAAAAAAAACACAATTAAATGACAAAAACGAGAAATCTGATGTATTCCATTTTGTTTTTTCCTTGTCTGTCTTTATTACATCCCATTGGGAGTTTCGAATTTTAATTAAAACTTTCTGTACAGTCACGTGATATAGTCTCGCCTTATTCTTATCAGTAGACTATCATTACAATCCCCGGGTATTTGGTCCCTAAAATCTCTATTGCGCCGTTTGTATTTCTTCGACCAACAAATTCATAGTGTCCCATTTGTCACAACGCCAAAATAACCTAAATATCCCGGGCCATAAATTTTTCTGGTAGCTACAAGAAAAATGGGTGTAGTGCTTTTAAATTGAAAGTCAGAAAATGGAATTTCTTGGACTGTTTTGACCCAAGCATCTGACATTAAAATTTGCTGTAAATTACCCGTTCTTTTTTGCTGACGCTATAACCAGGGGTGGAAATTTAAACCACTGAAGTATCTAAAAAGAATTCTTGTGCATTTAAGCGAATCCTCCGATCATAAACACCGGGAAAGGAATTCTGTTCAATTCCACTTCAATTTATTAACCAACATTTTTTTTCTTTTCTCGATGGTCGAGTACCTGTATTTGCTTCCCCCACGACTGCAAATACGTCGCAAGGTCAAAACTCGTAGTTGAGGCATTAAGGTCGGGTCCTGCATGCTAACTTGCCTTTTCAGAGTGAAAGAATCCCCAAGTACCCGCGACTGATGTCAAGAAGACATTAGGGGAGGCTACACTTGGTCACTGGACAGTTCCTGTTCAAGTTCTAAGGACGTATCCTGAGTCTGCTTGACAAGGATCCCAAGATTGAGAGCAATACCTGGCAGTGTTAATTGTCTCCTTTGCCCGAAACACATATGCTACACTTTGATGCAATAGCTAAGTTCAGCCCTTCCCCTTTTGCGTACCCCTACTCTGTTTTTATTCCCATCTCACCTTCCTCTTCATAGTCTTTGCGTTGTGGTTCCACTCCCAGAACCTCACCACAAATCCTAACCTTTTCAAAACATTTATTTCTCATTTTAATGTGTAACAGAAGGAAATGTGTTTGACAGACGAAAGCGTTGTTCATTTGGAGCTGCTGACGAAATCTATCACAAATATTTTCAACACAGATTTCTTAGGTTTTCAAGTGGTTGTGGCAGACCAACTACGTAAGCTGAAAACTTGAACTTATATTCCTTCTTATGTCCAGAAGAAAGATATTTCGCTCCCAACTCAAAAAAATGATCCGGTGTGGGATCAAATTTAGAATGCAAGTTTATGTTGAATTAGTTTTTCAGTTTGTGTTCGCTGGATTTTTGAAAATCCAGATTGTTTAATACCCGAACAAAAAGGTAAAGAAGTAACAAATTCACTGTTTATCTTTTTTTCCAATTTTTTAATTGATCTTCCCAAATACCTTGTGCTACAAAAATATTGCTTGATGGTTTCTATTGACTAACCAGATCTATTATAGTGTATATCGATGTTTGCAAATAGCATACAAAGTGAAGTACGTCATTCACTCTCAACAGAAAACACATGCATTATATACATATTCTTGTAAAATCAAGAAAAAAAAATACAAAAAATACGTGAAACGATATTCAAAAGTGATTTCAAAAGCCCAACCATCTTTATCATGTGAACCATTCAGGGTTTCGCCCCGAATATAAATCATCGAATGCCTCGAGAAACCCTGAGGTCTGCCTAATGTTACAATAAACGAGAAAAAAGCACTGCGCTTGAGAAAAGAAAAACCAGGTCTGGTTAGTCACTCAAAGAACCTTCACGTGACCTATAGCTATCGGCGGTATGCCATGTTCGGTGTGATTAATCAAAACATTAGAAGAAAGGGTAATCAATGAATAGGTTATTCCTCTCGTTTTTTTTTTGTTTGCTGGAAGTTATCGCTAAAAGATTTGGCATAAACCTACAATGAAAACTGACCCCTTTCCACTGAAAACCTATTCAAAGAGAGAATTTTGAGAAAAAAAAAAACAACCAACAAAGTTGAAACATTTTTGTAGACTTGATGAGAGATGAATTTTATAATTTTCAGGCCTCCCGTTCCATTCATGTGGTCTATATACATACACAGCCAGCTGCACCGACTTGAAAACTGGAGAAACCTATTTTGATCGTTTTGTTGATAGTACTGGTGTACAGTTACTTGTTGTTAATGGCACAACGCCCTTTGCCGATCTTCTCCATAAAACAGCAATCTGAGAATTTCTCAAATCACGAGATAAGCCAATTGTCATATTGTCTTTCTCATACAATAAGGAAATATGTCAAAAAAAAAAGGTGGGGGAAAATTCTCGTTTCCTGAAGCGAAGTCTGATCAATTTCCCTCTTAGAAGGTTTTGTGATCTAAGTCAGCGCTTTTTGGCTGGTGAGAGATGAACACCATTCAGAGGAACCATCTCTATGTTAACCAATTTATCAGAAACCTTTAACCAAAACTGTAGTGGTGGGCCCAGTTAACGAAAACTCTCAACTGATGAACCGCTAAAAATTTAGTGGAAGCAAAAATAACCGATAAATAACTTTCATTACATGAATTTTGCTTGAGTTTGTTTTTTTCTGAATTTTTCACGTGGCAGTTTTTTGCTTTAGTGATCGAAACAAAGAGCTTTCTAAAAAAGCATTGCATGCCAATATCAGATGACGATCAAGGTATACATAAGTGATTAAACGAATAAATGAAATTAAACTTTAGTTCTAATTCAACACTTTATTTATGACCAATTATGTAATGTTTGTATGGGTTTTTTTTTCAAATATGATCCCACCGATTTCAAAAAGAAGGGTCTAGTACCAAAGCATTTTCCCAATAGTCACTTATGAAGTTGGAACATGGAGCCTCACCAAGAGACAGATCTACAAATTGAGAACCATGCAACGTGCCATGGAATAATTATGCTGGGCCTTACATGGAGAGACTACAAGATAGCACAGTACATCAGGAAAAAGGCAAGAGTCGGTACATCATAGAATCTATTAAAAATCTAAGATGTCAGTGGGCTGGCCATGTTGCAAGAATGGTGGACAACCGATGGAGAACGTGACACGGGATCACAGGCACAAGCGAGACCGGCAGAATATTAGATGGAGAGACAGAAAGTACTGGCTCCACGACGCCCATGATAGAGAAGTGTTGCGAATCCTTCGGAAGGTATATGTCTACCGATGGACGTTGAAGGAATGATGATGATGATGATGATGATGATGATGATGATGATGATGATGATGATGATGATGATGATATATTGTTTTTTAACGAGTTACATTTTCATTATTAGTGTATTCAACGTCCAAGCTGCAATAAATTAAAACATCTGCCCTCTAGGTCTGTTTTTAAGGGTGTCAGGACAATGGAACGAATTGATGCTTGATTCATTTTTTAAAAAGTTAGTGATTAGCAGTTATCCTCGCTCCATCCAAATATTCAATGGTTCATCCCTTTAGCTCTTTCGTTAATTGAGCTTACCACTGCAAAACTGTCAACAGAACTGTCAGAATAGATTTCTTGATTCTTTAAGGTGGTGCAGCTGGCTGGCTATGTATCAAGCGTATAGGCATCGCCAATGAACTAGAAGTATGTATTTTCCAACATTTATAACTCACTATGCTTGGAAAAACGTTTTTTGTGTGTGTTTCGAAAATACCCTCATGAATAGGTTTTTTGTAAGTATATACTACACCGATTTCTTAGTTTGTGTCCGATAGCATTCATGTTGTTTCTTGAAAGTTCAGACTTTTTTAGTGATCACTATCTAGCAAAAGGCAAGAGAAGTAACTTATCAGTTGATCTCCCAATTTCCCATTTTTTGATTGATCAAGCACAACACGGTATGCTAACAAAATAAATTACTTATATCTAACGAGTTAACAACACAGAAAATCGACTGGGTGTGCCGAGTTTTAACTCAAATTAGGACTGAAAGAGGCTCTCTTATCCTTGAGAAAGGCATAAATCTGACTTATCCTTTAAAAACAGCATATAGTAAGATGGGTATTTGTCGCCTCAAAGATGATTTCCACGAGTCTCCTCCGTTGCCGTGGCCGGCGTAACGGCATTTTCACACTTATCCATTGACCGATCTTCTCAATCAGAAAAAAAATCAAAGAAACTTCTTTAAAATTCACGACATCAGCCAAGTATCATATTGCCTTTCTTATACGATGAGGGAATATGTCTACAAAGGTCGTGAAAACTTCTTGAATTTTCTTGAGCGAGGTCTGATCAATATCATGTCAGGAGGTTTCATATTCTTACTCAGCTCTTTTTCGGGTAGAACGTTAGTATTGGAAATGGCTTTTGAAAACTAGGTATACGGCTTGGTTGGAGGTGAGAAAGAAGTCTATACTAATGGTTAGCGGTTGAGGTTTGGTTTTCGTAATGCAGACTAACGAAAAATACTTAACTACGTTTTTCTTCTCCAAGTAAAAGAATATCAAACTGAATCATCATTTTTTTTTATTTTGTCTCTGTAGTTTGGAATTATGGACGACAGTTTTTGGCGAGGGTTCAAATAAAAAATAAAACAAAGCTTCATCTACAATCTAAGGTTCCAAACTCCATATAAATAATCTCGTGCGTCAAATGACGCGGCGATTTGTCTACAGAGAAATATTATTAGACTGCAGAAGAAGCAATAAGAATCATTTTTTTAAACGCCATTGACCAATTCTCTTCATAAAAAAAGTAACTCAAGAACATTCAGAATCACGAGACTAACCAATCGTCATATTGTCTTTCGTAGACAATAAAGAGATATGTCAACAAAGGTCGTGAAAATCTTCTTACTTTTGGTGCGAGTTATGATCAGTTTTCCCCTGAAAGGGTTTCATTTTCTAAGTAAGCACGCTTTTGGGTTGAAGGCCAGTGTTAGCTATGGCTTTTTACAAGTAGGTATTAGATAAGTTTGTTGTTGGAACTTGGGTCTCCATCGCTATACATTGAACATTCAAAGGACTGAAGAATTCAGAAATGAGTGTACACCATAACCCCCACTCCCACCAAAATAAAATTTACTAATGTTGAAGACGCTTACCTCTTTGTTCCCGGATAAATTCGTTTTTAGACTGTTGTTTATTCATACTGGACGATATCAAAGATTTTAAGAAAATAAATTTGAAGGAAGTTTCATCAGTCAAACCTAGGGTCAATGGTTAGGATCGGCTTATGATTTCGCTTTCGTGTTGGTGTCCGACGCAACTGTATTTTTTTTCTTTTTTTTTTTTGGCAAGAAAAAAAATTCAACTTTTTTTCCTTTCTAGGCCTCCTTAGTTTACAATTATGGGAGTTAACTTTTCGTGGGGTGCGAATAAAAAAGACCTACGTTCTAGTACTCACAACTTTTAAGGTTTCAAGCCAAATATAAATCATCTAATGCGTTAAGGGACGCAACATTTTACCTAATGTTTCAGTAAATGAGAAAAGATATTGGACTCAAGAAGAAGCAATAACAGTTAATACATAAACGCCCTCAGCCTATTCTCTCCATAAAAAAGTAATCTTAGAACTTCTAGAATCACGAGATCTTCCAATTGTCGTATTGTCTTTCTTATACAATAAGGAAATGTGTCAACAAAGGTCGTGAAAATTCTCATTTTTCTGGAGCGATGTCTGATCAGTTTCCATCTACGAAGGTTTCATATTCCAGCTCTGCACTTTTTCGGGTTGAAGGCCAGGATTGGAAATGGCATTTCAGAAGCAGGTGCACGATCAGACTGAGTGTGAGAAATAAGTATAATGTCATATCCCCATTTACTGGCATTAAATATACCAAAAAAACTTGGAAATTTAGAAGTAGGTATACGTCATTGCCATAATTGAAAGCGAGCCCTATTTTGAGGAGCCAGCACGGTTGGCCAATTCTCAACCGAAACTGACACGAAAACTGTTGACATAGCTTTCTTCAGTTTTCAAATGAGTTTGTCTGGAAAGCTATATGTATGTGTGTGTTTCGCGCACAAAAAGTGCGTAAAATGAGCTAGAGGGCTGAAAATCCAATCGATTTACTCATTATTGTTTTTGCATTTGAACTGCCCCCTTGAAAAAAAGCGTTTTCGTGGAAAGTTCAATTTACAATGTGGGTTTATGCTAAATTGATCCCTCATTCTGCGTCAGGTATCGTCCATACTTGCTAGCATTTTTTTAAAATATAGCCTTTTTTTTAATAATCACAGCTGAACGAAAGGTGAGTGAAGTAATCCATTCATTCATCACCCCTTACACGGCATATTGTCAAAAGTTTTTGGTCACGTGACGGTTCCATTTGAGTGACTGTAGCGTTTGTCTTAGAGATTGAGACTGTCGTTAATCCATGCGTGAGGACATTAAAGTCTTCGAGAAGATAAATTGACTGAAAGTTTTATCTTCATGGAGGAATGAGCCTCAGAAAGAGAAGTAATGATTCGAGAAAAAACTGGTTTTGTAATTCGAGATGGAAATACTGTTGTAACGGTACTCGTTCTAACAGCAAGATCGTTTGCTGTTGTTTTCTGGGTGTTTTAGTATGGAACAATTATATCAGTCACAGCCATATTAACTCGTGAACAACTTTTTTTTTTACTGTGTGGAAAATGACATATTTTACCGTGACGTAAACGTTTTAATCCTAATTCCTTATTTCTTAAACAATCACATCTGGCAAATGAGCCTCTAGATCAAGAGTGATTTTGCTTTCAATTCATCATCTCTATTTTTCATGTATAATCTGTAACTTTTTTGGAATTCCATTGGTTTGAGGCCAAAACGATTGTAAATGTGTCAGATATTAACGTCCCACCCTATATTTCCGCCAGAACATTCCTTGGGATCCATCATCATCATCAACCTTTCAGAGTCCATTTTGGATGAAGACAATCTCCAAGATTCGCTAGACGTATCTAACGTAGGCATTTTGGAGCCAATACATCATGTGATCACCTGGGATTCACGTTGAGAACTGCAACATCTAAGGGTTGTCTGATAATCTTGCAACATGCCCAGCCCGTTTCCATTTGAGTCTTCTAATTGTTTCTATGACATCACTGATATCTGTCTCTTCTCTGATATACTCTGCTTTCTTGGGATCATTTCATGTTAGGTTAAGCATGATTTTCTCTTGAGCACGTTCCATGGACCTCAGTTTTTATGTTTCAGTCCCAGGTGACCATCTGGAGGGTGCATTGGTTATATACCTTTTTCAGAACTAATAAGATTTTTTGGTTCTTGAGGGTTGAGCTTGCTCTACCACAAGCTCGTCAAGATTCTTCACTTGATTTCTTCGTCTTTTGAGGATTCCATGAAGATTTGTTATCCTAGGTAGATGCAGTTGACTACTTTTTCAGCTCTGTGTTTTGTGTTTTGATCGTTGCGTCTTTGTCTCCAACAAGTTTGTTATACATGACATTCGATTTGCTGAAGTTAAAGTGGAAACTAATTTTTTTCTCTTCATTCAGCTCGCCCAGCATTATTTCGAGATCCTGGAGATTCTCAGCAAAAGAGGCAATATCCTCAGGAAATCTGGGGCTACTTAAGTATTCACCTTCCATCCTGATTCTTTCATCCCCCCTGTATGGTGGATCATCTCAAGGCAGGCTGTGAAGAGTTTGGGTGAGCTTGTATCGCCTGTCCTCTCTCCAATTTTGAGTTGAAAAGAGCTCGGAGTCTCTATGTGCCCTGATCAAGGAATTGCTGTTTCAGCTAGTGTGTTTAGTTCCCAGTGCATGAAGATTTCATTATATTAATTATTGAACTAGAATTAAGAAAACCCTTGAAATAATACCGTCGTATTTTTATGATCCCTTTACTTTTTTGAATATATATATATATATATATATATATATATATATATATATATATATATATCGGAGCTAAAACGGAAGGGATAGTATCGAACGGACTTCACTGTGGCCGGGCATCTTTCCCCCAAGGGTTGTTTCTCTCACCTTCTCTCTCCTTTTCCCCTCTCTCTCTCTCCTGTTTTCTCCCTCTCACTTGCTTCTAAGATGATTTGAAGTTCATGAATAAAAGAAATTGAGAACCAAATTTAAGTGCCCGTACATTTCTCACCGCGACACAAGGTCCTGCGCAATTGAAAATAATTAGACAACAACAAGATAACGACAATATAATGATAGAATACGACAAACAACACTTAGTAACCATTGTTTTCTTCGACTCACCATCTACAGCCATTAAATATCCCTGGTGCCGATAAAACACAAGGGATACATATCCTGTATGAACCCAAGCAGTTGTGTAGCAAGGTGGGAGTTCTAATTCCCTCCCCTTTTTAACTTAACAACATACATCATTCTAGCTTGAGTTTGAACTCGGCCAGCCAATTCAATTTCCAGTGTTCTTAACCACTTGGCTGCAAGCACCTCCGAGGTATTAATTTATAACTTGAAATCAGAATAATAAATCTGGCTAATGGTATTGTATTGAGTCCCAAGATTTTTTAACCTATTTTTAAACTTCCCGACGCTTAATCAATTTGGCTAATTAAAAAAATGCTGAACATTTGTCGTGCTTAGCCATGCAATAAAGTACCTAATCCGTTTTAATATTAGAAATGATTTCGTCTTCCAACATTTTTTGTTATATTTAGTTTTTATTACCCAGTATACATGTGTATTTTTATGCGCACACTGAACGCAAAAAGTATCCGATGAATTTCAAAAAAATATTCCGACGTCTTAATTCAGCTTCTGCATTGACTGAGTTTAAACCGAAGATTTCTGTTTTTTGTACATATGTTCAGTCTTTTTCAGTATTAGAAAAGACAACCGCAACCATTAAAATAGGTTTTTCTCAGCTTTCAGGTTGGTCTGGCTTGCCGTCTAACTATGTATTTATCCCGCCAACAGTTAGCACCAAGTGAGGTACAGGGCTTAAAATTTCAACTTTTCCTCTTTAATATGTCAAAACAAAATTTTCAATTGCCGTAGATTTTCAATGGGGCTTCAGTTTGCAATGTATGTTTATGCTAGTTTGTGTGCACTTGTTATTTCTTGACAATTCAGAATTTTTAGTGATTACTTTCCAACAGAAGACAAGAAGTGCTTTATTCATTGATCACCCTTTCTTTCTATTTAATTGATCGCTCCCAAGACAGCATGCTGCCAAAATATGAAAGGTTCATATAAAGTGACTAACTATACTTGATTTCTGTATTTTTGTTATTTCTAATCTTAGTTCCAAATTCTTTTATTTTCAGAGCTGTTTAAAGGTTTTAATGAAACTTTTAAAGAAGTATCGGGCCCTTACTGTGATCAGTAGCTGATATGTGTTTGTGTTTATGTTTTGGTTGGGAAGGGTGTGAGTATGGGTGTGTGTTTGGATGTGTGGGTGTCTATGTGGTACGTTGTGATTTTGCCCAAGTCATCACCGTCCCGACTATGAGCAAAAGACAAACCAAAAGTGACTGTTCTTAAAAGCCAACCAATACGTTGTGTTTAGAACATCGGAATCCTCGCTCGCCAACAGTGAAATGAATAACAACAAAATTGATTTTTATAGATAAGGTTCATTAACATCATAATCATTATTATTGGTAGTTGTAGTAATAGTATTATACGCTGAATTTTACTAGATTTGTATCTAGTATATGTCACAGAAGGTCAAGTCTCCTTTCTCTCCAGTTTCTCTCCTCAGTATTCTTACTTGCTTTATTAACGCTGCAAACTATGATTTCAACTCCTCTTTAGATGTCCAGCCCCTGCCTTTGTCTTGCATAATTCCTCAAAAATAAACACGAACATATCTTTCACATATACCTTCAATTCCATCAGCGATTACCCTGAGTAAGTGTGCAGGTGGTGTCAACCCCAAGTGCAACAAAGCTTTTGCTGTGATATCTCATGTTACAGGCATTGCTCACAAATATGGTATTCAGGGGAGTAAACTCTTCGTTATTTTACCGTCTCACCACATTCAACTGTTTTCTATTGTGACTTAACATTGCAATCAACTACTCGGTAGGAGGCTCTCTTACCAGCTAAATCAAGTTGCCAACATACATGGGCTTTTTTCATTTGAATATATGAATTTAGCAAAAGATTGAATCTAAATCTCATCCTTTGTCGCTCGACGCTATATATAAATCATGGTTTGATACCAACATTAATAGTAATAGTAATTGCTGTAAAAAGTGTGCAGATTTTTTCTACATGAAACATTGATATATAATCCATTGGAAAACCCAAATGGCAATTGGCTGATCATGTTTCAAGAATGTCAGACAACTGCTGTATATCACAACACACAACAAGATCAAATATGAAACTGTCGACGACAGAAAATAAGGTGTGGTGATAAGGGCAGGTGTAGGAAGTATTACCAACCCGACATTGAAGATTCCTTTTCTGCTAATGATGGCAACTCTTATTAGATGAAGCATTGCCAAGCTTTATTTTTCATTTCAGGTATTCGTTGTTTCCACACCGCCGCAGAATGATGGTCCAAATAAGTTGTAGTACAAAAGCAAATAATAATTCTAAGATTACAGAGAATCAAAAGTTAATAGCCTCATGACCAATCCACCACTGACTACAGAAGCGAAAAAGTGATAAATGTTTGTTCCTGCGTTGATCCAATCTCAAAATTTACAGGTTACAAGTCAAACGTCTTTCACCACTATCCTGCGGATGATGTTGATGTAAATTATTACGTATTTGTAATTGTAAATGATATTATGGTCTTGTTATGAACTGTTTTCATGACGTTTAATGGCAGTTTTTGCTGGAAAGAAAAACAAAATATTCATATACTTCATTTTTATTAATCTTTGCTACAATTTACCTTCATCTTATTTGTTGTTGCATTTCACCGTAACTGAACAATTGATTTGAAGTTAAATGATAGCAAAAATTGATTGATAATACTTTATGTACTAAAACAAATAAATATTGTTTTAAAAACAAAAAGCCTATAGTTAGAGTCGAAATGATGACAAGAAATTCGTCATCATCTAATTTCGTAAGTAATATTTGCCTATGATTTAATTGGAACGGGGATTACTCCTTGAGATTAATCCTATTTTAAATAAGAAAAAAAAATATTAAAAAAGGCGTAAATTATGCTGATGACTTTTCAAAAATTTTCTCGAATAAAACGTGTCACGAACGTTGACTATTCAAATAAACACGATACAAAACGTTTTTATTAAATATACAACGGTCTCTATTGTCATGCAAGACTACACGTATGTTTTGACCAAATGCTGTTGGGCTATTTCCGAAATGATGTTATCACATCTCCCTTTTATACCCTTTGCCTCTAAAGAGAATGTTGAAATTGGAAAAGTTTGGAAGTCTAACAAATTTCAATAATAAAGTCAACTGTAGGAAATTGTTGAATCTATTAAGATATTCAAAATTGCCTCCCTTGCACCACATCAGTCAATGAAGACATGGACTTTCTCTGGGTCAATCTCCCCTTTCTCTGTTAAGGACCTGTCCCAGCTTCCAAACAAGACCAAATACAAATTACACCTGACCGTGTCCGATTACAATGTTTTTGTCACCCCACCCCACCCACTTCATTGTACCGACTCGAGAGGTCCAAGGATTTCCAACACCAATCTTAGCAAACAAGTTTTGAATGAAAAATTAACCATCGCCGATATTAGACAATGGAATGCAAAGGTTCTCAGACGATTGGTGAGACGGGCCCTCCCTGTTTCGACGGTCAAAAGTACATCCACTCATTCTCTGAAGGTGTACAACAACCGAGAGACTTTGTGTTCATGAAAGAAGTAAAGAGTCAAGGACAAAAGTCTACTCAAAATTTCATGCAATGGTATTCTCTCATCAAAAAATTCAGACTGAAACTATCAAATTCAGGAGTTTAACAATAAAGACGGATAATGATTCATTTAATTTTAAAAAATCTAGAGAATCAATCTTTTATTTGGCTTTGTACAATGTTTTTTTTTTTAAATCTTTGTATCTTTTTAGAATGTTTTTTGTATCTTTGTATCTTTGTACGATGTTTCTTTGTATCTGTTTCTCAGTTTTCCTGAATACAAACTCAATTCAGCTTAAACTGAATTTTATGATTGTACCAAAATCAATCTTTGTATGGTTTGAAGTCACGATATTTAATGAAGTCCGATCGTTACACCGTTTTACTGCCGGCCGCTTTCCCCTCCTTTTCACACTCGATCTAGTTGTGGGCAGTTAAAAGGCTGCAAGAAACTCTGTCGTATGTTAATCATTTCAAAGAGAGGGAAAAAAGAACTGGTCTGGTTTGTCATTCAATAGAAACCGTCACGTCGCCAACGTCTTTTAACAGATCGCCTATGTTGTGGATGATCAATAAAATCGTTGGAAGAAGTGATCAATGAATGATTTACTTCTCTCGTCCTTTGTTTGGGCAATGATAACTAAATATTCAGAAGTCTGCAAAAGCAAGCACGAATGCCTTTGGGCAAAAATGGACCATTTTACCGTAGATTTACATTGCAAATTGAACTCCATTAAAACCTGTGTAGGAGGAGGAAATTTTAAGTGAGAAACAATAAACTTAATAAACATAATAAGAAGTATATACGTGAAATTGTTGCCGTCTCACCCCATTTGTTGATATGATGATACATACATACGTAGCCTGCAAGCCAGCCAGTCAGACCAACTTGAAAACTGAAGAAACCCATGTTGACAGTTTTGGTGACAGTATCGGTTGATGGTTACTGACATTCGATACTGAATGATCGATATGCGTGTGTTTTTGAGCATGATTGAACGAATCATTCATTTCGGGGATAGCATGACCGGAGCAAATCAATATTTGTAATTGCACTACTCAAAGAATTTTGCATGCATTGTATCTGAAAATCAATAGTCGATATCCAACTTCTGGAGATCACTTCTGTAACTGGAAAAAATGTGTTGCCAATTTAGCACTCTTTGCGCTATATTCATCACATTTCTCATTTTTGGCAATACGAAGAGGCACTCTAATAGCGCAGGCGTGAGCAAGCATCTTGGACATTTGAAACCAATTTTAGCATCTTTTGTGCTTTGAACTTTTAAAATTTAGTGCTATTTAACGATTTTTTTGGTAGTCTAGCTAGATTTGAAATACTTTTTGGGTTGCCAACACTGACTGGAATCACCATTACGTAACGTTCACATCGTAGACTGGTCACTTTAGCCTTGATTGGCAATCAGTCAAGGAGACAGGTAACTCTGATACTAAATCGAGTGTTGAGCCTTTAAGACTATGTGGTTTCACTTCTTCCAATAGATATGGTCTGGTATTAGGCTACTAAGTACAACCTATCGGATCTTCCTTAAAGAAGGGATGGGCAACGTCAATTAACTCAATGATGAAAGAGCGAGAGTTTCAAGCAACAAATATTTTTAACATAATCCTCTTCCCTTTCAATGCACTTGAATCCTTCCTCGCTAACTGCATTGTTCAAATCTCGTTCATATATAAATTGACAAATCAATTTTACATATACACCTATATACAAATACATGTGTTTGAATGTGTGGCTTTGGTAGAATTCATCGCCCAAAACGATATTTAATAGATACAATGATATCAGATATTCTGATTAATATCATTTTAAATCTGGCCGTTAGATACCATCTCTGGAATCCTTATTATAGCGGTGCTAGGGTAAGTATATGTAACTTATAAAGTATAGATATCCGCTGTATAAGTGTGAGAGTTGTTGTTAACATGTAATGAAACCGTGCTAGTACGTTTCACAAGTGTTTCTTTCTTTTCCTGCTAACACTAAACTATTCGTTTTTTGTTAGTGTCGGTAGGAAAAGAAGGGGAACTGTTTGGATGTTAAAAATCCTCCTTCATTGACAACGGGTGGCAATCACGATCCCGAATTTCTTTTTCCAGAACACAGTTTTCCCGAACTTGATTGGCCGAATTTTCACACGATCAACATTCCTTTCTCCCTAAAGTTCATTTGGTTGAAAAATATGAGAAGACAATTTGAGTAGCTTATCAGGCTTTTCTTCCATACTTAATCATTTACAAAAACAGCAATCATCTTTTTTTGTCTAAGATTATTGCGATCTACAAATGTTTACGATTTATGAAAAAAAACCGGCGAAGTAAATGCGATGAGCTTTAGTATTTATAATATATATTGTGTTTGAGATTTATTAAAAAAAAAGTCCGATCCTTCGTTTACGATTTGTGAAAAAAAAAATTTATTGTTGTAAGCTGAGTATTCATGATTCAATGAATTCTATTTTTATTTTATTTCGGGTATTAAGATTAACAATTATGGGTAAATGAGTGGTTTAGCTACGTCAATTCGTTTTTCATCAGACGGCATAAATTATTTTAACATCATCAATTAACATCAGCAGCATCTGTAGCAGCAATCATTTTGCGTTGGAGATGTACATAAACCTTTCCCATGATTCACCGGATCTATTTATCATGGGCGTCGCGGAGCCAGCACTTTCTGAATTGTCTACTTCGTCTATGTTATTTTTTGTCAAACACTGTTTCATATCCGATCTCTTGGTATCAATGTTGTGAATCGTGGGTTCTCGTCGTTCTCTCGCATTTGGGCTACATGACCAATCCATTGCCATCTTAGTTTTTCACTGGGTTCTATGATGTGTCGTACTCCTGGTTTTTTTTTCTGATATATTGTGCTGTCGTATGATCTCTTTAACTCATGTTGAGAACGATTCTTTCATGTGCAAATTGCATGGTTCACAGTTTGAGACTCAATCTTTTGCTTAGGTTCCATGTTTCAGCTTCATAGCAAACTATTGGGAGGGTGCATTGGTTGTAGACTGTTCTTTTTGGGACTAGAGGAATTCTCTTGCTCTACCGCAAATTTTCCATCTGCGAGGGATTTTCTGCTTGATTTCATCCTCCTTTAAGGGTTTCCTGATGATACATTGTCCTACTTAAATGTAGTGGTTGACTTTCTCCAGTTCTGCAATAACAATTTTTATCGTTGTGTTTTTATCTTCAACATGTTCAGCATATACGAATGATGTTAACGAGATATCGTAACTGAACGTACGTGTGTACAATCTTGTCAAATCGAAGATCGATCTCGCACCTTCCATTTACTGAAACTTCCGGATGTGTGTTCTCTGACCACGTGATCATTTGCTGTCGATAATTTGCTCCTTCCTTTTTTACTCAATCCTGGTTTCTCTCTGACGTTTGCGCTATCTTATAATCTCTCCATGTGATGTTGAGCATATCTCTTTAGCATGTTGCATGATTCTAAGATTGTGGTTAATCTTTTTTCTTCAGCTCTGCTTTCTTGGAATTTGATTGTTATGTCCGTGTCTTCAAAGTATTTGTTGGGTATGCCATTTGTAGAACTGAAGTTCATGTGGAGACAAATTTTCTTGCAGTCTTCACTGAGCCCATTTAAAATTGACTGAATTAGGACCAAACTTTTTTTGATAAAATGGTACATAACTTTTCACCGTTCAATCTTGTTTCAAAATTTAGCACTCACTGTAGATTTCTCGGTCGTCTTCGGGATATATATGTCCTTGGATTCTCGGCAGGATTAATACAATTTACAATGTTTCATAAAGTGCTACTTCTGGAGTTAGTTTTCCTCGGAGTGTATTGTCTCTAATCTATTTATATGCATAGACAAACCATAAAAGCGAAATAAATCGACACATAAAGATCAGCCAGGAAGCATTTGGTATGATTTGATACATACTGAAGAGCAATTCGACAATGCCGTAAGTGTGATGTATACAATTAATCTATGTTTTACGGATGTGAAACATTGGAATGAACTATATGAACTGATCACCAATTTAGAATCGAGATTCGGTAAGGATAACCGTAAAAGACAGAGAAAGATCAACATGGATCAGTGGGAGTGGGATGAAATGTATTATATGAATAATTGAGCAACAAAAATGGAGATCAGCTGGATACTGAGCAAGAAGAGGTGACAACTGATAGAGGAAAAGATTAAGAGATTAGGGAAAATGAGAAAAGGCAAGAGTCTTGACGAAGGGGTAAGATAGAAAACTCATTGGAGGAGAAGGGTAAGGTGTTTGTCCTGCAGTGGCTACTTCTGCTACTGCTGATGATTACAATCTGTTGTAACAGTTTTAACTGAGTTTTGATATTGTCAACATAATTGCAGCAACGTTTTTTAATGAATTCAAAATCCAAATTCTGAAAGGTGGAAGACTTGGTATTCGAACAGTAATTCACTATCATTAGCGTATAACCCAAGCGATTAAGTAGACAGGTTTGATTAGTCACTCAATAGGAACACGCTGTGTTGGAGGTGATTTTTTTTTCTTTTCTTTCAATTGAAAAAGTGGTGATAAGTGAATAAGTTACTTCTCTTGCCTTTGTTGGGTGATGATCTCTTGAAAAAGCCTGAATCTTAACTCCCCACTAAAAAAAAAACAATTGTGAAAGCTACCGGACATAAAGCAAATGATCAATTTACAATAAACTTCTATTGTAAATTGAATCCCTAACTAAAACGTATTTGAGGGGGTTTCCCAAAAACAAAACAAAAAATTCTAGATATATTGAGAAAATGTTCTCAGCCTTCTAGCCCCATTGATACTGACAGTACGCGTAATTCATGGCCGGCCAACCAGCCCGTCAGCCAGCAAGACCGATCTGAAAACTGACGAAACATTTGTCAACAATTACAGTGACTGAATCGATTGATAGTTTCCATAATTTGCCAAATGGCCGTGTCTCAAGCCACCAATACAAAGCCTCAAAAATGCATCGTTTAGTTTGTATCTTCAGTTCATGATTAAAAACGAATAACAAAAATCTTGAGCATCATACCATGTATCTTTGCACATTGCTGCAAGTGCCTCTAAGCTCACATGTATCTCTGTTACAGAAGGATTGTTAAACTAAAGATGTAATGAAACCCCTTGGGATTCTGTGTTATACTTCAACATTTCAGGGATTTAATGAAATACCTAGTTTTACAATCAATATAATAATGGTTGACAAGCTTTTGATGCTGACGATTACAATTGTCATGAATTTGATCCTGACCGGGTGCCCGACGACTATTCCCTTGCATCAAGCTAAACTGTACATATGCTGTATATATTGAAAAGAGATAGACTTAATATTTTCTAAGTTTAGCTTACAAGACCAGAATTGTGGAACACCCAGTGGGAATCAAACTAATCAGAGCAGTTGAGGATAGAACTCGTTACACTATAATGATTATCATCACAAATGAAGGTTCCGAAAACAATACATATTTCTGATAGTTACTTATGGAACTGACACAACCGAACCAAAATATTGACCCTCAAGCTCAGAACCATACTACTTGTACATTCCATGGAGAAGGCAGTAAATTATGTTAAAGAAAAAAATGGGTCCAAGAAATTAGAAAAGAATTTAAACAAAAAACAAAAAAAAACAAACTCTAAGAGCAATTGGCTGGTCACGAGGCAAGAATATCTGACAACTGCTGGACATCACCACTCACAACGTGGATCCCAAGAGAGCATACGCGAAACGAAGTCCTGCAGAAAATAAAATGGCGTTACAAACTAGACAAGTTGGAAATGTATTAGATCTGCGTTAACCATGATAGAGGGGTCTGGTAATTCTTCGGGATGATCTATGTCCAATGACGCAGCTGCTGAAAATGATGATGATGATGATGATGATGATGATGATGATGATGATGATGATGATGATGATGATGATGATGATTGGCCGTGGAGTTATGGATTCCATGGAAATATTGCTTTGTTAGATAAACTGTGAATTTGGAGCGGGGCTGGTAGACGGTGTTTTCAAAGGATTCTGGTGTAACGTCTCTGAGTAACTGATTTTCAAACATCTGCAGAATTGAATTAGAAAGAGAAAGACTGGAGGAAAACAAACAGAAAGCAAGCTTGTTTTTTTTTAAACGCCGGCAAAAAAAAAAAAGGAAATAGGAAATCGATCCATCATTTCAAGAGAGAGCGAAAAAATTGGAAGATGACAGAGTAGAGAAACCAATGGTACATTCTGGTCCCTTGGAACCGTGATAGAAGAAGAAGGAGAAAGAGAAGGAAGAAAGGAAGAAGGGGATTGTTGACAAAAAAAAAAGAAAAAGAACAGGAAGGATAAGAAGGATGAGAAAGAAAAGAAGAAGAAGAACGAGGAAAAAACGGTAAAGGCAAAATCACTGATGATGAAAACATTGATTTCTGTCTTCGTATTGAAGAGATCAAAGCAAAAGATTTTTCCTTCCATTTTTCTAGTTGGAAATAAACCGATTTTCAAACAACAGAAAATAATCCTCAACAATTCAATTTTAGGAAGTGACCAATTTCTAGCAAATCTTTTTTAATTGACGCTTAAAACTGAACAATACTCAATTCAAACTCTCAGCTGACAGGATGAAAATCCTGTTTGAAATATTTCGATATTCTTCAGCTTTTCATGGACAAATTCTCACTTTATCAAAATGCAACACAATTGTTGGTGAATTCCAAAAAGTTGTTCTTGTACTTAAATGCTAATGAATAAGTACGTATCAGGCTTTGGTTCATCATCAGCTTTATAACGTTCTTCGTTGAACATAAACCTCTCCCAAGATTTGCCCAACCTTTCTATCATGGACGTCGCAAAGTCAAATACTTTCTGGACTTGTCTACTCCGTCACGCTATCTTATTTTCCACTGTGATGATCGTTTTCACTTGATTAATAAGGGTTAAATAGAAAAGGCCAGATTCAGGTTCTGATGATATAACAACAGTGGTGTCCACACGTGACTGGACAGAACCTATGGAGGCCATCGGATGCCCAGTCGACTGAATCAGCGTCTCTGCCTCGCTGTATAGTCAGAACTTATATATGCTTGAAATCAGCTTGCGTACAGGAGTAAACAAGGGACAACCAAGTTGGCATTCAAACACTTTGAGGGACTCCAAACACCCTACTTTAGTATCAGTCTTCCTTTTCCTAGCCTGGTTTGTCATCCCATGAATATAATCTCCAGTCTACTCAGCTATTTTAGCGCTAGCCGTGTGTGTTGTGTTGGTGGAGGGGTAACCGATGGATTCATGGTTTTCGTGGTTTTCACCTCCTCACCTTCAGATAGTACTCACTAAATTGGTAATGGCCTGATAGGCTAGCACGCTGAACGTTTCTATAACACTCAGCACCCATATCTACTAAGTTTTACTTACACTACCTATGGACCAGAAACATGGATCCTCAAACTGAAAACCATACAGAGTGCTCAGGGGTGAATCATGCTCTACATCATATAAGTAAGCACAGTATATCAGAGAAAAGACTTGGGCCCAAGATATCATAGAAACGCTTAGAAAACTCAAATAGCAATGGGCTAGACATATTACGAGAATGTCAGACAATTGCTTGATATCACGACTCTCAACGTGAATCCCCAGAGTAAGATGGTTGGTTCCAAAATTACTGGCTTTGCAATAGAGAGGTCAGGTGAATCTTGGAGAAGGTCTAAGCGTAAAGATGGATGCTGAAAGCATGATGATGATGATCATCATCATCATCATAATGATCATGATAAACAGAAGGAGACAAAAGTTTGGAACAATCTCAGTCGCTATGTATTCTGACACTATCCGGCTCATCTTAATAGGGTTATGCGAAAGCGTCAACGTATAAATATCATCCTAAAGTCCCCTCAGATTGAGTGAAAAAATTCATCTGCAAACATCTAGATTCTGGAGAATAAAAATAATTTAGCATAGAATCATCTAGATGTCATTAATAAACTCATCGAAATGAGCCCCCCCCCCCCAATTTTTAAATTTCCAAAAATCACAAGAACCATTTTCAGATAGGGTCTAGTGCAGTGCTAGTGTCTATTTTCAAGATTGTCGTCGAGACTGTATGGCCAAGAGTGCTGGAAAACACATATACATAAACAAGCATATAAATACACACATGTATGGAAACCCTGCACCACATATGATGACTACGGTTGATCAACATTCATTACGACTCGACTCATGAATTGCATCAGCTGTTGAATTTTGAAAGTAGACTCTCTCAAAATCTGATGGATATTGGTGACTGTAATGAGAAACAGTCAACCAAAACTGTCCACATAGGTTTCTTCAGTTTCCAGTTTGGTCTGGCTGACTGGCTTAGTTTGTTCATTGCAATGTAAGTTCACGTTGAAATGATCCTTTAGATTTTTTATCCGGAGACATTGGCACTTTTTTTTTATCATGTATACTAACCTTGTCAAGTGAAACTTTCTGATGAGTGTCTAACAAGACCTGATATTTCGTTACTCATGTTTCATCATCATCATCATCATCATCATCACTATTGTTGTTGTTGTTGTCGTTGTTGTTGTAACCGTTTCTTATTAATTCTGACAGCTATTTACCTCCATCTTTAGTTGTTTTTTTTAATCAACCACACCTTGGTCCCTCGCTCTACTGCAACGAATCGGAAATAAAGAATAACTTTTTGATGAGATCCGAACTCACTTCCCCCTTGCTGGGGGGGGGGGTAAGCTTGGTATATGCCAACCTGATTTGATCACTTAGCAGCAGGAACTTTATTGTAAGAAAAAAAGACAAATCATCCCTTTTAAAATCACTTGTTTACTTCTAATATCCACACCAGGTTTGTAGATTTTCTCACACTAAAAGAGTTGAAATTCAATTTCATGAAGTCGATTTTCAATTCAAATTCAAAACAATAAAATTGACAGGGTATAATATGAAATTTGTACGGTAGACAGATACAGTATTAGTTCACGAACATAAACTAACGGACGATATAATCATGCTTTTTCTTCTTCTTCTTCTTCTTCTTCTTCTTCTTCTTCTTCTTCTTCTTCTTCTTCTTTTTTCTTTTTCTTCTTCTTCTTTTTCTTTTTCTTCTTCTTCTTTTTCTTTTTCTTCTTCTTCTTCTTCTTCTTTTTCTTCTTCTTCTTCTTTTTCTTCTTCTTCTTTTTCTTCTTCTTCTTTTTCTTCTTCTTTTTCTTCTTCTTCTTCTTTTTCTTCTTCTTCTTCTTCTTCTTCTTTTTCTCCTTCTTTTTCTTTTTCTTCTTCTTTTTTTCTTCTTTTTCTTCTTCTTCTTCTTCTTCTTCTTCTTCTTCTTCTTCTTCTTCTTCTTCTTCTTCTTCTTCTTCTCCTATTCTTCTTCTTCTTCTTATCATTATTATTATCCTTATTATTATTGCTATTGCTATTATTATTATTATCAAACCTGTGGAACGATTAATAATAATAATAATAATAATAATAATAATAATAATAATAATAATAATAATAATAATAATAATAATAATAATAATAATGATAATAATTTTGTTCAATCACTCAATAAAAACTGTCAAATAAACGTTTTTTGGTAGCATGACGTAATGGGGGTGATCAATTGAAAATGGATATCGCTCCTCTCGCCTCTTTTGGCGGTTGGGACAGTGACTTCAGTTATGTAGTTCTGTTGGACGCGTGTTACATAAGGACAAACATATATATAGGTGGCCAACCAGACCAGCTTGAAAGCTGAAGAAACCTAATTCGACAGATTTGGTTGATGGTTTCTAATAATTTGTGATGGAAGGAAGCTGGGAGTTGCAGAAGAGAAAAAAGAGAGGGAGAGGAAATGTGAATGTCGACAAGAAAACAAATTAAACCCGGCACTTCTAGCTTTTCACAGTTGTTTAAATATGTTGATGGAAGTTCCGCTTGTTATTGATCACCTGTCAAGAAAGAAAAACGTATCGATTACACACAAAACAGTAATGATAACAATAATTGAACTGATACTAATAATAATAACATCCGATAATGACCATGATTGGAATAATAATAATAATAATAATAATAATAATAATAATAATAATAATAATAATAATAATAATAATAATAATAATAATAATAATGATAATAATCATCATCATCATCATCATCAGTGTGAATTTTAAAAAAATCTGGAAAGGAACTGACTTGGATAAAAACCATATTATTAAATTATTTTAATAATCAAAGTTGGTGAATGTCTGCTAAGAATTTAAGAAATTATAAGAGGTCAAGGTCATGCGATAATACAATGATGGAAGACAAGACGTATAGCAACGGGGTGGAAGTGGCATAGTGGTTAACTCTGTAGACAATGGAATTGGCGAGCCGACTTCACACTAATGTCCAAACAAATTATTCCATTGGGTTATTCAGACATGATGGTCGTAACTAGATATCAACGTTTAGTCGTGCCTGAAACATTATTGTAATATATATATATATATATATATATATATATATATATATATATATACATATATATATATATATATATGTGTGTGTGTGTGCGTGTGCTTGCGTGTATGTGGAGAAAGAGAGAGAGAGAGAGATTTAATAATTAAAATACGCATTTTTCACTAATATGCATTGTTTATTTTCAGAGTTGTCTATTGACAGTGAAGACCCTTGAACCCAAATATGAAAAAAAAAGGGTTGTGCATCGTTCTCTTGCACATTAATATCTAGCACATTTTTATCATCGAAACAAGATATAAATTTGGATGTAATATACCTTACTTGGTATCTGGAATCGGCCATTATTTCTTGAACAACTTAGAATGATGTCATGTCGACTTTTCCTCGTCTATTGCAAGATTTTAGGTGGTCAGCAAGGCTTATCCAAGACCAGCAGATCTTTCTGCAGTGGTTGCAGGAGAAGGTCAGGCATTTCCATTTTTTTTTCTCTTCTACAGTCTACTGTTCAGTTTGTCACAAGAGGTTGCTTAGTTGAAATTGTACCGACATGTGTTCCTGTCTGCAACCTCCGTTGTCTGTTGATGGACCATACGGACTAGATTAAGAACTGAAGAAACCTATGTTGACAGATTTGGTGAGTTTTGCTCGGCAGCTCCTTAAAAGAGGAATGTTTTAAAGAGGGCCATTCATTAGCATCTGTCTCTAGTTCGATTTTCTGTTATGTTCCTTTTTGGTAGAGATATCTTTCATATCCTTTATCATTGCTTTTTTTCACATGGGTAATTCACGATGAATCCAGCGTTCTTAAGCAATATTTTTTTTTTAAACAGCTGCTTTGCATTAGTTTGTATCTTTCTTATTATGTCCTTGAAAGTAAAGTGAGAAATGTCCTTATACTGTATGTGGTTTTATCCGTCTATGATTGGAATCCACACCTATTAAAAACTTCCATGATGGGCCCAATAAACTTAGACGTGACAAGTACCCAAAGTGGCGACACTCACTAACACCCTGTGCTAATTTACCCGTAGCTAGGAGAGAATGAGTCATGCATTTCCCACCGGTATTAGTGCCAAGTTCATAGAATATGCTCGTCTGACCTTGTACTTGGCTTGGCAAGTCCATTCCTCGGACCATTAACCGTTTGGCCATTCCAGCAACACTCTTCAGACATGACTTCTAGATTTGGTTTGCACCTGTCAGTTAGCACCTGTCTTTTTCCTGTTCAT
>OY735211.1:62671513-62871513 GCA_963457665.1 Thysanoteuthis rhombus
CGCCTCAAGGATACCCCACTCCCTGATTTGGGATAAGAATTATTCGTTTCTTTGACTGGTTGAAGACTAAAGTGAGCTCAATCTGTTCTGCTATAAGTTTCCTGAAGTCAAGAAAATGGGATGGATTCATTTCTCCCTCAAAGGGATTTGTGTGGAGTGAACGTGAACAGTCTTGACCGGGGTTTGAACTTGGCTACTTGTTCCAAATGTCTGTGACGTTAACTGTTACGCCACCTGCGTCTCTAGAGATGGAATCAATGAGTCGTGATTGAATGACCTTTCGATTGATGGATGACGTTGATAAAGGAAAAAGATTGATCCTTTGTGGATCAGGTCAGGGGATCTAGTCATTGATTCGTACCTGATCCCGGATCAACTTCGTGATCAAACCAAGATCGTAAATCCTCTTCATTAATCACAGTAGAATCCCCGTTATTATGTCCGCTCAGATATTGTGATGGTTAGCATATCTGTCTCACACACAGAAGGCACTGAGTTTGATTTCTGGTTTAAGCGAAATTTGTAAAAAAAATTTTTCATCAGGACAAATTTACCTGTACATCCAGCATCGAAATGAGAAGACTTTAGGATGTGGGATTAGGGTGGACCTGCATCCAGTCATGGGATGCTCATGAAGACTTCTAGCTATAAAGTCCTGGTCTCGACTAGACTTAAACGAGGTTCATTGACACGTTCGTCTCCGGCCGTTTCTCTCCATTGAGGACTGTCTCTACCTTTACCAGTTATTATGACACTTTCGTGGATTTAAGTGTACAATAGCAATGAGTTTGCCATTATAACAAGTGGATCGTATACCAAGTGCATAAATAATTAGAAACTAAAAAGTACAGACAGCACTAGAGTATAGAGCTTTAAATCTTTTAGTTTAGAAATTATGGAAAGAGCATGAGCTCACGAGAACATGTTTGGGATATGTCCGATTAAATTTTCAAAATGATCATATCTTTAATGTACATTTTTTATTCATATATATATTTTATGGATATCAAATTTATTTCAAAGTTGATGTGCGAATATTGTGTATAATTAGAGATCCCTATAGAGCCATTATGAAATGATGAATAAATAAATAGATAAATATTATTCTTTTATGAAGCGTTTTTAAAATAAAGATATTTCATGCTGAAGGATCCTGCTCCGAATCAATTTATCATTAATATTCTTTACCAAAAGGTCCGTCTTCTTCATCTACCTACAGGAGAAGGTTCTTTCAAAATCTGAGGTCAATACCAACTACCCCACCTGACCTATACCCTGCTTTGGTTCCATGTATAGAGCCCTAATCGTATTATCAATTATCTTGGTCAAGTTTCTTCATATTGGAAAAAAATGCTATAGACCATCGTATACTATATAGACCTGTATAAGGGCGGGAGGAGACATCGGTCAAAACACATTTCCCCAAGCAGCAAAGGTTATTATGCTAGCAGGGTTGCCATTTACTATTATTCGAGACCAAAATTAGGTAAATTTGATTCAGGTCAAAGCTATGACGTTATGGAAAATGATTTTCAAAAACAAGTAAATCCCATTGGTCCTTGAAAGAAAGGTATACGACTAATGTATCCTACCGATAGTCACATATGGAGCAGAAATATGGGAGCTAACAAAAGATTTACCCAAAAACTGAGAACCATGCAACTTGCACATGAGAGAATCATTGTCAGCCTCACATGGAAAGATCATAAGACAGCACAGTATATCAGAAAACACAGGAGTCTGAGATGTCACAGAAACAGTCCAAAAACTCTAATGGCAATGAGCTGGACATGATGCAAGAATGTAAGACAACTGCTGGATATCGTGTCTCACATCATAGCCCCCCCCCCAATATCAGATGCAAGGTTGTGGACGACATAGAGTAAGATAGCATGACGAGCTAGATGAATTCAGATTGTATTGGCACCGCAAAGTCCATGATAGAGATGTCAGGCAAATTTGGGGGAAGGTTTATGTCCATCAACGGACGTTAACGGAGTGGTGATGATGATGATCATGATCGTGATCATAAGAAGATATTGATGATGTATATCAAGATATTTGATTTTATGGGTACTGAAACTACAATATCCTAAAAACTATACAAATTTGGTCTAATGATGGATTTTAACTTATTTGATTACTTGAGTACAGAAGCTTTGTAATTTGGTCCCAAGACCATGTAAATTTGTTCTCATGATGGATTTAGAGTCGTTCGATTATTTTGGTTCTGAAGGCACTTAATTTGGTCCCATCGGTTAGATGATGGATCTGAAGTAGTTTGAATATTTTGGTACTGAAGTTTCTCAATTTGTTCCCTAAACCATACAAATCAAGTTTGGTGATAGATTTTAAATGATTTGATTATTTTGGTACTAAAACTACCTAGTTTAGTCTCAAAATATACGAATTTAAGCTTGTGCTGGATTTCTAGTTATCATATTATTTTGGTACTGGAGCTAATTAATTTGGTCCCAAGACCACACAAATTTGGTCTTATGCGGTAAAAGACATCTGGCAACCATAGATACTTGTCCAATTAATTCATGAATCTACTGATCATCTATTATTTGTGTAACTCTAATCATCTACGCATAATAGATTAAATTAAAAAAAACCCTCAGAGACATCAACAAAACTTCGTAAGCGACCATATGGTTTGATTTCAGAATTGTCTGTTATTTCAATCGAAGCCATTGTCTTTGACTAAAGCTTCTTTCATAATAACATGTTTTGTTTGTTGTAGGTTACCAAAGTAACGTCTGAGTCGAGCCATTCCAATCGAATCTGCATGGATGGACTCCAAAAGACAATCTCTAAACCTCATCTCCAGTAAATGAAGACCGTAATCTTGAGGCTGAAGCCGTAATCCTACCAACGTGATTCATTCAATAGAAAAAAAAGAAGGGATTCATTCATGCATCTATTGTTGCTTGCATCCAGGCCATTCAGACGGTCTGGATGGGGGAAAGGAAGGGGAGCCTTTAGCTTGCGGTAATGAACGTAGTGTAGCGATCTGTCACATCTTGGGGGACTTGATGATATCGTCACAGTAGGCCCTCTACATGATGCCAGTCGGTCACAAACGAGGGCCGAAGTTTGTCAACTTCAAGGATCCTATGAGAACCAGTGCACCCAACACGATTTTGTCATAGTAGATGCGATGGGACAAGACAAGATGTTGTATTATTTATCTAAGGTCAGTGCTGATTAATGAAATAAAAAAATAAAAGATCAGATACACATGAACATCTCTCCCTTTCCCTCGATCCCTCTCTTTCCCCCTTTATCCCCCCTCTCTCTCTCTCTTTATATATATATATATATATATATATATATATATATATATATATATATATATATATATATATATATATATTATGCTCGCCTATCTCATATGAATATTCAAATTGATATGTCTGATTCGTTGACTTAGATATATCCGTATTTTTTTTCTTCGGTTTCTCCCTCCTTTCCGACCCTTAGGTCGTGAGAGTCAATTTCAGTATCTTCTGCATATATATATATATATATATATATATATATATATATATTACTTCTTATGTAGTCTCCTTTCTGAATACCCTTTCTATTGCAAAGAAAAGTTACGATCGTCCCTATAATCCAACATCATTTATCCAGCAACTTGTCTTCAATTGAAGCCCTGAACTCTTCTTCCCCATCATAATCCCTCTCCCTCCTCTGTCGTCTCTTCTTTTCACAAAAAGCCAGTCTGCCCAATTTCCGTAATTACATTCCCCACACAATCACCGTGCCTTTTTTTTCTTTTTTCTCTTAATCCCAACTCGTACGTAACGTTTGGCCAAATCACATCTTTTTTCCATTCTGACTTTGAAAACAACGTTGTTGTCTCGATCAATCTGATCTATTAGACACTGTAAACCAAAACAGGACAAATACGTTTCTTCTGTTTAAAGTTGGTCCGACTAGTTAGTTGGTTGGTTAGTATGTATGTTTATATGTACTTAGTTATCACTTGTGGGTGTCTGTAATCAGAACCGTCAACCAAGACTGTTGAAATATTTTTTTCAGCTTCCAAGCTAGTCTGGCTGACAAGCTACCTATGTATGTATATATGTATGTACGTATCTCAGACATACAACACTAAAATTTCCAAAATTAACTCTTTATGTCTACAAAAAAAGTAGGTGTTCATGATTTTGAATTTCAGTTCTGAATCCCCCATAAATAAGATTTTTGTGTGGGTTCTATTTTCAATAAAAGATTTATGCTAGATTGATCCCTTTGAGTCAAGCAGCCGTCACGTTTGTTGGAGCTAAAGGGCTGAAAATTTTAGCATTCGCTCTTCTACTGAAAACGTTTATTTTGTATTTAGCACCCTTCTTTAGGTTTTTAGTAGGTGGAGTTCAGTTTGCAATAGGAGTTTTTGCTGAATTGGGTCTGCATTTTCTTCTTAATTAAGACATTTTAATTATTACTGCTCAACAAAAGGTGAGAGGAGTAATTCATTAACTATTTCTCTTTCTTTTTCAATTGATGTCCCCCAACACAATATGCTGCCAAAAGTTGGTGGTCACATGATGGTTTTTATTGAGTAACCAACAGACCTGTCAATGTCTATTTCGTTTGTTTTTTTTTCAACGGGGTCCCTTTATAACAAATGTTACAGGCCTCACACTATCCCGAACCAACTCTTTCCGATCGTTCAGCAAATCTCTTCAATTTGCTTTCGAAAACAATGCATCATTCTCAATCGATCCGGTTGATTCATTCATTTTTTGTTGCTCACAGCCAGGACAGTTAAGAGATTCATGGAAAGGTAAGTTGAGGCTCAGGCTTTGGCTTGGATTATTTAATGTTTTGGCAGATAAATGGGATGATCAAGTCAGAGGGGTTTTGTGCATGTTCCCTGGTTGATTACAGCACCTGATATTCCCCGTTTGTCAACCATCTCGTTACAAATCTGTCTCGACTTACTTAATTTCGTCAATTGCTCGAGAACCAGGTTGTCCAATACGATTTGACCGTAAAATCAATCTGATCAATTTGACCACTTGAAATTTCTCCTGTCACTGGTTCGCTAAACGCCTTTGGTTAACACTACATGATAAAGAGAAACTGGCAATTTTAAATAAGAAGACACTGATAAATATGGAATATAATGTGATAGATATGCTTTGAATGAGATAGATAAATAGATAGAGTGATATGAATAGAATGAAGTATTGCTACCAAACTAGATAGATAAATACGAGCAAACAAGGATTGCTAGCAAGCAATTTATCTATCTAGAAAGTTACAAAGAGACTGAGACAGATACAGATATGAGCAAAGATAGCTGGCTACTTTGTTAGATAGATAGATAGATAGATAGATAGATAGATAGATAGATAAGAATAGACTGAAGTATACGTGGCAATGTAGCTAGATAGATATGAGCAGAAAGATAACGAATATAGATGGATAGATAGATACGAAGAGATTTTACGAGATGTTTAGATATGAACTAAATTCGATCCGGCTGTCTTTGTTAGTGCAAATGGCATGTGACCATAGCACCGTGTTGCTAAGTACCGTGCGTTGGCAAGGAAAGCTAATAGGGTAGGACGCCAGGAATGGTTAATGAAAGGCTTATACAATAGTAAGGCACGGGTTTTGAGAGGATCTTGTGTTGAGATTAGGTGGAATACATCTCAGTAGGATGACTCAACTCTTTTCTCAAATACAGTCGGCCCAGATTTTAGATTGGTTTGACTAGCGCCGACTGGTTACCACGACAATTTGAAATTTGCCCAATCTTTTTTCTCCTCTTTGTAGTAATTCAGATAGTATTTTATCAAGTGTCATTATCTTATTCATCTTTTTTTTATTTTATAATTACTAATTCATTTACTGAATAAGTTAACACACAAGTTTGGCTGATTTATTGCTATGGACCAAAAAGAAATGATATAGATAAATTTATTTCTGATAAGTCTCTGAGAATGCTATCTCGCTTGCAATATGCAAATAAATACAACAGCCGAATTGTATCTAAGTATATTTCACTTTGTCTCTGTCTCTGTCTGTCTGTCTGTCTGTTATTAGTTAGTTCCTTTCATCTAAAAGACCCTGATCATAATAAGCGGCTTCCTTCATATATCCTTCGTTTTGGTTATCATCCAATTATTGAAATTCTAAAGACCCTATATCAAAGTGATTGCCAAGCGGCTGCCTCTATATAAGATTTGCTTAATGTTATCAACTGGTTGCTTTCTTCTGGAAACTCCCTCAAAAACTGATCACTTTAAGCAGAACCCTATGTTGTGGAAATTATATCAAAATTGTCCTTCATGATAAACCTTGAAATCGCTGAAAATGTGTCAAGTACTTTGGTTGCTGGCAACTTCTATGTTCTATTCTCCCATGAAGTATTAACCCTTTGAGTATCTCTGTCAATGAAGTTGGGGGGACATTTGTATCAGGTGGCGGCTTTCCGTCTGTCATTTTGTCCGTCTGTCCGTTTAGCTCCTGTCAGCACTATCAATGAAGTTGGAGGAAATTATCAATGAATTTCGATGAAGTCTGTAAGCGAACTGACAATAGGCTATTGGAGAACTGTTTGAATTTTGTAGCAGATCCCAAAACAATTAACTCCCCTACATCATAGTTGTATGTTGAAACCTCAGTATATTGTCAAATGTTCGTGGCTGTCCACACGATATTTCCTAAAGTTTCACTCATGAATACAAATGAAATTTTGTAGAAGGATTGGAAGGATGAGTGATGAAAGAATTACAGTAAAGTCTTCAATTTCAGGGTGGATACATGTACAATTACCCTCCCAGACAAAAGTGTCTGCAAATATATGCGCTCTCCGAGTGCTTTCTAATTCACAACTGTCTCTGATTTTCATTTACACCGAGAAACTTTCACTTCAACTGTTATCCTGGGCCCCCATCACCGGATTCAAAAGGGTCGCCGTGACGAATTTACCGTTATAACAGATGTATTTTATAAGGTGTGTATTAATAATGAGAAACCAAAGAAAACAGACAAAAATTACTTTTTCTCACAATTCCACACTGGATCACGAGTTGCAATAAATTCCACCAGTTTTGCTTTCGACTTTTCTTTATATCGTTCAGTCGATAATACCTAATGATGTATTCAAGATTATCATTGATTGATGGGATTTTCTTTTGGATTTCCTTCCAGATTCAAGTTTTACTTTAGGTTGAAATCTTCGCGTATCGTTCCGGGAAAATAAACCTCCAACAGAGATCTTGCGAGAATACAAATTTAAATGTGCCATTAGAACGCATGTTTGATAGAATAATGCCAGTAGAATGAGTGTGTCATTAAAACGTACCATCAGTATTATATATATATATATATATATATATATATATATATATATATATATATATATATATATATATGTATATATATATATAAAATTTACTTATAAGGATTAATAAACCTCACCTCCAAACACCTCACTCCCGAGTCTGTCTCACTCTCTACAGTACACATTATATATATATATATATATATATATATATATATATATATATATATATATATATATATATATATTGTAAAAAACAAGGATTACAAGAATATGCCCAGTGAAATTTTCTACCTTAACTTCAATACTCACAAAACATATCTGAAAGAAGATTCTGAAGTAATATACGTTAAGTCGAAATCCAACCATCCAGATATGGTCATGAAAAAAATTACAGAATCAATAGGAACTAAGCAAATATACAGTTCCTCTAATGAAAAGATATTTTATAATTTTAGCAGAAAATATACTAAAGCCCTAATGGGTAACAGTTTTACCGAGATTAGTTTTAAAGACGATGAAAAAATGAAAACCAAATGAGTAAAACACTTCCCTTGAAACACACACTGTAAAATATTTAGCAAGAACAAACTGAAACTTGAGAAATCATAAAAAGCATAACACCGAAGTAATGAGGAATATTACCATGAATTAAAAAAAAAAACAGACTGCAATTATACAAATAGCAACAGGTGCCCTTTGCAAAACAAATGTCTAAGATTGAATATCGTATACCAAGCAGGGATATCAACCCTACACAAATTCACAGACACAAAACATCACATGGGAGTACGAAGAACTGCTCGAATTAAGATCAACCAATCATACGTTTTTCATTCTCAAACGATAAATATATTAACTATACAACACTATCCACCCATCACTGGGAACAGGCAGCAACCTCACACCCTCAGTAAATTGGAGAATATCAAAACAAACACACGTACTCAAGTGAAACCCTATGCTACCTATGCCTATATAAGAAATTAGAGATCCTCACCTTTACTAAAAAAAAAAAGACTTCTTCCAATAGAAAAATGGAGTAGCTGTCAAGTGTCACCATCGCTCAAAATTTCTATCAAAAACATTATTTAACACTCCGCGTCCAGGTATACAAATATCAATCACCATATGATATTATTATTATTGTTATTATTATTATCATCAATAGTGGTAGTAGTAGTAATAAACCCCCAGTCACTTGAAGACAATTTAATCATCTAATTAACTTCTCATAATTATCTTAGATATATAGAAGCCAACCCATCAATAAAGTTAAGGGAATTAAACATAAACAGCAAAGGTTATGTATGAGTGAACCCTAAAATAAGTAGACAGAAAAAAAAGAATAATTTGATGAATCTCTTGTAACTGAGGCCATCACACTAAACTGATGGATCACCAACATACTGATGAGAAAAATTGTCTGGAAAGTACCAAAATACAGCCAACATAATTTATAACAACCGGCCACAGGGTTACTTCCCATATAGGAGATAAACAGAATGGACAAACAAAAAACAAAAAGAGTGAATAGAAAGAAAAAATACAAAATCACAAACTGATAGATCAACCAGTGAACAAGAAAGGAGGAAAAAAGATATAACTGAAATAAGGCAGAGCTTTCCAATCCGAAAATAGACCCCTATCCATATCGTCCTAAATAGGGATCCAAATAAATAGAATCATTCGTTTGAAGAAGCCTCAAAGAGCATAAACTTAAATGTATTTGTGTAGCGAATATGTTATTTCACTATATATATATATGTATATATATATATATATATATATATATATATATATATATATATATATATATATAGTATTATGGACCTTCAGTTCAAGTCGGGTGCCGGAATTTATATTGTTCCCCTTAACTACAGCAAGAACGATCCTTATCTAATTCAAGGATGTACACTCTGCTCTGTCTGTAGCACCACAGCAATATATACAATTAGCATTTCACTTTTGATACTTGAAATCACGACCGAATTGGCAAGTGGCTCCCTTACCGATTGATCCAGACTGATAAGTCATATACGAAAGAGTATGATACAAATACACAAGGGCTTATTTCAGTCTAACAAAAAAATAATCTATACTAATATGCATACACACACACATACACACATATATATATATATATATATATATATATATATATATATATATATATATATATATATATAATCTTTCATTTATTATATGATACATACAATTGGGAAGTTGCCGTAAACATCTTCGTTACGATAGCTTAGGAGTAAGCCAAGCTTATAATCTTTAGTTTCAATTCTATGAGTGATTGCATGAATTGACATAGATTTCATGCAAATTTTTGAATGATGTTTTCCAATGAAAACCCAGAAAAACAGAATGGCCAGTTCTCGTATATAACTCTTCTACATTTCATCTCGTTTCTGTACATTCATTTGTTTTTCTTCTATTTTTAATGTTTCGTCAAACTTTTCAGATAAGCGTCACATCAAGTTTCCTTTCTGTTTTAATACCATATGGGAACAATTCCCTACAATAATCATTTTCGTCTGATAAGTTCTCCCACAAGAGACGATTAGCTATGGTCAATTCCCATCTGAAAATAATTGGATTTTTTGTTTCTTCCTGAATTTGAGTCTAAACCTAAAACTTTGGCACTCGGGGCCCGGATCTTGTTATACTGGGCTGGTAAAAACTCTCAACCAATACCATCAACATCATCATCATCATCACGACCCTTTTAGCGTCTGTCTTTGGACATGGACCTCCTCCTCAACCAGGCATCTCTATTATGGGCGTCGTGACATTGATACTTTCTGAATTCGTCTTGTTTGTCACGCTATCTTATTTTCTGCCAGCCACAGTTTCGCTCATGATCTCTGGGTATCAACTTTGAGAGTCGTGATGTCCAATTGTTGTCTGACATTTTTGTCACATGACCAACCCATTGCCATTAGATTTTTTAATGGGATTCTATGATTCCTGTATTTCTTTGATACACTGTGCTGCCTTGTGATCTCTCAATGTGATGTTTAACATGATTCTCTCTTGTGCATGTTGCATGGTTCTTTGTTTGAAAGCCAATTCTAGGTTAGTCTCCATATTTCACTTGCATATGTGACTAAGGGATGTTATCATCAACATAGTTTTATGTTGGTTTGGCAGGCTAGTCATGTATCAGGCGTAAAGATCGGATTAATGGAGCTAGGTGGCCGAATGTATAAATATTTACTCTCGATTTTTTTTCAATACCCTGCTTCAGGTCGTATATTTTAGTCGCATATTTTGGTCATATATTTTGTGTCCAACTGGCGCTTGTTTCTCGAAACTTATTCATCGACCAACCCCTTTTCCCAATTTTTTAATTGATCACCTTCATGCTGCCAAAATACGTTGTACACTGGACAGTTCCTATCTGGTAACTCATCAGATCTGTTTTTAAATGTTCTACAACGTTCCAGCTGCTTTTTATATGGGACAATTGGATTTCTCTTTTTCAGCAGGCTCTTTGGTATCAGAATATCATCTCTACATTGACACAAGTATGTTAGATTATTTGGAAACCGAGCAAGCCTGTTTGATAGTAATTCTGTTTGTCTCTATTAAATGATTAGGTAATGTCTGTATTGACATTGAATGTATTATCTGAGAAATGTCATTAACATTCCAGCTTTTGTTCGGACGATCGTATCTCTTCTCCTCATTTGATTATCCGAACAAATGTCGGAATTTTCATTACTCTTCCCACAGTTACAGACCAGTGACTCTCAACCTTTTCAAGGTTACTTCCTACTTTTGTCAATAAAATTACTATTTCACCCTTTCCTGTTGAATTATAACAAAGAATAAAATTCATATGATTATTTCATTTTGCATATAATTGGACAGCTTTATAGTAAGAATTAATTCAGTTTCATTATTGTACAGCTGCTAATGTTTATTTGTTGCTCAAAGGAAAACAAAAAATAAAGTTAGAAATACGTTATTTGAAATTCCAATTTATTACCGAAGAAGAAGAATTCTTCTACCATAACTGATATATACATCAATAGCATTTCTTCCTTTTTTTTTTTTACTTCTTCAATTCGTTGGTCTATTAATGAGAAACACATTACTATAATTTCAAGCCAAAAACATTCACATTTTACTTAAGAACAGACTTTATCGTTTTTTGAAATATGTAAGATGTTTTGAATGAACATTCGTTCAGGATTCAGCAAGGCCCATACCAACCTTTCTCTGAACAATCGAATCATTCCCTCCGAATGTTCTTTCCTCTCCATCGCTACGATACAACTTGCTTGTTGTTGAATGTTCATTGCTTTTTTTTAGCGTAAATCGTACTTGGATGTTTCAGACTCAATGGTAGCAAAGCTTCATCTCAGAACCTACACAAGTATGTTGAATAGTTAGAAAACGGCCCAAGTCTGCGTGGAAACATCTTCGTTTCCATTGTATGATTAGGTAAGGTCTGAATTGATTGTGAATACATCGACTATAATTTCAAGAAGTATCATTAACATTCCAACTTTTGTTTGGGCTATCGAATCTCAACTCCCCAAAAGAAGAAGAGATTAGATTGTCTGAATGAAAATTGGAATCAGCTCGCTTTGCTGATGGAATGTGAAATACTGTGAGAGTAAAATGTATGGAGTACAATTCAAAAAAAGTTTATTTCAACATGGACCCTTTCAAAATTGGGAGAGTTTTAATGGAAGATTGAAAAATACAAAAAAAAAAAACATGATTGAAACACGGATTTTTGCTGTCACAGGAGATAACAATTTAAAGAAAAAAACGATTCAGAAAGACCCATGCATGCAAAATGCATGAAGCAGTACTAAGAGATCCTGAAAGTTCTCAGCAAAAACGACGAATCTGTCAGCAAAAGAGCCAAGAGTTATTTTTATACCATATTCTAAAGAGATTAAAAACGGTCTTGTTTTTCGTTTTCAAATTTTTCTCCCACCACCATCATCATCATCATAGTCGTCATCATTGTTATTATTATTATTATTATTATTATTATTATTATTATTATTATCATAACGACGACGGTGACGACGGTGACGACGGCAACATCCTCATCATCTTGATGAAATATTCCAGTTCTTCAATATGTGTGGAATCGTGGGGATGCTTCGTATATAGGAAATGGCTATTATTCCAATTAAACTTTGCTTTTGTGACCAGGACAGTGATATTCACATGGATTTTTTCCCTCACTTTCAGTGATTAAAAGATGTTCAAATTCACTTGTCGTCCATTTCCAATTTATCTCAATCCTGTTCACAAAAGAAAAGTTTGAAAGGAATAATTGACATTTTTCTATACTTTTTAGACATAATCAATAATGAAATAACAATTTATTACGAAGAGAAAAAGTAAAAATGTTTCACTGTGCAATCATTATTCGTGATCAAATTGTCAACAAAACTGTCAGTGTTTCTTCAGTTTTTAATCTGGCCTAGCTGACTGGTTATGCATAATACGTAATAGCTCTTCCGATAGAGGTACAGGGATGAAAACCTCAACATTTACTCTTCATTGTCTTGTCGATGGTGATATCAGATTGCTGTGTAAATTAATACTAAACTGATGTCTAAGCTTGTGTCAGACTTATTCTTTCATGAAGTCCCGTTTTTTAGTGATCAGTTGCCAACAGAATGCAAGGGCAGCATATAATTCTTTGATCACTTCTTTTTTAATTTTTTAATTGCTCATCCCAAACACAGCATTGCAAAAGATGTTGGTATCATGACAGTTCCTATTGAGAGACTAACCAGACCTGTACATGTGTAGTTTATTCCCTAAAAATAGCATTATCAAAATTCCAATCTATCAGTGAATTTTTCACTGGTGATAACCATTGTGTGGAATGATTACAATTCTTGTTTTTTCTCTTTAATATTTCTTCCTTTTTCAAAGAATGGTGTTTAATCAGTCTCTGCTTGCTGCTTGCTGCAGTTAGATTCATTTTCGTATTATTAAATCATGTCTAGAAACTAAATTGAACTTCTTCTGTCTGATGTATCAATGACATTTGGGTACAAGTTTACACGTTGCTGATCTATAAAGAAAGAAGAAATATCTCTATCTCAATAAACAATGGGAAGACGTTGGAGCCGCCTCTTCAGGGTGTGAAGCGTATGGACACCCAGGGATGTCCAGTCGACGGAAACCTTCTCTCTCGACGTCGCTGTTGTAAGCCAAAAGAAAACGGAATGTGATACGTTTGTCATTAGCTCCAATGCAGGAACATCCAACTGTCTTGTGAGGTCTCCATTCTCTGATTTGGAATGGCGTCAAATCAATGAATGCCCTCTGACCTTAAAGGGGACCAAATTCCTGACTTTCAAACTATGCTCGATAGGTTTTTTTCAGATAGTGTTACGTTTGGTCCTTCTGAACTACATACAGAAGGATTCAGGTTCGATTCCCAGAATGAGCAAAGACTGTTTTTAGGACGAATTTCACTTTGCACACAAATAATTGAGTAAGCTGTCTGATTAAAGTAGAACTATCTATTTCGTGGACTTGCATCCTTCTATGAAAATATAATAGTAATTAAGTCCTAGTCTCGATGCGTGCAATGGAAACTTTGACTCAGAAATGTATATTCTGGCCATCATTATAGTGAGGTGAGTAATTCTAGGTGGCCTACATCTAGAAAAAATCACTGAATTCCCAACAGTATTAATCACCATTGTATCTGCGTAAGAGGAGTACAAGATATGAAAAAAAGAGTTTACGTCTTTACTGAACAAGTTCTACAAACCAAGATACTTCAAGGGGAACCCAATAAAGAAATTTGATGATGATGATATAGGAAGAGAAATGTTTCAGTCTGTAATTTATACGATCGATCCCAGACCCAAAAATATTGAATCGATAATCCATCAGTTTCGCGTAATGTCACCTGTCTGATCGAGTTATTCTTGTAATTTTAAAGATGTTCTGCATTTTCTTACGTACACTGCATTGCTTTTATGTAATATCGTCTTTCATTAGGCTTACCTGCCAATTTGTCCCTGGTTCGATGTATCTATGGACCAAGACCTATCACGGACTGATAATAAAGAATCGATAGTTCTCTAACTTACCAGGTGGCAGTCATCCAATCGTGTCGATTCCAATATCTTGGAAGGGAATCTACCATAATACTCGATTTTTCCTCTCTATTTACGGTCAAATCGCATTGGCTACGACGGTACTCGTACGATCATTGCGGTTAATCAACGTCTAACCAGGTCAGAATCTGGATGGGTAACCGTATTGGAATATCGGGTGCCGTAAATCGGTGTGGATCATGTTGAGTGCTTCTCCTGTCGATCCCGTTGATCATCCTGATGAAGATACTGAACTCTACACTACGTTCAATAACGCAAGCGAAAGGTCGCCTCACCTTAAATCCTCTGACGTAGCTTCGTGGCTAGTAACAGAAAATGAATAAATGAACTTTCATATAACAATTGATTAAATAATGCAAGGCTTGTGTGCTAATCATATTTTGATTGAATATTAACTTTTCTTCGTGTTTTTTGTCTGGTATTGCTACTACAATATTTGTCAGAGTACGATTAGGGTGTTTCAGTACGTAGGTATTAAGTCTAGTCTCCAGGTGATATCCTGACCGAGCTTTCCCATGACAGTGCGAAATAATGTCTGAAGGGTTATTGAAATACTATTTTAATCACATTTCACGCTAAAGTGTCACAGGAGATTGATGAAGGTGCTATTACTTTCGTTCAGTTGGTAACCAATTAGGTAGGCGGGCAAATCATATATATATATATAAAGAGAGAGAGAAAGAAAGAAAGAAATGAGAGAGATGAGAGAATGTAAAAGCAAAAAAAAATCACGATACAGCGTTTCGATGTCTAACGGATCTTTTGGGGGAGAATTGAAAAATCTGTCTCTGGTTTGGGTTCATTAAAAAACGGTGTTTTGGTTGGAATATTTTTCACTGAACCCTAACCAGAGACAAATCAATCCATTCTCCTGAAGAGATGAGGTATATATCGAAATACCGTTTGAAGTTTCTGTTGGTTTTTTTATACATATATATGTGTTCTGACGAAATCTTGAAACTTTTTTTCTGCTATAAAAAGTCGTCGAGCTTCCCTTCTTGCTGATTTTTGGGGGCAAAGGGAGTACAACACTACTAATTTACCTCTATGTATAATTATGATAATTGTGTCATTGACAGACAGCAGTTTAGATGTATTACAACTCCTTTGTGTGGCCATAGACAATCCAATATCCCATCCAGTACCACGAAGTGAGATCGAAACCTTCGCTCCAGACCCAAGGGCTGACATTTTCCCTGCCCTATGCGTGACTGGACAATCATTAGGACCTAATTTAAGCGATATATCTACTTAAGCACAATTTCCTATCCACCAATGCTCCATTCCAGAGTTGGAAGAGCATTGTTATTGTAGCTTATAATGACAGAGTTGCCCTACTTGAAAGTGCTCAAACCTGAAGAGGGGAGCGTTAATTATAATGACATTTAATAATTGTGCCATCCACATGTGTGTGTGTGTGTGTGTGTGCATGTGTGTTCTAGAAAACCTTACAATTTTAAGCACTAGAAATAAGAATCTTTTTCAAACATGATTTTATATCACTCCAGTCACCCATTTCCCAATATCTGTCGATGAAATTTATGTAATTTTCTTCAATGTTTTTCCCATTTTACATATGCTTTCTTATTATTTTTCAACGTGTAAACAATATTTTCGTAGTTATATCTTTCAATATCTTTTTTTTTTATTTGGATATTCCCAACACAATTAAAAGATCCGGGATGATCATCATCAGTACATTCTTGGAATTTAGTAAAATAGAATCTTCCCACGGAATAGCCGATTGTCTGTTATCCCTATTGATATGAGAACGAACAAGACGATCTCCAGATGGGGGTAAGGGAGGAAAAAGTACTCCAATACATCCCCTCTTTCTATGAGAGCTTTTCCTGACTTATATTCTTAGTTTGTAAGGATATATAAAACGGATGGTATTAATTCCTTCTGTTGTCTTTTCGCATTGTTTCATCCAAGTTATTGTATCCATGTTCTCGAAATTTCGAAATAATCTGAATTCAAAACGATGAAATGGTAAATATCTTTTTTTTTTTTCTAAATGACTGGCAACATGTTAACAACCTCTACTTATACTAGCCCTTTGCATATTCATACGGTTATTTGAAGGAGACACAGTTTCATCGAAGTATTGTAAATAAAAATTCTTGCACAATAACAGATAAATGAGATTTGGGGACTTACATGACAAATTCCCCTCAGAACAGTGTATAACTGGACATTTTTTGTTGCTTATATTTGATTTTTTATAATTTTGCTGTGATTGATATATCACATATTTTACATAGTGATACCAAACAAGGAACCACCATTATATATAATTGAATAAATGAACCCCACTTACCATTCCAGAAGAAGAATTCAATATCCAACCGCTGCATTTCAAAACATAGAGGAAATAATCTTCTGGGTATTTATACAACTGTAACGCCCGGTCACATCGTCTATCTTGGGAGATGGATAAAGTGATATCAGGGTATGCCATTGTTGTAGACAGAAATTATGTATTTTATCAATGCATTGTATTCAGCTCTGTTGGAATAAAAAAAAATTGGAACAATATATACGAATTGTGATATATATACATTTGCATGTGTATGTGTGCACGTGTTTCAGTGTGAGTTTACGTGGGCCCACATGTATTGTGAGTGCCATATTTATTGCATTCGTACAATAACCAACCGTACATGTTAGGGTATATAAGCATATAAGCTGAACCCAAGTACGTAATTTTTATGTGTTAAAGCCAGCAGTTATGAGCAAGAAGAAAGATTTAAGTGACTTTGATAAAGGCTGAATTGTTATTGCCGCCAGGATAGGTCAGAGCATTTCCGAAACTGCACATTCAGTGGGGTGTTCAAGTTCTGTAGTGGTGAACACATATCCACAGTGGTACAATGATAGTCTGCAAGGTGAACCGTTTCAACCTTCCTTGTTCAGTGAGAGGAAATAATATCCGATAGATTTAAAAAAAAATTATTTCAATATCTTCATGCACTTCCAAAGTTGACAGAAACTAGACAGAAGATTTCTGATTTGTTTTTGTAACTGCTCAATATTCATCCTTATACTCTTTTAGAATAGACGGGATTTCAACCAAAGAGTCCTGATTTTTGTTCATGATTTTTTAATGTTCTGTTTCAATCAAATATTTTGATTGTACACGACCTTTCAATCTTTTGTTTCGATTAAATATTCTTATCAAAGCACGTTACTTAATTAAATAATTCATGATAATCATCGGTCGAAATTTTGTCTATTTTGAAGCTGTAGAAAGATATTGAAATGCGCTTTTTAAAAATATATATTCGATACTTCCTGCACTCACTGTATATTTCATTTCGTGAATAAAGACAGTCAATTCCAAATTTGTTCAGACAATCTAATATCTTCTTCTTTTGGGGAGTAGAGATGCGATTGTCTGAACAAAAGTTAGAATGCTAATTACTCATCTTGAAATTATAGACAATACGTTCGCATACAATACAGACATTACCTTATCATACAATGTATTGCATTCACTGGTGATGCAATACTTCAGTTGCAGGACCCTCTGATACCGTGACATTGTACCAAACGAAGTTCAGTTTGTTTTGCACCATCTTGATTTGTGACTGACGCACATTTCCGTCCTTTTCAATGAAAAGCCATAGAAGTGCCATGGCTGAAATTCCAGTCATCTGTAGTTTAATAAGTTAAAATCTTTGGGATAGCGTTATGATGAAACCTCACTCCATTGGAGCCAATGATTTTCAATCGGACAATCAACCAAGATGTTCGCAACGATAATGCATTATAAGATCCTAGCAAAAATCAAATTGTAAGTTAATTTAGTTGGAATATGTAGTCGTTGCCTGGCGACAGTCTGAATCATCGATTCATGATTTATTGTCCACAGTTCAGTGGTCACCGGCTTTTGACCAACAACATCCAGTCCGTCCATTTCTTTCTTTCTTTCTTTCTCCCTTGCCGTCTTTCTTTCTTTCTTTCTTTCTCCCTTGCCGTCTTTCTACATTTTACTTTAGCCTGGAATACTTTTACGTCATGATGAAAAGTCATTTGGCAAATATATCAGGACCTGAACATTTCGAAGTAAAAGTTTGTTTGACATTCGAGAGAGCATCTCTTTGCAATAAAATTTCACTATTCGATCTTGTATAGTGATTGTTGAAAGTATGACGGGATTATTATCTCCTTAGGATCAGAGTGTAGTATCTGTCTGCTCATTGAAAAATGTTGCTCTCAGACAGGCATGCATGCACAATGTTTGTAAAGTCAGGGAAATCTAGAATGAGAAAAAATACTCAGACGCAAGCCCGAATACGTACACACTCTAAGACACACATGAAATCATAGGACTTTAATCAAGATTACTCTACCTACATTTTTCTAAAATCTTGAATTACTCACACACACACATTCATACGGCAAAATACCTATGTGGACGCATTTTCTTCCGACACTGCCCCACAAAATTCAAATATAAAACCAACACATCTTTTTAAAAATCTAGAGAGATAAATAAATCATACACTACGTACACTTATGTAAAATCTTGGACTGCCCAAACTTATATTCACACTGAATATAACAATGAAGAAACACCTCCCCCTCAACAACTCATCCACAACAATGAAGTTGCACACACTGCATATACAGTTACAAGTTTCTCAATAACAGTCACTGAACTAGAAAATATATACATACGAAACCCTTCTCAATTCTAGTTGCATACAAAGGATTTGAACTTTGATACGAAGACATCTTTTTTGTCGACAATGAATACGAAAGTTTTTGAAAAAAAACAATAACCTCACCATGATCTCTCTCCCTCATCCCTAAAACTTGTTATTTACGAAATTTTATCATTTTCCGATTAGATGTTTGACAACGACAGCAAACTCTCACTCGAAACGTGTAACAGGAATAGATAAAATCCGATTTCATACCTTCAGCCTTCCATTCTGTCTATTAAGTTCACTCCTCTATTCAGGGTTGAGCACTCTTTAAGTAAGGTAACTCATCCATCGTAGGTTTATGCAATCCTCTTCCATAGGAATAGAGCATTTGTGAATAGTAGGATAATAATGGAAAGTCTATAGCTATACTGAGGGATCTAATACATAATATATATATATATATATATATATATATATATATATATAGAGAGAGAGAGAGAGAGAGAGAGAGAGAGAGATTTATAGATAAATAGATATGAGAATTACGAGGATATGGACTTGGTTATTATTAACATACATCAATAACGGATAAAATTTGTATTCAGTTGTTTCTTTCTTTATTTTTACAAATTGAGAACATGCATGATAATCCATAAACATGTATCACTTTTTGAAAGTTTTTATACCTCCCCCCCCCCTTTGACTCAGCCGAACTTACCCTCATTGCCTTTTTTATCCGGGAAATAGTGTGTGATAGTGAAGTGGAGGCGGTAGTTGCGTTTGTGTTGCCTGTCTTCACTTTATTCCAGCAATCTATTATAATACACTTCTGCCTTGGTAGGTCTGTCGAAGCTTCACCCAAGTCTTTTAACTGTGCATTTTGGGGACGCAACCCCCCCCCCTCTATCTATTGCCAGCTTCTCATGATAAGGGGTTGGATATCTCTGTTTTGGAATCAGAATTTTCCGTCTCCTAGATAGATTGCGAACTAAGGTCTTGGAGGCCAGTTTGTCCTGCTATTCACCGATAGCTGGAGGAAAAAGGGATGAATTCATGCCTTTCCAATGACATTAATGCAAGATTTCCCCTAACTGTCTTAGGCAGAGTTTGAACTCTCTCCACTGTTCTATATTCCGTTTGGCGACTCGCACTCTTGTATCAAACTAAACGTTTTGGTTATTCCTATGTTATCAAATGTATTTCATCAGACGAGCTATTGTGAATCACTTTTACTAATTCTATAAAGCAACAATTGCAATGGAGGTAGATAGTACCAGAAAAAAATAACAATAATCTTTTACAATATTCCTTGTAATAGAATAAAATCAGGACACAGATACGGAACTACCAGTTGATAATCAACATGGTATTGAAGAGGTTGAGATAGAGAGAGAGTTTAAAGGGTTTTATTTGAACTTAAGCCCAGTAGTTAAGTGTTAAGGACAGTAACACGTTGGGCAAAGATGGCCGTGAGTTCGTTTCTCCTCTGAAACTTATTCTTTATTCCGATCCACGCTGTAATTCATTTACTCGCTGCAGAAGAGAAACCAACCTGAGTTTAATTGCAATATAAAAGTGACACCAGTTAAGGTGAACGTAATTAGGTGCAAAAATATAATGAAAACGTGCTTGTCTCCATGAATGAATTCAAATTTGAAATGTGAATATTTCTATGTTGAGTAGGCCTTCTTCTGTCTCGATAGACGATGAAAATTGAAGTGATCTCTCCAGGGCACAAGCCTGGGCAAAGCGTATGTAGATCCTTGGATGCCCAGCTAAGGTAAAACTTACTCCACTAGGCTTTACTGATTCAATTCAAAGAAAAGCGGTACACGAGACACTTGGTATCACTTTGGCTGCAGGATCTGTCGGATATTTGTAAAATTTCCCATACAATCGATGTAGTGGTGGTGGAGGGAGGGGCTTCACTCCATAGTTTGGTATCTTTCTCCTAGAATGATTGCTTTCTGAAGACTATGAGGGAAGAACAGAAAAATTTATATATTTTCAAAGGTTAAAAATTGACATAAACACCCTCCGATGTGGCTTGAACCCAGCATGCAGATTCCATCATCTGAGCCTTTAACCACCACGCAAATCGTACCCACATTTCTACGCTGATGCAAGTGTAAAAGGTTATGATTTTGTTTTTGCTTCCCATTCCGAAATTTGATTTGAAATCGATGCAAAAAAGACACCTACACGTCCATTTGATCGATCTGCTGAAAATAATGGACTTTTACAAAAGTGGATCGAATTGACGATTGAATTGTAAAGAGGTATGGATGCACGAAAAAACAATCAATCAGTAAACATCCCCCCAAGTTATACACACACGCACACACACGTACATATACACAGTAAAACAGGCACGAGCATAAAAACGCACACACACACACAGAAACGCATACATACATACATACACAAACACGTACGAGCGATCATGTTTAAACAAGCTGCACATGATTACAAACATACATTTTCTCAACCGTTGATTCTCTCTCACATACATACGGGCACGTGTACATACACACACAATCTCTCTTAAACAAAGCTGATCAACATATCAAAATAAAACTCATCCATATTGGCACCTTTGATCAAGGGAGAACGGATATTAAATCTGAAGCTCTAAAATCACACCGCTCGATTGTTATAGAAAAATGCTAAGTGGGCAAAAAAACAAAAAATATATGACACCAGCAAAAGAAAAAGAAACACAATAGGTCTTACGATGATAGCTATTCGCCAGTGATGTTCTCATTGGTTTTCCCACGCATGCGTCAGAATAAGCAGATGGTATAAGAACAGGTCTGGTTAGTCGTTCAATAAAAATCGTTGTGAGCAACATCTCGTAGTGTGGCGTGTTAGGGTTGATCAATTAAAATACCCACAAGAAGTGATCTGTGTTATAAGTTACTTCTGTCGTATTTTGTTGAGCAGTGATCACTAAAAGGAGTCTAAATTTCAAGAAAAATTATCATGAAAGTTGCTTGACACAAACTAATGATCAATTTAATTTAAACTCACATTGCAAATTGACCCAGCTCCCTATAGGCATTCAAACCGATTTAGGGGAAAGGAATTTTCAAAAAACAAAATGTTTTATTCTATCAAATTAAAGAGAAGATGTTGAAATTTTCAGCCTTCTAGCCCCATTAGCTCCTTTTGGGCAGCCTGGATGCGTGATACAAACATAGCCAATTACCTAGCTAGCCCATCTTGAAAACTGAAGAAACTTATGTTGACTGTTTATTGACTGTATCAGTGAACGGTTGCTAATACTTGGGGATAGGAAAGATATAGTGGCGCCAGTAGAAACAACATTTCTGCAATCGAAATAGGTTTTCCGTAATATCATTTTTTTATTTTACTTCCATAACTATTCATTTCTCATTTTTTTCGTTGCTTTTTTACGGCAATTCTACTCAGGCCGTTGAACTACGACAGTGAGTAGACAGTGTTGATCAGAAATGTAGAAGAAGCCGTCAGGTTTGTTATCAGAATCCGTCAGCCGAAACTGACACCAGAAATGTCAACAAAGATTGTTCGATTTTCATGTTGGTCTAGTTGGCTGACTGGCTAAGTATTTATCAGTCACACAATCAACAACAATGAAACTAGAGAAGAGAAAAGTCTTTGAAGACAGACATTGAAACACGATAGTCTACGAAAATACCCATCCTACCGGGGTATGCATTATGGAATCGAGAACATTCTCCTCTTTGCAGATAGATGGGGGGCTCGACTCAAGATACCGAGAGCTTTTACCGAATACGGTCAACGCATCAAGTCGAAGGATACAATGGCTGAAACGTTCTGAATATCAGCAGTTGCAGTCTTATAACGTCTGTCTTTGAACATAGACCTTCCCCGGGATTCGCTAGACCTCTCGATCGTGGGCGTCGCAGTGCCAGTATCTCCCCAAAACATAAGTCGTCATGCCATCTTTTTTTCTGTCGGTCAAAATTTCGCATATGATCTCTTGTGGTCCTCGTCGGGATGTCTGGTGGTTATATGGCAATCATGTAACATGCCCTTTCTTTTCTCATTTACATTTTCTAATAGATTCTTATTTTCTCTTATATACTGCGCTGTCTCCTCATATGATATTATACTCCTTTGTTAGAGCCTATCATTTGGTTGAGCAAATAAATAAGCAACCGAAAACAGTAATATAGTCAAAATACATCAATGTATAAAACTCATCCTATAAATAAAAACTCTTCTGAGCTCAAAACTAGAATAATGCTTGCCTTGATGTACGGATCTATATCAAATTTGCATGATAGTAGAGAGTCTCTGATTTTCTGGAGAGAAACATTATTTAAAATTCTTATAGTTAAAATACTCGAGCCTCCCAAAGACTACATGATGCTGTAAAAGCATAACAAAATATGACTTTGTATAAGTGTTCAAAGAATGTTGGAACAAACACTTCTCCACTTACATATATATGTTCTGTGTCAGTTTTAAGTAATATATGTCTTCTATTACTAATGTATGGATGTGGGTTATAATACACCCGGCAACATTAAATTAAAGAAGACATTTAGAAAGTCAAAAGTAATAATACAAACGCTATTTCTTCATTCAATTCAACATGCTTCGTTAGTCTGAATTAACAACTTCAGAAAATGAATAAGTTTTTTACTCGAACTAACGGAACATGTTTAACTAAATAAAGAAAAATCATTTGTAAATCAGCTTTTCCTCTCAGCACTGTTTCAGAGTTGAGCACTCTTCAAGAGAGGTAACTCGTTAATTGTGAGCTTATGCAATGCTCTTCCATAGGAATAGAGCATTCTGATGGAAGGGGAATTTAAGCTAAAATAAATATATCGCTAAAATCCAGCCTTATTGACCGTCCAGTTCGTGGCTCAGTGGTAGGATACCGGCCTCTGAGTCTGAAGCGAAAGTTTCAATCCTGCTTCGTGGAACTAGATGGAATAATAGATTGTCTATAGCAACACTGAATAGTTGTAATACAACAGAACAGCTTTCTGTGGATGACACAATAATATATATATAGATATATATATATATATATATATATATATATATATATATATATATGCATACATAGATGTGCATATATTCATCTATCTATCTATCTCTCTGTCTCTGTCTTGTCTCTCTCTCTATATATATATATATCAGAATAAGCTAACTTCAAAAAATATAAGTGTAAATCAAACATTGTATTTTTGTTGCATTACGATGAGAATGGCGCTTCCTGATTGAGTGTATTTAAATGTTAGCTGTTTTTCATTTCAAGTTATAACCAATATTTTTTGAATTTGATTCTCTGAGGTATTTTTTAACGAAACAACAATAAAAGTGCGATAAATTCAGAATAATAAACACAAGCTTTTTCTTCCCCTCTCTATCTCTCGAAGAGATACACATAGAAAGAAAAAACCGATACGTTTTTCAAAGCAATTTATTTGATAACATTTATATATATATACAGTGTAAAAAAGCCAGCATAAAATCAGGCAAAGGTGTAATAAGAGACCGTCAACAAAAAACTGTCGATATAGTTTTCTCCACATTTCAATTTGCTCTGGCTTTCCGGTTGGTTAGAGATGTATATATCCGGTATATAAATCGCTCCAATGGGGCTAGAGGATTGATCATTTAAAAATCTTCTCTCTATTGTGTCTAGCATAGACGATCTTTTTTTAAGGGGTATCCCATTCCTGGATCGGTTTTAAATTGCAATTAGCAATGTAATTGCATGCTAAAACTTCCTCCAAAACCTCCTTTGAACTTTTAAGTGATCACTGCCGAGCATAAGGCGAGAGAAGTAACATATACAATGATCGCTCATTTTAAAGAATTTCTTAATTGATCACCTCAGCATGTTAAGCTGCCAAAAAGACGTAGGTCACGTGATGGTTTCTATGTAGAGACTAATTCTTTGTACGCATTAAACCGTGAAAGTACCAAGTATTGCACTCTTATACAATTTTTATGCGTCTGTCTCTATTTAAGTATGAAGGTATCAAAAAACACTTTCACGATATTTTTGTTTCTTTAGCTTTATTAAACTGCAAAATCTTCGTCGATCACATATAAAAATATTGCTCGTTTTCTCTGTAATAAAAATAAATTGTATTAGTTTGCATTACTCCAAGAGTTTGCATTTTATAGGCTTGAAAATCAATATTTCAGTGAATGTAGGCATTGGTGTGAATCGATTGTTCACCTCAAACAATCGGTATTGATCTTGTGGTTTGACGCTTTATATAATATTTCCTATTTTTATGAAACAATAATGGAAAAGACAAAGTTACTTTCCTCGTCTAGATGTAGATTTATTCTCAATGTGGTTTTGGTTATTTACTGTCCGGCTTTTATCGGGCTTCGGTGGTTCTACAGTGTGGATTCATTTCTCAGGGCACTAGTTAGGTTAGACTGGACACGTCTCATCCACTTTTTAAATATCTGAGTTGTGTTTTCTGGTGTCAACTTCCGAATTGCTTCCCTTGCATTGGGTGATCTGTTATTTTCCTAGACTTCCATACGATAAGAGGGTACACCGCCGAATCGTTATTAACAAATAAACACATGGACGATTATAGTCCGACCAATTAATGCATAGTGATGAACTTACCACGTCTGATAGAATTCAGACCAGAATGATATCCTTGCTTAGATCTATCAAAGTTGTTCGTCTTGTTTTATGAAACTCTATCGTTTAGTCAGAGTGGAGCAAAATAAGCTTACTTTTTTTTATACTTTCTCAACCACTGTATTCTATGTGTCCATGTTCGAGCCCAGGAAATAACGGGGATTTCGGCTGGTGATATCTAAGGTCACCCTCCCTTTGGAAAAAAAATCTGTGTGATGCTGGATAAAATTGAGCTTAGCTGATTAGATATCTGTATGAATTCAATATCCTTTTTTGTTAAAATCATAAAGTTGACCCCAATAACGTGAAATGGTCGGACGTTAGAATTTAAGACTTCCAAATTCAAGATATGAATAAAAGAAAGAGTGGGGGGAAGAAGTGATGCCATGACATTGTATTGTGTCAATTCGCTTGAGAGTTCTTGGCTTTTTTTTTATAAACTTTAATTTTCTCCTATAAAAAATATTATCGTCAAAATCTTACTAGTGAGTGTTGATTTTATTTTTGTTTGTCACAAGAAAGGCAAGGACCTCTCCAAAAACCACTGATGTCATCACAGCTCAAATAAGATTTACGTACGCGAAAAATGATGATGAATTCACTGTCTCAATTCGAGTCGGCTTGTTTTAAAACAGAAACTATTAATAAAAGAGTTGACATGGGACATGTAGCTTCGGAATAGTATTGTATAAAGAATTGAATCAGTTTGTTTACCTTTTGTAGTACAGAAGTTTGACACTAGGCAAACTTATCTTTTTATAATAAGATGAGAAATACGCATTTTGACAGAGAGAATTTGAATGTCGGTTGTTTTGTATTCTAGCTGTAAATATGGTTTTCTTTTCTTTTTTTTCAGATTTAGTTCCCTTGGGTAAACATGATTTTTTAATGAAGATGTATGCGACAGATTTAAAATAACAAACGCAATATCGTCTTCCCTCTCTCTCTCTCTCTCTCTCTCTCACACACACACACACATACACACGCACACACACACACACACACACACAAACATACGAACGCAAAAACTGATAAGATCTTCAAAGCAATTTATTTGATAAGAATGACCAAGTTACTTATGCATGGATCAGCACGAAGGAGCTTTAAGTTTATTTATCTCTGATAATTTAACTAACCAAATTTCAAGTTTTTTTTTAAAGTCTCAACTCAATTCAGGTTGTTTTAAACGATGATCGGACATGAGGTCTTAAGAATTTCTGTGACGTAATATTCATTGCTGTTTCATTAACCGATGAGATGCGTTAGCGTCAAAAACAGGAGAGTAATTCGCATACATGCTACGTATGGATATCACGAGGAAGCTGGACATAAAAATTGTCTTGACTGAAGATATAATTGATTGAATGTGTTGAACTGTGAAGGTAGCAAGAATAAAATTTTCAAGATTTTTTTTCTTCACGTTTCTCCGTCTTTATTTAACAATAAAAGTACCGAACACCATTTTAAAGGTATCTTCATTAAAATGCAAAATATTTGCTGACCAGGTATAAAAATTTGATTCGTTTCTCTGTCTTAAAGATGAATCGTATCAGTTTGCCCCCCCCACCCCTGCTTGTATTTCATATGTTTGTGTAAAATCAATATTCTACTGAATGGTGTCGTTGGGGTGAATCGATTGATTAGCCCCAGGGGTCAATCAATCACTATTGATCTGGTGGTTTGTCGGTAAATCAAATATTATTAATTCTTCAAAACGTTGATATTTACACCCAGTCGCTCATGTCTTGCTTTTAGAATCTTCATCGTCTATTAATACTTGCAACCAACTGATATTGAAAGTTAACAGTCTGTCTTTCTTTTTCAATTTCGAACTTGCACTTGACAAGACCAGAGTATTGAATTTGATGGTGGCATTATTCTGTCTGAACACGTTGAACATCGCCAAAGATGGCAAAGGGTTCTATCTTTTTTTTTTTCAAATATGTGCGTGTGTCTATGTGCTTATATGTTTGTGCTTGTTGATGTATTTGTGTGTTCCAACACTTTTGTCCATTCCGTTTTGTCTACAGACTTGAAAATTGGCATCAGTAATTCATTTGACCAATTCTTAAAAATGATTTTATTTTTCTTATTTTGTAAAAAAAACAAAAACAAACGCTCTTTTGACCTATCAGGGCCTTATTCGGACGGGTTTATTAACAACAACTACGTTCTCCATAAACGTTAGTGATAACATGAATAGATGTTATACCGAACATGTTTATTGTTCGATTGAATTTTTTCACTCAGCTTCAAATTATGATTGTTCAATTATTGCTTTTATTTGAAACAGTCAATCAAAAATGTCATCAAAATTACGAAAATAGTTTCTGTTCAGTTTCCAAGTTGGTTTAGCTGGCTATACATGTATCACATGTTCGTGCCAATGGATCTAGAAGGTTGACGTTTTCACTATTTACTCATTATTATACACGGAAGTTCACGCTAAAATGATTCTTTAGTTTGTGTCAGCAGCATTCACACTTCTTTGTTGAAAATTTTGAACGTCGTAGGGATAACTGCTCAACAAAAGGCGAAACAAGTAACCTATCCATTGATCACCCCTTTTTCCAAATCTTTCAACTGATCATCTCGAACACGGTATGCTGCCAATATACATCGGCAATGTACCGGTTTTCTATTGAATAACTAACCAGACCTTCATTTTTTTTATTATCGTTTATTTTCAATCAATGTTTATGTCTGAATGTGTCCTGGGCGAAGTGATTTTTTTCCAATGAATACATCTTTCCTAGAAGAAATCGAAATTAAAAAACTGAAATGATTGATATTATAATGAGACGACTAATAGAACTACTTGGTGTAACCAAACTACTGACTTCTAACGATTTGGAAAAGTTCAAACACGATTGATCGTTGGTCTGAGGGCAAACTCCTCTTTCCTTCAATAGAAGGAAAATACAAAGTCTAAGACTATAGGAAATATTTGCATGCCTCTGAGATCTAAAAGTATAAAACCTGTAAATGAGGTGTGTCCACAGTGGATACAAATTTGGAAACAGCGCGCCAATGGGACGTTTCAGAGTACTTGTGATATAAATGTCGTGTAACAGTTACCATAACCTATTGTATGAAAGAAAAAATGTATCTTGTTATGCTGGTGAGTTTGTTTTTTTAGCTGCATGAGCCTGATAGAACGTGTATGTAGAGGGTTAGTTGCAAGATTTTTGTCACCTAGTGGAACGATACAGAACAAAGTGTTTGTACCGCGTCTGTCAACGGATAATCATAAGTCATGGCGAATCTTAAAATAACTGTCGCCGCTCCATCCTTTGGATTGGGCAACTCTCAACTTCTTTAATTCCCAAAGTTGAATTCCATCCTGCCCTGAAAAGACCTTGATTCTAGGCGATAAAAGAGATAAACAGAAATACCACCACAAGTCCTGTACATAATCTCTCTCGACTTCCAAAACAGAATTGGAAAAACAAACGCACGAAACAAAGTATGACTGGCGAAGGGGAATATTTTAAGTCCCATAATGCAATAAACTTTTTTCTTTCTTTAGTTCCGTTTATTTTTTGACATATATATATATATATATATATATGTGTGTGTGTGTGTGTGTGTGTGTGTGTGTGTGTTGGGGCTGGTGTGTGTGTGTGAGGAGGTCGGTGAGTGTGTGCGTGTGTGCATCTGTTGATTAGAGTAAAATTAGACCATAAAGCAAGTATTTGGTGTCTTTTGTTACAATTAATCTCCAATGTATGACATGAGCTACGTATCAAAATCATGGTTGAAAGAATGTGGTGTTTGTTCAGCATTGCTGGGGCGCCATTGTAATGTAACTATTTTGTTTTATTTTCAATCCCCCGAACGGTTACATGGTAAGCAACTCATGATTTTAACAAGAGAAAATGTTAAAGCATTATTTTCGGCCTAATGTTGTTGAATTCTTAGAAGTGTCATCGAAGTTTACAGATGGAAAATAAAAAACTTTGGAAAATGGGTTCCACGCAAACCTACGGGAACAAATATCAGTTGGTGCTCAAAAACTTGTCATTTCCTTCTTGTTCGGCACAGAAAATAATCTTTTTGACGAGATGGTCCCTTGCAAGAAAAAAAATTTACGATCAAAATCCAAATCGGAGAAACACATCAATCTTTGTCGGGTTAGCACTTCCAACAACGAAAAAACAGGAATCGTTAAATAACCAACAGAAACCATCATATAAACAACGTCTTTTGGCAGTAAGCCATGCTCGGATTGATCAAATAAAGAGTTTAGAGAAAGTGTGATCAATAAATTAGTTACTTCTCTCGCATTTTGTTGGGCAGTGATCTCTTAAAAGGTCAGAATAATCAACAAAAAAACATGAATGCTGAAGGATCATTTTACGTTGCAAATTGGAACCTACAGTATGAACCTATTTCAGATGGAATTTTTAAAAAAAGATTTTTTTTTCTAAATATAGGGAGCGAATATTTCAGTTCTCAGCCTTCAAGCTCAATTTGAGTGGCCTGCAAGTGCGATAGATACATGAACAGCCAGCAAAACCAACTTAAAAACCGAGATGAACTTATGTTGATGTTCTCGGTCGACAGTTTAGGTTGACAGTTTCTTACATGGAAATTGTCCTCAAAAATTAATCAAATCAAAACTGTAATCACTCTCTTATGATTGAATGCATAGATTAGCCGCCAGGTGTCGGAAGGTCATTTCATGTCAGGGAAAATAATCTTTTGGTTGAATAATGATGCTACGAATAAACGATTAATCAAAAACTTGCTGGATTCTCTTGTATCAACCCAATATAGGAGAGGCACAGCCGTGGAGGAATGGTTTGCAAGTATTGAAACTATTACTTCTGTATGGAGATTGAGTTTATTCTAATGCTCCTTATATACAGCCTCATACTACACTATGCTGAAAGTATCAGATACTTTTGAATCAATATACATCTATACATATGAATATACGTGAGGGGTGTTCTGTGTATGTATGTGTGTATTTACAGAGACATACGATCAATCACATACATTCTGAGTACCGGATAATCGCTCCCCCCGATCGTCAATTTTCCAAACCCTCATCCTGCTTATTATTTATTCTGACGTGATGAAGATCCACTTTTCCGCCCTCATAAGAAATTTTACATTAAGTTTACTTTCTTGAAAATGTTTCTCTACGCACTGGGCATCTTATTTTTCATATCTTTATAACTTAATAGCGCCGGTTGATGTCCCTTTTCATCAGTGGATTTTTTTAAACAATTTTTTTTTTCTTTTCCTTCTTATCTTCCTGAATTTGATCAAAGCAATAACGATATCTTTCAAATTTACTTACTTTTTTTTAAGCATCCGAAATTTAAAGAGAATACATTGACGACACCCGTAGATATTCATATTAAAAACAGTAAGAATGTAATATCGCTTTGGATCGATCTAATTTAATTCAAATGATTATAATTTAATTGGGAATTTATTTCAATTAGATTCAATCAAAAACATCGTGATTTAATTAAAAACTAAAAAAGTCAAATTCACTTATCCATGTATTCATTTTGTGTATCGAAGTAAATAATGTTGGTACTGTTTTGATTAAAACCATTTTGTATTTTTTTTAAAAACTATGGGAAAGAAAGAGAGTTTTAACAAGAAAAAAAGTTCCCTCGACGAAACCCGTGTAGAATAATGTCCTTGCGAAATGTAGTCTGAGAATTCAGGAATACGATGATGAAGAGGTTGTCTGTGCAGTGATTTCTCCAAGAGGAATTAGAAAAAGTAAAAAAAAACAAACAAACAAACAAACAAACGAACAAACAAACGGGCGACTACTTGATGGAAATGAAATGGATGAAAGAGCGTTGGGCAACTCAGTAGCAGAATCAGATGAATATATTGACTCGAGTTTTCTTTTTGGGGCCCTGAGTGGAGAAATCATGCTTGAGGGACCCCCGAGAGAAATGAATGCCGAATTAGGAAGTATGGTTTCCCTCGCTGAAATCAGTGAAGGCGAGGACGTTAACTAAGATGCACGATTCCTTGAGGCCCCAAATAAGGTTTTTAATGATTCCTATTCAGAACCAAACCAAGACAACATACTTGGCGCGGTTTGAAGAAAATAATTTCTCAAAAATCCAGTACTGAGTAATAAGTCAGTACAGTACATAAAATTGCAAGAGTAACAATCGTATATTTGAAAATATTTTTCTCTGAGTATCTTTTGAATACAGGGATCCTGCACAAATGAAAAGGATCCTGCACAAATAACGTTTCTGTAACCTAAATTTAGTACAGGGTTTTATCGGTTTTTAGGTTGCCCAGACTCCAGATGATTACTCTGTCCTACTTTGTACATCACAAAAAATGAGATACTGAACCTGATGAAATATTATTTTCTAGTTTTTGTAAGATGTTAACTTTGTTGCTATGAGGATTATGGGCGGGAATGTACAACATTTTGTTAATCACTTACATTGCGTATGTCATTCTAAGAACCTTCTAGAACATTGGTTTCTAAACCTTTGCTAACTAAAGAGTCCCTTCTATAAAAGGAAATAATTCAGGCGGGCGAACATTTTTAGTATTCTGTTCATAGACTAAGTAATGAACTAAAATCAAAAGCAAATTTTGACTTGTAAAAATATGTTATTTTTCTTTTAAATTGGACTACGTTCATTCGAATTCTTATACATGGCAATGGTCTGTTTACAATAATAATGCTTTCTGGTAGTTGTGCAACGGAGGATGTGTCTCTGCCTTGACATTCGTAATGTCAGTTTCAGAGGAAACCCCGCTTACATCGTAGGAATAGAAAAGATAGTAACCAAGCATACAGCCCCAGTTGAACTGCTTGGAAAAAATCAGATGGACCACAATTTATGGACATACTAAGGAATTATGTTAGTATAACTAACAATGTTAGCTTCAGCATGAGTATTTAAACACACACTCTCACACACACGCGCAAAATCACATTCTCACACACATACACCCATGAACACATGCACATGATCCCAGAGAGAGAGAGAGGGAAAGAGATCTGAATCGAACTGTAATTGTGGCCTCGTGCCAGACAAAGGCACTTTACTTAAAATCAATAAAATATGTAAAATATATGCATATTTATTTCATTTTATTGATTGACAGATTCCAACCCTTTCCTTATTCCAATCCCTACCGTCGCTAATCATATTTTTATTATTATTTATAACAGCCTGCTTCTTCCAACCCTTCTCTTCTAATTAGATTTTAATTTTTTCATCACCCCTAATCATTCCATCACTCTTTTATGCGCATATGTATATCTGTGTGTGTGCGTGTGTGTGTGTGTGCGTGTGTGTGCGTGTGCGTATATATATATATATATATATATATATATATGTGTGTGTGTGTGCGTGTGTGTGCGTGTGCGTGTATATATATATATACACACACACACACACACACACATATATATATATGTATATATATATATATATGTATATATATACACACACATATATATATATATATATATATATAAGTGGAGTTTAGAAATATATAAAGATTGCAATTTTTCTGCAAATATTTACCATATTATCGCTGATATTATTTATCCAAGAGTATGCATATACACATACACACACATATAAGTGTTCAACACACTTTCAAACAAATAGTTCATTGAGTAATTGGTGTATGTGTAATTGCTAGATCTTCTGGGAATGTACTACTTGATCAGATTTCAAAATTTATTAAAAAAATTCTCATAAAAGAAAATCGTAAGATTCCGATTTTTGAAAATTCATATTCATTGCAAGATAAAATAAAGTATTCAACCTCTTCAAAATTAATATTTATATACAAACTTTGTGAAAAATTTACTTTACATTGCAGGACTATTTCTAAACAATCTAGAGCAGTGTTTTCGAATCAGGGGTCCTCGGACCAGCGGGGTACAGTCAAAAAATGCTGTAGGACCACAGCAGAATTCAGAAAATATAATCATTGTACATAAAACTCTACCATATGTGAGAATTCAAATAAATGTAATCCGTTTTTTTATTATGATTTTTATTCTAGTTCATGAATTTGTCTTAAACTAAATACTAATAATGTGGTTCCACCACAATACTTTCTTCCTGGGAAGGGTCCTTGAGTTTACGAAAGATCCGAAACCACCGTTCTAAAAGATTCCCAAAAAAATGACCCAAGGAATCTAAGTGCACTCAGAATAGCAAGATATAGCAGAATTTCTGTCACCCTCACAGGGACAACATCAATATCATGCCAGAATTAGACGGATACTCAGTTGACCTAAGAGAAAATATCGTTGAAGAATATCAGCCAGGGAAAAGGCTATGAGGTACTTGATAAACAACATGAAATTCACGTGGAAACAATCGATTCAATAATTCTTAAGCGGAAGCAATGTGACGCTAGAGTACGCATGCTCATAACCTCCTCATAAAAATCTCTCAGCTTGCTGCCTCGAGGATCGTCAGAGAGGTGCGAAAACAGTCTCACTGCAGTCGGTACATTCGAATGAAATGGCCAACACTAACACGCTATTAATATTCATATATTTGAAACCCGAGCTGTCAATATTTCCTCAGTTTTTGAATTGGTCTACGTGCCTGGCTGGCTGGCTGGCTGGCTGACTGGCTAGCTGGCTGACTGACTGGCTGGCTGGCTGACTGACCGGCTGACTGGCTGACCGGCTGGCTGGCTGGCTGGCTGACTGGCTGGCAGGCTGGCTGGCTGGCTACATATTGAGCATACATACAGAACTAATGGAGCTGCCCAGTAAAAAATGGAAACATTCATTCCTCGTTGTCTAGAGAAAAAAACAACGGTTTTTTTTCTGTTTTTTTTTTCTTTTTAATCACCTGCCCCAAAACAGGTTTTCAGTGTGTGTGTGTGGGGGGGGGTGAGTTTATAAGTCCATGCAAAACTTGTCCCTTACTTTGTATCAAGCAGCAATCAAATTAATCTTTTTGAGATCTTTTAGTGATCACTGCTCAACAAAATTTGAGAAATGTAACTTACTTTTATTGATCACCCTTTTTTTTTTTTACAATTTTTGAAGTAATCGACCCCAATACGGCATGTTACGGGAAGACGTTGGTCAGATGACAGTTTCTATTGAGTGATTCACCAGACCTGTTTATTCTCAACTTGTTTGCGAGCTGAGACGGCAGTGAGGGTCAACACGCACCAGTTGATGGCATTGACACTTGCGAGAATTTCTGGATATTGGAAACATTAGTGCTTTATAATCTTGTAATGCCCACGCTGACTTTCGATTGTCTACTTGTAAACACTTTCAGATTCTACTAGTGTCAAAACTGACTTCAAGTTGTCTTTCGATGATTAACCAATAACATATGTTTGGAAACTTTGCATGAAAAAACAAACAACTTCTAACTGAAAAAAAACGAACACTGGTTTGTGATGAGTGCGCATATTTTGATGTTTTCTCTTGAGGGCAAAGCAGATTTTTTCAAAAAAATTCTGAAGCTGTCTTTGAGTAGGTGTGAGCATTTGTTAACGAAGATGTTTTTATAAATTAATGGTACGTATTTCCTCGTTATTTGTTTGTATCATTTGCGTCAAGAAACACTTCACATAAATTTATAAAGTCAACGATGTAACCTTTACTCTTTCCAAGGCTGTAATGACTGACACTTCATCCTAATACTAGCTGATTTTCCGATTGTAAAATCTCCCAACCACCTTGTAAAATGATGGGCACTTCTACTTAGATGAGTTTAGTTGTTTCTTCTCTTTAAAAAAAAGAGGGAAATCCAAACATCACTGATTTTTCTGTTAACAGGGATAAATAAGTAAATACATTTCTCTGTGTGTTCATACACAGACACACACACACACACACACACACACGCATATATATATATATATATATATATATATATATATGTTTATATATATATATATACACACACACACACACACACATATATAGATAGATAGATAAATAGACAGAGAAAGGGAGAGAGAGGGAGGAAGATGGAGGGATATTAATTGACGTAAAAGGGTCAAATATTTTATAAGTAGATAGACGGTCAAATAAATCCTATTAGTTTTCTGGGGACGGATTTACTGTTGCTCCCTTTGTGTTCATTCTTCTTATCCTCATCAAGAGAAACACTTCGATGTTGTTATATCATGTTTAATACAAGACAGTCACCATCGAACCTTGAGTTCAGTGGAATCTGCTTAAATCAGAACTAACTGTCGCCTTGAATTTTCATGTTGTATTGTATTTGAATATATTTATATATGTTTTTAAAATCCCCGAAACGGTTACATGGTAAACAACTGATGATTGCAACCAGAAACAATTCATACATCATACAATAATAACAAAATGTAAGAGAAACAAACAAAACACACTTTTGAAAATTACACAAATTGCATTGATAGATATCAGGGATTAGATAAGTGAACTGGAACAAAAAAAGTTTTTTTAATGTTAAAATGTTTAAAACTATAAAGCTTTTTAGAATATATATATATATATATATATATATATATATATATATATATATATATATATATAGATATATATATATATAGATATAGATAGATAGATAGATAGATAGATAGATAGATAGATAGATAGATAGATAGATAAATAGATGGATTCATATTCAAAAAAATCCCATTCAATTTAATGGAAGTACGATAATTATATACGTTGATAGATATAAATTGCGTTATATTGGGACTCTTTTCTGAAATGATCTCCCGTAATTACACGGTTAATATAAATTTCAGCTCAGACAACGTAGATAGAATAAACAGTTGAAGAAAATGGGATAATGTTGCCCTTACAATTGTGCTGAACAGCCGCCTGTAATGCAAAGTCTGATTTTCAGCTCAGTGGTAAAAGCAATCCTACGTTGTAGTGGCTACCCCATCGGTGGCATGTTCGATTCCATTTTCTTTAATTATTCATCCTATTTACGTAGTCTAGGCTAACAAGTGGGTGTTTTAGATACGTATGTGTGATCAATACCCTGGAAGAAATATGCATTGCATTAGAATAAATATAGAGATCTACAAAACTTATGCAAACAGATATATTCACATATGTGTAAGTGTATGCAGTTATAATACAGACGTAGGTTTATGATATGTACTGAGAAAATATTTACTCTTTGTGAGCAATAAACGTTGACCGGAGAGAATAATTTAGCTGACGCCTTCGTAAGTCGGCATTTTTATTCCCCAAAGATGATGGTTTACTGAGATTATACTGTGGGAATTATTCGGTTTGTGCTCGGTTGCACAGTTGAAAGTGACTATGAATCCTTACTTTTGCATGAATACACACGCACACACACACGCGCACACACACACATACATCGAGGTTGAGTGCTCGTCTCCAGTTTGGTGGGTCACGGGTTCAATCCATGGCCGTTATACTAGAGACTTTGAAAATGGTACTTAATGATTATCTGCTGGACATCAAGTATGAAAATCAGGATTGGGGATCCCGGAGGAGGATGGGTTCCGTCAGGCTATCTCCAAATGAATGGGGTCCTTAACGACATAGAAACAGTCGGTCCTGTATTGGCTAAGGGGACCAAGAATCAAAGACACATGCAGACGTCCGTACACACTCACACTCGCATTGAAAAACATATAAACAAGGTTCAATCCATATGTTTCGTACTCTCATATAAATGGCCGCACGTGATAAGTGCCCAACGCACCATTTTTATAAAAGTGATATTTTCATTATTTTTTAACCTGCAATGCTCAGTTCTTTTCATTTTGAAGCTTTAACGTTTGGTTTCGAGTATCAAGATTTAAAAAAATGATAACTGAAAAAAAAAAAAACAAACGATAATATCAACTTAAAAAAAAGGTACATTGGACACTAAATATTGATAAAAAAAATACTTCCCACTGAGCAACCCATTGTGTGAGATATGTAACAATAACAAATTGAAAGTTAGTTATAGTTGTACGGGGGTCTTATTAAATTTAAAATCAAAGCATATCAATAAAGTGATCATAAATAATACTAACAGGGAAAGTATTAACGAACTTGTTTGCAGTCGTACAAACAAAAACAAATGCCTTTTGAAAAACATATGTCTCAAAACGAATATCGTTCACAAAGCTGAAATATCAACCCAGGAGAAACTCTTAGAAGTAAAATCTTGAATAAAAAAATCGAGAACACTCTTTGAAATAAGACTAGCCCACCATATATTATCATTTGCAAACGGAAAATGTAAAAACAGTACATCACTATGGACATATTATTCGAGACTAACTGATAGAAAATTCAAACCTACACTAAAATAGAAAATATTAAAACAATCACTCTCAGTGCTGAATATTGAGGCCCCATGTTAAATATGCCTAAATGAAAAATTGAAAAATTTCATTTTTGACAATACAACCCCCCCCCAAAAAAAAACAGAATTATTAAAAAAAAAAAGAAGTCGTGTTAAAATGCCAGCATCGCTCATAACTATTTTTCAACAAACATAAGTAAAAATTAATTTCCAAATATATCTTATTCCCCTCGTTATTATTATGAACGGTATCATTATTTATACCTCCGACCACTTTGAAAAATAACCCAATGACCATATTTACGTTAAACATGGAGGAAGATACCAAATCTAGAATAATTAAACTAACATCTACCTATAAAGGAATAAAGGAATCCTAACATTATGATACTGATTTAAGTGAGAATGAAATATTCTCAGAGATGAAACATACCACAATGAACTGATGGGTTGACTACACATGAAAATAACTTCACCATACTCTCCAACTTCATAATTCATAACAACTAAATGAAACAGAGAAACGAGCAATGATCAACCACTAAAGAGAAAAAATGAATGCATGTATAGATAAACTAAAAGGAAAATCCTACAAACTAGAAAAATAGACACTATCCCAAAATATATCTTAAGCAGGGATCTAAAATAAACCTAATAATTCACATGATAAGGCACAAACATAAACGTGCTCGCGTAGGGAATCCTTATATATACATATATATAATTATTTGATTGATAAATTATATCCGACATGATGGTAAAAATTCAATAAACCCAGATTTGGTGACCCTACACCATCAGTGAATCGGATTAATTAATTTCATTTTTTTTATCTTGCCGATTAAAAAAAAAGGCAGCAAGATCATTTTATTGAGTAAATTGTAAAATGAAAATAGGGGAGGTAGACCTGAAAAGAAATCCATTTGGACAATGCATTCAAAACCCAATATATCCTTCATTTTTATCGAGATTTTCAATTGTTTGAAAAAATACAAAAATATATCAGGAGAAATATTTCTTGCTGAACAAAGCGTCAATAAAAAACTTTTATTTTCTGTAAATAAAAGAAAACATGGGTTAATATGTGAATTGAATTATTCAAATGATCATTGGGTTGCCAAAAAGTAGGATATGCTAATCATTTGTCTGCCGAGCGTCTTTCACAGATCCACTGAAGTCTTAAAACACTCCATCGACAAAGTCAAGGCCTGTATCCCGCACTGATTAGATGCATGAATATTTCCCATACAACAAAGAAATAATTAGGAGGGTCACAAGAAAATTGATTTATTACAAGTACACTTTTTTAAACCAAATCAATTTCTGCAAAAAACACTTGGACAAAACTTTGATTATACCTGAAATAAATTCTACATCAACGAAATTAGACGAAAATGTTGTCGACGAAGATGATTTTTGCCAGAGTGAGATATACAGTGTTTGGGGTATTCATATAATCTTTTTTCTTGATCCCCCTGTATCACCAACCAATATACATATATATATATATATATATATATATATATATATATATATATATATGTATATGGCAATGATAATAGAAGACACACACATATATATATATATATATATATATATGTGTGTGTGTCTTCTATTATCATTTAGTCGGGATTTTCACGTATCCATCTTTTATATACGTTTGTTTTGTAGATGTGAAGTGATCCGATACAATGTAGATGAAAATGACAATTTGAAAGCGAAGAAAAAAACTCAAGAGAAAGAAGTCACATTTCAATTTTTCTATGATTATTCTGTTGGCATAGTTGGATACATTCTGATGGGTTGGGGCAGACATCTTTTTCAGAGAAAAAATATTTCCAATGGTACACGAAGAAAAATATGCTGTTTACATTCTGACTCTGAGTTCACATATATTCATATATATTCATATTTTCCTCTCCAGCATCGCAATGCAAAAAGTATATTCTTTAACCAGTGTACTACTGCAACTATTTTTCTCTGAAAGAAAGGTAGCTGGCCCCGTCGAAATGCATTAGACTACGCCCGCCAAATAAAAAGTAGATAATTTTGTGATGTAACACCTATCTTTTGATGCTTTTCTCTTCACCTTCCAATCGTCATTTTCATCTACACATAGATGCATGTGTTCTGCTCTGCAAACGGAATTCGGAAGGGCTTCCCATGTCATTTTAAGTCACAAGTGGCTTGTACGTGAATAACTGCGAGATCTGTGCGATGGAGTTATAAGGTGAAGTGCAACGTGCACACAGCCGATCCCACCATTTAAATCAAGTGTTTGCATACTACAGTCTACTGAGAGAGCGCAGATAGCAATATATATATATATATATATATATATATATATATATATATATATATATATATATATATATATATATATATAGGTATGTGTGTGTGTGTATGCGTTCTTTTTCTAGCTTTATGTTCCAATTCTTATCAGCTTTCCTATCAATCAACTGGATCCTGGATCCGTGTATTGATTTCTGCTCCAATCAATCAAATTGCCAATAATCTCCCTCTGGCCATTCAGCCAAACGATATTTGCGTCAGGCCTTTTACATAACTTTCCTTTACATATCTCTGGCTCTGCACATTCCATTTGTGCAGTCGATTGTCACTGGATTTCCTTTCACAGAGCTGCACCTTCCAGCACTCCCGGGAAATATTCAGGCAATTATTCTACTTATTCGTTGGTCATAAGCAACACCCCTCAACAATCCCCCACACCCGAATGCAGAGTGAGAAAGAGAGAGAGAAAGAAGGGATATACATTTATATATATATATATATATATATATATATATATATATATATATCATTTATGCCTATGTGCACATTTTCTTTCAATTCCCTGACCATACGCAACACTCCTCTTCCAAGCACCCAACATACACCCAGACACACGTATGTACTTCTATCTAGGTAAGAATATATATATATATATATATATATATATATATATATATATGAATGCAACACGCTCAGGTTCCACACAAGCACACACGCATATCCTCACAACAAATGTGCACGTATCTGTATATGTAACTCAGGTAGAGTGAGTCATGTCTGTTGTTATAATTACTGATCCCTCATCGCTAAAAACGTTTTAGGGTAACCCACGTGAGTGATGTTTGTTTAAAAAAATAGTCAAGTGGTTTTGAATATCAATATACAATACACATAAAATCTTATATAAGATTACAAACTACTTGTATGACATAAACTATATAATAAGGAAGGTGGTGTTTGATCAAAACTGCTGGTACCTTGTTGATATAACTGTTTCGTTTTTAAAACCCCGAAACGGTTACATGGTAAACAACTGATGATCCCATCAAGAGATAATTTATACCTTCTGTGATAATAGCAGAGTATAGAAGGAATAGGGAAAAACACTATGAAAGTTGGGAAGGAAGAGCTGCCTTGACTGGTGGTCCCGAATCTTGCTGGATTAACTTTTTTCGACGAGATCTGGCCGATTTTTTAAAATAAAAGTCTTCGATAGCCTTTCGTATAAAAAGGTCTTACTCAACATTCAAGTCATCATCATCATCATCATCATTATCATCATCATCAGTTGCTTAACGTCCGTTGTTGGACATAAACCTTCCCCCAGGATTCGCAAGACTTCTCCCTCGTGGGCTTTGTAGAGCCAATACTTTCTGAACTTGTCTACGTCGTCTCTCAATCTTGTTTTCTGCCGGCCTTGTTTGTGTAGGTGATCTCTTGGGATCTACGTTGTGAGTCTTAATGTCCATCGGTCGTCTTGTAAATAACTTTTTTTATGGGCTATTCTATTTTTAATGTTACGGTTAACAATGTTTTTTCCTTCTTGAAGACTTATCTAAATTAAGTGTTTCACTTCAGACAACAACATATTCGAAAAATAAAATAATTTTTCTTAAGTTCCAGGAGCCAGTTTCTTTCCATTAATTTCATATATCTTGAATCCAAACATCCACTTTCAAATATTTAAATAATAGAGACACAAAAAGTTATATGAACTACATTGACCTGTTCAACAGTGCATGCTGACCAGCACGGGCATAGCCAGGAGTGAGTGCAAACCTCCCCAAATATATACGACATCCAAGCCAAGATTCGGTCACACAACGCATGTGTATAAATGTATGTGCAAGTGTATCTGCATATATATGTAGTGCCCCCTATACTTTTAGTTAGGAATTAAGTTTGAAACTCCTTTTTTAGCTTGATATCCAAAACGTCACTTCCGACGACGACCCCCATAAAACTCTGGACGCACATGGTCTAATGCTCACCGGCTCCAGCACCCCTAGCTGGTTACGCTCCAAGCCCTGACCTCTGCAACCGGCCATTCTCTCTCTTTCCTTCTCCATGGTCCAATGCTCATTGGCGCCAGGACCCCTAACTGGTCATGTCTCTGGCCCCGGCCCTCGTGGCCTGCTACTCTTCCACGCTCTTCCCATCTCTTTAAGATCGCTATCATTTCGCCGACCCACTGGCTGATCCAATCTTAACCACCATCCACACATAGGGAAACACGCACGGATAAAGCTCCATGTTCTATGTCTTTCATAGTCTGTTCGTCTAGAGTTTAACAGCGTCTGAGAATAGCCCCCAAGTAAAACTCACTTACTTGACAGTAAGGCTCGTTGATATTTAGCTAAATTAGGAGTTTCGTAGGTAAACTAACTAAAAGTATAGGGGGCATAACTTATATGTATATATATATATATATATATATATATATATATATATATATATATATATATGTGTATATATATATATATATATATATATATGAGCATGTTAGTAAATGTTTATTCAAATAAGCACATGTATATATATAGAGAGAGAGAGAGACAAAGATAGGGATATATATATTTCAATAAAAAGACAAACAAGCGGCATATTTTTAATTTTTCATTAATCTCAAGTTTTTCTAAAAGAAATTATACCGCAAAATGTTACGTTAAAAGAGGGAATGTTCCTGTGCGTGTGTGCATGAGTGTGATCTTCTATCAATCAGCAGAGGCTAGTTTGGCACTGGTCAACTAAATGAAGCAGCCGTCGGGGATCGGACTACACAATCGTATACCTACAAAGAAGATGACAATCTCTTTCCGTCTCGATCTACAATGGAACAACACTGAAGTGACCTCGCCAAGGACCCTTCCAAGCCTGGATGAAGTGTTCGGAGTTCCAGCAATACCCAGTTGACAGAATATCCTTCTTGGCTTTGCTGATGTAATCCAAAAGAAAAAGATAAGTTTGGCATCAGATTGGCTGTAGGAGCTGCCGGGAAGACGTCAACTTAGCATCCAATTGCTCTCAAGTTACTACAATCTCAAATTTGCAATCAGAATCGTCCTTTTCCTAGACAAGGATAGAGTGCCTACTTCTCCCAGCTATTTCCCGTAATAGCTGAATGGAGGGGATAAAGATATATGCCTTTGCCAAGAGCTTCAGTTGGAAGTGAAAAACGTAAACGGAGTTTTAAAATGGATCACTGATTGTATTGTTTTCGTTGTCAACTGCTAGGCTGCAGACTCGAGTCTCCAATCTTGGTAAACATCACCCAACAGTAGGCGACTGGATCAGTTATTTACTAAAGTAACTCAGAAATCATTAATTCATTCATTTTGTCGCTTGTATCCAGGCCAATCTCCTTGGTACCTGTCGGCTTTTAATTATTGAGCGTGGCGTGAAGGAGGATCAACAAAATCGCCGCTGAAGAACCTCTGTAGGATCCCTAGCTGCTTACGGTTTCTGGTATTCATAGACTATCACCAACCTGTGTACTGACGAGGCTCAGCATAGCTTAACTTTGGTGATAATGCAAAGACTGGTGCGTTCAGTGCAAGGTACATGACATTGAAATAACCTTTGACGAATGACTCTGATGCATTAAACAGACTCTTTAACCATTGTGTAAACGCAATGGACCATGCTACGGATTTGAGGAAGAATCATGAAAAAAAAAAGGATTACATTTTCGTTTCGTTGTCATTTATTACAATTTGTTTTGTGAGTAGTTTTATGCGTTGTCATAAAAATTGGATGACAATATCTGTTCAGTTTATGCTCGGACATTAACAAGGTTGCAGCCTAACGATGAACAAAAACCCGTATATTCTACACAATAGAGTTCTTTCAATCTAATATATCTCTTGTCAAAACAGTTAATTCAGTGGTGAGACCACAACACCTACGCAAAGCGATAAGTCTCCTTTGGGTCATCAAAAGACGAAGAAAAAAGCAAGGATCACACTAGGCTGGCAAGCTTTCGGTAGAGTAAGCTCGAATTTCAAGTACGAGAAAACCCCAGTAGTCCTCAAAAAAAGCAATGCAACCTCCCGATAGTCATCTATGGAACTGAAACATGGAACCTAACTAAAAAAATTAACCCCTAAACTGAGAAGCATGCAATGTGTACATGAGAGAATCATGCTTAACTTCCCATGGAGAGATCATAAGACAGTACAACATATTAAAGAGAGGACTGTATTCTGAGACATTATAGAAACAGTAACACAATTCAGATGAGAATGTGTTGGACATGTTGTTAGAATGTTGGAAAACCACTGGATATCACAACTCATAACGTGGATCCCCTGAGATCATATGCGAAATTGTAGACAACGGAAAGTAAAATGGGGTGACGCACAAAATAAATTACTGGTTCCGGGATGCCCATAATAGAGAGATTTGTCGAATCTTTGAAAAATCCATGTCCATCAAAAGTTGCTGAAAGGATGATGATGATGATGATGATGATGATGATGATGAATACTCATCACATTGAGCAAAAAGCAGAAATCTCAGATAAAAAACTCACTTGATGACATGTCTGGTCATAGAATTATAGATCAAATGTTCAGATTATATATATATATATATATATATATATATATAGAAAGAGAGAGAGAGAGAGAAAGAAAGTGAGATAAAACTGAGAAGAGAGAGAAAGAGACAGAGTGTGTGTGTATAAATCCTCCGCCATATCTGCGTTATTACCACCAGTTGTGATTCTCTCTCTCTCTCTCTCTCTCCCATTTCTCTCACTCGCTCCTCCTCCTCTCTCTTTTTTTCTCTTTTTTCTCTCTCTCTCTCTTTCATTTGTCACATTTTTTATCAGTTCACTCCCCTCGAGTCTCGAGCTTCACCGCCAGTGCATGATTTTTACTCCACCCATCGACCGACCCATTTTCCTCTGATGGTCTTTTCTGAACTGGTGGTAATTTGAAGGGCATTTTTGCATCGTCTAAACTTCAATTGTCAACCTGTATCAAATCATGCCAAATCTCTTTCCACCAACATCTATCTATCTATATATATATGTATACACAAATAATCTCATTTTTTCACCTATTTAATCGATACATATATATATATATATATATATATATATATATATATATATATGTATATATATATATATACACACACACACACACACACACACACACACACACACACATATATATATATATATATATATATATATATATATATATATATATATATATATATATATATATATATATTGTTTCTTAGGTTAGGCGTCAACCTGGCGGCTGAATAATCTATTTAAGGTCGTGAACTTGGGCTTGAGGATATAACTGGGAATATTATTTTCTTAAAAATGTATGAATAACATACAAACAGTTTACAAATGCACTAAATACTATCATCACGAGTAATATATAAAACCAAAAATATGGAACACTGGAAATATTAGTCATATGATCTCTCGCTAGTAGCAAGCCCTTTACAGCAAAGAAAAAAGCATGATGAAGGCGGTAAAAATCACAGTGCTGCTGTAACAGGTGAGGGCGATATGAGAGGATGACTGATGACTTGAGGACACTCAATATCAATCAGCCTCAAGCGATTACTTCCAGGTATGTGGTGTGAAACCGTTATCCACAGCAATGCAAGACTAAAAGAGTGTGAAGAAGAGGGCTAGAAACATGAAAAAACTTGCTGTCACTCAGTCTCCAGCGGTGACCACCAGGTGACTCGTGTAAAATGCAAATGATGATAATATAGATAATAATTACCAAGACCCGTGAAAGTTCAACGGGTGTTGAAATATTTTATGATGCTGCTCTTCTCTTACCCTATGTCTCTTTCGTCTCATTCTGTCCCTTTCCCTTTCCCTTTCCAATTTTTATGATTTATCCATGACGTTATTTATTATACAGATATGAATTAGTTTCATAGACAAAATCAGTCCAACCCCACTAAATGAACAACCTAATTTTTTCCTGTCCTCTCACTTTTTACACCCTTATTTAACTGCTTGACTTTCTTTGCCCCTCCCCTATCCCCTCCCATACTAACTAACTTCTTCCCCTCCGTTCCTCCCTATTATTAAACTCAATACCGTCCATTTCTCCCCTCTTTTTCCCAACTTTTGAAGTAAACTACGTAATCCCTTCAATCCTCTTTCATTTTAAAATTCAAAACTTAAAGTATGAATAACATTAGAAATAGATATAATTAATGAAGGGTCCGTCTACGCCGGTGAACGGGTCTAATTCGAATTGGTAGATACATGGATAGATAGATCATTAGTATTGGTTCGAGCATCAAACGAATAACCCACGATAAATTCAAAGGAGTACACAAAGTAAAGGTCTATTTTCGTATTGAAGTTATATTGCAAATTGAACCTCTCGCTCAAAACTGACGTGCTCAAAATATGGCTGAGAGTCCTGTAAGCACACAAAATATGTTTCCCAAACTTTTGACACCTTGAAGAGATAAAAATTCTACTTAATTTGTATTCCTGAAAGGGAAGGTTTCCTTCAATTTTGACTCCCAAGAGCTAAGAAATGTCCCACTTTCATTTTGAAATATAAAAAAAATAGTTCCTTTCTTATTTCAAACCCTAAAAGAAAGAAAAAGTTACCCTTTGATTCTAATCACTGAAAGCAAAAAAAAAAAGTTTCACCATAAAAGTGAAAAAACGTTTTTTTGATTTCGACCCTTAAAATTGAGTAAAAGGTTCTCCCTCCTTGTTCATCCCTAAAAATAGAAAGAATCATTCCCTCCCCATTTTGACCCTTAAAAGCGGAAGAAAGAATTCCGTTTCGATTTTGCCCTCTAAAATAGCCACTATTTTCTAAACCAGTCTAGTTCGTCATGTTATCTTATTTTATGCCGGCCATAGTTTTGCATACGAACTCTTGGGATCCACTTTGTGAGTCAGCCGTTGTCTGACAATCTCACAAAATGACCTGCCCATTGTTATTTCAGTTTTCTAATCGATTTTATGATGGCTCCTAGTTTGCTTTCCAAAAACACTTTACAGTATTGTGATTGTTGGGTACGATTTTTTCATGTGCACGTTGCATGGTTCTTAGTTTGAGGGTCAAACTTTCCGTCAGATTCCATACCGTGCCAAAGAACTGCAATTGACTATGAATGAACAGAAATTTCAAAGAATAGTCAGATAAAGAGGTGAGTATCAGAAATATGAAGAGACTAGCTCTGTTTTCGTCCATACATATCTGCCGTGAATGATATTCTTTTTCAATCATGATAATCTTTTATTAAATCAACAGAGATAATATCTGCTGATATAACTCACAGTATGATTTTCTTATCTTGTCAGCCTGGAACTCTTCCACTAAAAGGTAACAAGTTTATCGATAAAAATACGTATGCCTTCCACCATTCTGAACAATTAAGGCAAACCCTGAAATGAGTTTTTTTTTTAGTTTCTTTTCTAAAGAAGAAAATATCAAATAGAATTCAAATACTGTTTGTTTTACGTAACCCTTTCGTGTTTTTTAGAAAGAAGGGCAGAAAATGAAAATATCTTTTAGCCTCTGTTTTGCAGTCATCAGCTGTTGACCACAAAAGAATTTTTATATATATTGTTCTTTAAATTCAGCTTTTATAACGTTATTTCTTACGTTGCTTACATGAACAGAATTCTATTTTACAACGTCAGTTGCGTCCCTTACCGTGGCAGAAGACATCTGCACATCACTATTCATCATATATGAGAATGGGTTTTATTCAGCAATTTAATTACATCATTGGAACATGGATGAAATTCTACATAACTGTGGAATATAGATTTTCATCATTAGTTGCATCCCTCAGTGTGATAAGAGACATCTGCACATTGCCAATTACCACATGAGTGGATAACGAGAGTATTTCCAATCGTTAACAATGCTGATGATGATGATGATGACCTTACAAGGTGAGTGCTCAGATAACGCCAACAAATGTCTACCGATGGCAATGACGCCTTTGCCAAAGAAGCCAACCGGCCGAAAGAGAGAGAGCGTGCATGCGGATGGAAACGGAAGCGAAAAACAGTGTTAGCGCCCCCCGTTTCGAACAGCTGGATCTGTAGGAACTCGTTTCGGCACATTTGCACAAGTCAGAGGGGTGAAAGGGGAAAAAAATGTTGGATAATGCGTCATTTATTTAGGGATCTGAACACACTATTTGGGAGTGAATGGGTGAATTGAAACGGCAGGATTCTAACCATCTTTGATGGTGTTACAGACAGAGAGGCGACTGACTACTTCTGCTGAACGTTCATGCCATATCTTATTAGAGAAATAAAAAGCTAATTCTTTACTTTCCGATCAACGCTATCAACTCACTGCAGGAAGAAATAAAAGGCTAATTCTTTATTTTCCGATCAATGCTCTTAACTGACTGTAGGAAGAAATAAAAGGCTAATTCTTTATTTTTCCATCAACGCTATTGACATTTTGTCGGAGAGAAATCGGTCTGAGTAAAAGTTGTGATAAAAAGCAACTAATGAATCGAAATGAATGTGGAAGGGAAGTAAAAAATTCCAAATGATGAAACTTCACCAGATAAAAAAAAAAAAAGTAATTTTTACAGACGTTAAGTTTTTTCGTACAGTTGTCTATAATAGAACTAACTGTCAAAATTGTAAAAAAATAAAAAAATAACGAATCACAAAAGCATAGAAACTTTTTTGTTTCTTCTTTGTTCTTTAAAAGGTGTTGCAGAATCACCTGATCGAAGAGGTTGCCGAATTGATATAAGTTAAATCCCTAGGTGATGAAATCTATAAAGGGGCAGGAGAAAATCCACTGAAGAGAGCTAGAGCAAAAAACAACACGCTATTATAAATCAAATTAGTCCACCATCCATCACTGATCGACATACCGGAATATTAGTAACGTCCCTTGCTCGATGTTACTAATTAAGATAGTATCGAGTTGCGTCCCTTTCTCATTCTCGCCAATTTAAATGTTTTTTTTTCATCTAAATCGAAAGGTTTTTAGTTGTGCCGAGGTGAAATCGTAATTTAGATGATTATCTAATGAAATGAATAGTATTTCCATCTGATTTGTACGAATAAAAGAATAAACATTTCAATTAAAAATGCTGAGGATTAATTTCACGTTTTATTTATTGATATATGACATATTTTCTAGATTGTTGATAGATATCGTGAGAATATAGATATTTCTAGGCGTTGTGAGATGTTTTGACTCAATTTTAGATGTAAACTAGAAGATGATGTTGGCAACACTGTCTTCGTTTGATATTCTCACAAGGCAAGAACTTTGGCCTCTATTGTCTAATTTATTTCCCGTTAGAGGAGCAATGAAAAATGATACCACTTCTAAAGCTCTAAAAAAGTTCAGAGAGTATTTTCGGGCGATCAAATGCCTTGTTATTTGCGTAGTTAACATGACGTTTGTTGATCTTTTCTCCGGCCTTCTTCTGGCGTACTATCTAAATGTGATGGTTGTTTACAGAATCTTTTTCTCCAATAGTAACAAGGCTAATAACGTAGGATTTTGGTGATTTTTCTTCTTTCTTCGCTGAACCTCGATTTCCAAACCTTATTCCTGTTGGGTAGCGTACTTTTTTGACTTTTACACTGTCGACTTGATATTTCCCTACCATTATCTACCAATTCCAATCCCACTGTCTCTCAGGATAGTCGTTGAAGGCTTAGGGAGACAACACTAAACGAACCGCTATGGAGAGCTCTGATAGGTGGAAATCGAAAGACGGATGACCTGGCAATCTCCTAGAACTGTACGCTACACCTGGTCATCTCGGGTTTTCCCGGGCCATAAGACTCTGACTGAGCGAGCCAAGATTATATTACTGTTGGTCATTGCAGCCTTTCTAGCGCAGGTAGCTCTTCTTCTTCTCTGCGGGTCCCTTCTTTTTCCTCTCTTCGACTTCTGAGAAGAGGAATAAAGGATGTCATCGTCCAAATATAAGGACTGCCTCAAGCAACCACGATATAAAGCTGAGAAGCAACCCCAATCCTCACTGGCAAGTGTGCACCTGTATGTTTTGACAACTTCCGACCAAAAATAGCGTGGGTGGTTCTATGAGGTAAAGGTTCTTAATTATGTATGGGGACGTTTTTTAGAGAAAGATGATACTGAGTTAAATATTGAAAGGGCTTTATGATTTTCTCATCATTCGATACTTAGCATACTATAGAATAATGAAACAATCATAACGCTATATATGTGTGTGTGTGTGCGTAAGTGTATGTGAGTGTGTGTATCTATGTGTCTGTGTGATTCACGTGGGAGAGGTCCGAGTGGCGTCGTAATTAGCAGCGAAGACAATAGAATAGTTGAGCTGATTTGAAGGTGCTGAAGTTCACTTCGTAATTTTACCGTCGAGAAAGGCATGAATGAATCTGTTCTACCCCCAGTCCTATCTATGGATAGATAGCAGGACAGTCTGCGTGCGTTAACCTTGGAAAGACACAGTCTAGAGGAAGGACAATTCTGATTCTAAACCAGGGATAGGAGCCCATTTGACACAATTAGACACCTTGTCGATGACTCTCCGGCAGCTCCTACATCCACACTGTTGCCAAATATACCACACTTCGCTCTCCATCCGATTACATCAGCGAGGCCGAGACGAGGATCCTGCTGAATAGGCTTCTCAACATCTCTGTACAATACACCAAGTCTTGCGCCCTGGAGAGGTCACATCAGTATTCTTCCATTTTCTATCGAGACAGGAGGAGACGTACTCTCCTATTTACATACTTAGGGGTGTTTTTTCCTTTGTGTGCCGGTAATAAAGCTAAAAACAATCCTAATCCTACTTTGCAGATATGATCTTGAATGCTTAAATGATCCCCAACTGAAACTGAAATGTTTTGTTGATCTGGTAAAGTCTTTTATTTATGTAGTGGGTCATGTTTTAAAGCAAGATAACACCGATCAACTATGGAAAAAAACTTTCATGATTTTCTCATTATTCAATGCTTTTAGTAGCTGTATTTGTAGATAATCGGATATTAAACATCATAAATATTCTCAAAGAAAGGCATCCTTCTATAATTCACCAAATGTCCGTCCATCTGTCTGTATATGATAACGTAACTTGGGAACCAAAAAACACGTCCCCGTTAAATTGTCTGTGAGTACTAATGGGTCCCCAAGGCATGTTTCAAACAAGTTAGCTTTTGAAATAATAATTGAAACAAAAATGACGATATTATAGAGGCTGCGTTTGCTCATACCCAAATGATAACGATCTGATTTCCATCTATCTGTATAATACTAAAAGTCTGATATGTTTATCTGCGTGTGACCGCTATCTCGCTGAGAAGTTGCGTTACAACCAGACGTACTGAATTGAGGTACACTTTCATTGGAAATGAAAAGTGTCCAATTGGGCAGGTTTTTACCGGTTATTTTAAATTACAAAAGAGGCAAAATATTATTTGAGCATTATGTCGACACGTAAATGAATATTAATTAGTAATATCTTTGAATCAAATTTCATGCTCGCAGTTGTTTCCAGGATTCTGGTAAAGTCTAATTCTTTTTAGATCAAGCAGTTTTAATATCCAATAAATTATTCAAACTTTTTTTCATCTTTATTGTAAATACAGCGTTCGGGGCGATATATCTTTTGGTCATTCCCCTTGTGTATTAGTGAGAAGTGAACACAAACAGTCTCATCCTGAGGTTGAATTCAGCTTGCCGAGTCCTTTCTTTATGTTGGTTATGTTTAGGATGTTATTTCTTTAAGTTCAAATACGATTGAACACTACGGATAACTTTCTTTCATCGAAGATGGAACTCGCTTAAAGAGAATTTTCCCAGTCCTATCATCAGTAGCCTTTTAGAGTCCGTCGTTACGCATAGACCCTCCCCAAGATTCGTCGAACCCCTTTATCATGGCCATCATGGAGTCATTACTTTCTGATCTTTAAAGTACGCCACACCATCTTTCTTTTTCTTTTTTTTTTTCAGTCGCAGTCTTGCATATGATCTCTGCTCTGAATCATGATGTTCAGCAGTTGTCAGATATTCTTGCTAAAACGTCTACCTGTTACCATTTGAGTTTTCCCAGTTGATTTTATGGTTAAACATGATTCTGTCTTATACACATTACATAGTTCTCAGTTTGAGGGCCAATCTTTTGATTAAGTTCTATGTTTCAGCTTCATAAATGACTATCAGGAGGATGCGTTGGTTTTTTACCAATCTTTTTAGAGCTCTAATATTCTTCAAATATTTTCGCATAACAAGATAATTCACGTTTGATTGTCGAAATCAATCAGTCCTATTCTCTTTTCAAGTGACATTTTGATGTAATGCCACCAGAGGACGAATTTATGTTTTATACGTCGGAATGCAATTTCATGAACAAAATTCTCTATTACTACGAAACCAGCGTTAAATGAAAGTTCTTTTAGAGGAGAGGGCTTTTGATGGTTGGAACTTTGGAAAGAATTCTTTCTAAAGGAAGGAGCTTTTAAAGATACTGAAAATGGAACTAGTTACATGTTGACTTCCAGACTCGTTCAAATATAAGAAAAAATCTGAATGTCTGAGTAAATTGAGTCATTCACCTTTCATCCAGTACTTTGGTTTTATACACCCTCTAAATAATTCCATTCATCATTGGGTTATTCATTCACCAGTTTTTTGAATCACTGCGTGTGGGGGTCACTTGGTCTCAGTGTGTGGGTGCCTCACTGAGTGTACCTCAGAGTGTGTGCAACGGTGTGCGTACGTGTTTCATCTACACGTTATTCTATATTCATTTTGTAAAAAATATCTTCAAGGACACATATATATATATATGTGTGTGTGTGTGTGTATGTGTGTGTGTGTGTGTGTGTGTGTGTATTCACTCGTCGAATTTATGTATGGAGAGGTGTACAAGCAACTGTGTGTATACTCGCATATTTATTCATGTATGTATGTCCGAGTATCGGTATGCGGGGAAGGTGGAGAGAGGTAGAATGTGGCCTGTGTGAATTTCTGATTTATACAGCAGACAATATGGCGGAGAACAGTTGCATTATTCAAAAATAAAATGAAAAAATGAGATCTTTCCTATCTTTGACTTTCTATTCTGTTCGAGTAACGTCGATGGATTCCTCTTAAATTATTCAAATTAATTAGCCAACAGGCACACAGGCATAATTGTCCGCAACTCCTCCTCCTCCTCCTCCTCCTCTTCCTCTTCTTCTCCTTCTCTTTCTCCTTCTCTTTCTCCATCTCTTTCTTCTTCTTCTTCTTCTTCTTCTTCTTCTTCTTCTTCTTCTTCTTCTTCTTCTTCTTCTTCTTCTGATTTTTCTATCACTTCTTCTCTCCCATATTCTTTTTTCTTCCTATCCTCATTCTTTTTTTTTTCATTCCCCTCTGTACTCCCTCTTCCTCTATAAACTTTTCCTTCTTTTCTATCTTCATCATTCTTCTTTCTTCTGTCTCCTCTTCTTTCTTTTTCCTCCTCCTTCTTCCTTCTTCTTGTTCTTCTTCTCCTTCTTCTTGTTCTTCTTCTCCTTCTTCTCCTTCTTCTTGTTCTTCTTCTCCTTCTTCTTCTTCTTCTTCTTCTTCTTCTTCTTCTTCTTCTTCTTCTTCTTCTTCTTCTTCTTCTTCTTCTCTATTGCAGTGGAATTACCAAGAATAATGGTGTTGCCTGGTGCAAGCCTCTCGTAATTTTCGACTTGTTGTTCACATCATTTGAGAAGCCTAGATTTTACAAGCACTATGAACTTTGAAGAATGGATCCTATTATTCCTCGCCAATACAGCATTAAGAAGTAGACTCGATTTCCCACTGAGGTTTCCTAAAGTATGCATTCTAATTTAAACCATAAGTGCAACCGGATTTATTTTCACTTCATGTCTTGGTGTCTTGTTATGCAAGTCATATCCTTTACTTCATCCGATGATGACTGGCTTACACCTTGATAGAATCCCGTCCAGCGTACCAGAACGTAACCCTGACGCGAATCAAAACTCGGCTGTAGACATTTTTCAACCAAGTTTTTAAATCCTCGGACATTTACGGAATTTTGCAGCTTGTTCATTGAAATTGTTTTTAAATGATCGAGCAAGTCATCAAATCTTTTGCAGTTATTTTATATATATATATATATATATATATATATATATATATATATATATATATATATATATATATATATACATACATATTTTGGCAAAACTTTGCATTTCCCCGAACAGTGAATCCACTCCTTTCCGTCCAGATATTTCTCCTGCGATTCCTGGCTTTTCCACCCAAAATGTCAGACTATGCACGAGATGGAGGAGAATTCAACAAGGCTGTTGATGCCGAAAGAAGACTTTGTAGATACTTTTTGAAAGTGGAATTGGACAGTACTATACGTGCATAAGGTCTGAAAGGGGGTACTTTCTTGTGGACTAAAACCATATTTCGTAGATATTAAACGGCTGAATACTTTCCGTACAGAACTTGCGTCTACATATGTTTATCTTTGATTGTAAATTGGTCTTTGGTAAGTTCTTGTTTAATTTAGCATATGTTCGTTTCTCAGATCAATTCATCAGAGTCATGAGTTCGATCTTCGCTTTCTGGTTTGTCACTGAGGTCTTGTGTCAAATTAAGCCAAACTTAAGTTAAAACAAGAAAGTTTCCAGAAAGTAAATATCAATATCAACGCCATTTTTGATGAATGAATCGGATTATGTATAGCTGGAGTAATGGGGAAATCATTGTAGAAAATATATTTGAACCCACCCCAAAATGTAAACAATTCATTCTCAGCACCTGACCTAACTTCCAACATTGGATTCATTGAGAACCCTCGGATATTCAGTGGATGCAGAGATGTATGGATTGAAGTTTCTAAAAACAATCTCTTGATCGAAGAGATTTCTGGATCAGTTCCTAAATTTAACCAACTCTTCCTCACCCTATGAAAATTCCAGTGAAATTTATTGAGAACTCTCGATGATATTGTGTGATGTTGAAATACATCTACAATGCAGGGAATGCAATTTTTTAAGAATATAAATCACTTCTCACTTAGCCCATTGCCCATACGATTCCATGGCAATTGTTATGAACTTTTGGAGGTACTGTGTGAGACTGACAGACACACTAACATGAGTGAATACATATACCTCTCACAACATTGTGACTGATATAAATCATACTTTTGTTGCGACTGAGAAGTGTTTTATTGACTTACTCTTGTCAGTGGTCGCTTTTCAACCTTGATAGAAACCAAGGTTTCCATTGCTGATTTCGAAGGCAAGTTCTCGTCAGTAGGAACCCTGGTCCAGCACATCTAATTTATAACCCTGCTATCCACTCAGCTGATTTCATATCACACCAAGCTGAGCTTAGTTAATTTCTTTATTATAAAAACGTAAGAAACACCCTTAAGCTGGCTGTAGTTCTGATTCCACATAACACATAACTACTTTTACGACCCGTTAGTGATCAGAGAAAAACAGGACACATACGCCTGACGTGGCATCACTCACTTTACCTTGAACCATTTTAATCATGGCTAAGGGCAGCGTTCCCAAATCAGTCGTCGTTTAATATATATTTTTCGGATTTCGGAGTCCATTGCTGTCGATCTAGACTATGAATTGACGTCCATAACTATCAACATATATTTTCTTTCCAGTTTTCAAGTTGGTCTGGCTAGCTGACTGGTTGGTTAACTATGTATATATCACGCGTACAGATCGTCTCAGAAGAGGTAGAGTGCTGAAAATGTACTCCATATTACGTATAGAATAAAATATGTTTTCTCAAAAGCTTCCCTTGTATAGGTCTAAAATGGGAGCGATTCAATTTGCATCCGCCAAAAGACTTTGACGTTTTGTTTCGATTGTCTCACCAGACCGATTTTTTTAAGTGAATTCCAGAATCTAAAAAATGAAAACAAAACAATAATAAAACTATCTAATTTGGCAAACTCACTGTTGGAAGAAGTCGATTCAGGCCTTTACCATGGCTATTAGTGCAAAGTGAACACATACTGTCTCAACTGGGGTTTGAACTCGGCTCAATGATCCCATTTCCGGTGCTGCAAACTGTTTGGCTACCCTGTACCTCTGAAATGATCGTTATGAACATTGAATGCTTTGTGTCTGATTTACGACAAGTTCATATGTTTGCAAAGTTTTCTAAAAAAAAATGCGAAAAAGAGAAAAAAAGACCGATTAAACACTCAATAGAAGCCGTCATGTGACCAGTATCTGTTGACAGCATGTCACGTTGGGGTGATCAATTATAGAATTGGAAAAAACGGGTGATCAACGATAAGTTACTCCTTGCCTTTTGTCGGGTGGTGATCAATGAAAAACGTAAACACTGCTATACTCAAACCATGCAACCAATTTAGCATAAAATAGCATTGCAGATTGAAAGCCCACCGAAAACCTTCTTGAAAGGATTAAACTTGGAATAATGAAGATAATAACGATAATAAATGATGAATCCATCAGACCTCTAGCTCCAAAGGGGAACGATACGTGCGTGATACGTACATTCATAGCCAGGCAGCCAGACCAGCTTAAAAGCTGAAAAAAAAACTTAAGTTGGTAGTTTAAGTGACAGTCGTGGTCTACAGTTTCTAACAGGATTTACTCCAAAAGAATGTAATGACGTAAATCTGACAATTTCCCCCTGAGAAATCATACTGTGCTGTGGCCCTGAAATTATGTAAATTCCATGTTTAGACAGGTGGAAATATCCGATGATGTTCATCCACGGAAACAATGCCTGGCCAAATGCATTGTGTCAGTCGATAAGAATGTCGCTTTGGGGGAGGTGAACGCTTCCTCTGATCCTCTGCTTTAGGTTGAATGATTTACTTCCAAGACATATGCAAAATAGAATAGTATAAGAAGATCGGTTGATGTGCATGCAAATGAGATCTGTTTGAAAAGCGCGATATAGAATACAGGCTTGACTGCACTAGGATCAAATTCCCTTGCTTCATTAAAATCTAAAAGGTAAACAAAACAAAATTCATTTCTCCATACGACATTTTTCCGAAGCAAAGTGTCCGATTTCAACTCGTTCGTTAGTAGTTTCCTGTAAATGGGATTTGAGAACTTGGGCAAAACAAGTCGACCTGACTTTGGTTTTAAAAGTGGGAGTGATTTTGTCATTAGTTTTTGCGTACGTAAGTGCGTCAGTGTTATTTGTATATCTCTGAATTTTTGAGATGAGGTATTATTATTATTTCTATTATTATTCGGACCATCCTCATCTTGGTTGTTTTTCATACAACGTTTCGGCCGTTGTGCTCTACAAAATCAGGTATCATATGGTAGGTGTAGGGAAGTAACGAACCGAACCCTTTATTTAACCGACGGGGCTATATTGACCGCACTCCCCTCTTAGCATTAGAATTATTATTAGTGACTTTGTAGTATTATTATTGTCTCACACTGGGATTGAACCTAGAATCGTTGAGTACAACGACCGAAACGTTGTATGAAAAACAACCAAGATGAGGATGGTCTGAATGATAATAGATAATAGTGTTATTTGTGTATGACGTCACTTGTTTTTGTCCGCTCATTGTCATCTGTCATTGTACTTGCACACAAAAATAAAGTCAAAACTCCGTAGGGAGAGTTTAAGTATACATGTAGAGTTTGCAGTATCAAGAGTATGCATCGGTCACCTTAGCCTTCACTCAATATGTTACAGTGTTTGAATTTTGAGTCACACCAAACACGTACTTTTATAGATTAGAATCTAGACACCGATTGTATACACTTTATTGGTGGTAATATTGATCCCAGTACTGTAGATCCCTTGTTTGAAACAAAATGGCCGATATTACAACTCTTTAGATGAGAGGTCGTAACTCTCGCCAGTCAGAGTTTTGATTTCGGCCACCCGAAGTTTTAGGAATTCGAGGATTTGAAACACTTGATATGATAAGTTTATTCAAGGTACCAGTCGATGAGTTTTATAAAACGAGACTGCTGTAAAGTTTACCCTGGTCTCTTACTTAGTGTCACTTTATCTTTAATCGCTAAACAAATCAACAAATCAATTTTCTTGATTCATTTTTTTTTTTTTATCCTCAAACCCCAGGAACTTTACGATGGCCCGTATTAAGAGAAGGCCAAATTTAGCTCACAGGGCGATACTTGATAGCTGATAACATAATCTCTACTGACGCAAACTCAGATCAACATCAGGATTTTATCATATTAATTTTGAAAGCGGACAGGTAGACCCTACCAATTCAGAAATGTGTTGCAATTTCGATTTTTAGGAATAACTGCGGGGTGTACAATATTCATTTTTTTTCATTTCTTCTGGTCGATTCAACGATTAAGAGTATTTGCAAGATTACCCACAAGCATTCATGTCAGAGAGCATGTTAGGAAACAGTACCTTTCATATAAACAATGGTTTGCCCTCAATTATAGATATACGAAAGAAATAACTATTTCATATCGATATAACACATGTATTAAAAAAATAGCTATTTCATATCAATATAACAGTAACATTGTGATTTTTACCATCGACTAGTGCGTATCTCAGTTGGATAGACTTAAACCAATTGTTGTTCAGTGGTATTGTAGGGATGTTGCTCTGGTTGCCTAGTGCCAAGTAAAGACATGTCAAATTGGCGAAATACACTAAATAAAACTGAAACACGTTTTTGATAGCAGCAGAGATATCTTTATAGTATTCCAAAAGAGCATTTGCTTTCATGTCGACTGCATAGAAAGATAATGAGAGTCTTGGAAAATCTGCAACCCCCGAGTCCAGCTAAAGCTACCTGCAGCGTATCGGGTCTCAGGAATCGGAAAAAATAAAGCGAGGGACCACCGCAAATATTTAAGTAATTCTCTCATGAGAAGTGCAGGGGACAGTTTTTGCAAAGTGAAATAAGCTTCTGTGAATCAGACGCTGACTACACGCCCCTGGCCCAGCAAAATGGGGAGGTACGTAATTCCAACAGCCAATGAGAACGCATGGCAACTACGTCAAGTCTATCGATAATTTGATAAATCGGAGTTTTTTGACAGCTTGCACCTGCCCTAAGGAATCTCCCAGTTTTGACTATCGTTTATAGTGCAGGTGTTTTTTCCTGGCCAGAGAATTCACATTCAAATCCAGATTCACAATCCAAGCAACTGTCTGGGTCATTTGTAAAACAGAATAGTGATTCCTTTTCTCGAACATTGGAAAAATTCAAAATGTTCATACTAACTTTCTATTGTATATTTTTATTCAACGCACATATGAAAACGAAAAAGCTTCATGTAAAGTTCCTGTTCTCAACTCTGAAAATTGAGCCACACTGTTTCGTACAAAAACTTTTAAGCTGCGATATATATATATATATATATATATATATATATATATATATTTATATATATATACATACATACATACATACATACATACATACATACATGTAAGAGAGTTAGATACGGGGGAATGAGTGATAAAATCGTGTTGATAAACAGAATGAGATAAACATACTTACTGATCGAGAAAGAGAGCTAATTGGAATAATCAATAGAAAGCTAGAGAGACCACCAGATCTTTGTTCCTCGCATGTACAATTTGTAGGAAACCAAAAGCTTTTCTATTATCGCGTGTATTTTGGAGTACAGGAATAATTGTAATGAATTCTACCAGATCGTCAGTATCAGTTGAATTCAAAATATGTAAAAAATAAAAAAACAGTCTGTTATCATCCAACAAACATTGCTTCTAGCCAGGTATTTCAAATGATAAATTGAATTTGAAATTCCGAAAGAAAAAAACAAAGAACAATGTAGATAATATGAGAAATCGTCAATCAGAAATGTCAATATCAGTGTTGTCAACGTCACTATCCCATGTATACGTCGATTGTGTTTTGCGTTTGTTTCAAGTTTCTCTTCATAGAAACAGTCAAATAAAACTGTCAATAATTCAGTCAACCTCATTTGTTCAGTAACCAAAATGGATTACGTGACTGACTATATACGTATGTATCTTGTGTACAGGGCAGCATCAATGAAGATACGTTTCAATGTTTCAACCTTTTATTAGGAGGAAGAAAAAATAAAAACCCTGAGGTTTTGGGCGACAGATTTAATTTTGAATTTATATTTATGCTAAGCTGCCCCCCCCCAGTTTCTGCCCAGCAAGCTCTACGCTTGGTTTTTTTTCCTGTTTTTTTAAAAAAACAAACCAACAAAATATGGGAAAATTGAATCGTTCGTTGATCAGAAATCTTCTCCGGTTTTTGAATTGATCATCCCGGCACTATATGCAGTCGTCGACGTCGGTCACATGACGATTTCTACTGAGTGACTTATCAGGCTATGTTTATAATAATAGGCTATCACATGTACGATCTGAACATTCGATAAAACAAATGTATGTAATCGTATATATTGATAATGAAACAATAACACTTGATGTATTAATGTTTGTTTTGAGTTTTTTGTTTTTTCAAAAACAAATGATACTCAAATGGTTATTGAGAATGAACTTGCATCTGTATTAAACCTCTTTATTTCATGTAGTTAGTCAATAAAAAAGGTTATGAGCTGAAAACAGTCCAGGATTTCCTTAGCATTCAAGAGAAAGATCATATTTGTTTTTAATTCTTTTTTTTTTTTTTTTCGGTTTTGTATGATGTTAGTATATTCAACGGACGGATTATTCAGTAATTGTCAAAACTATGATCCTGGAATACGAAGAATTACAAAAGGATTTAACTCTATCTCTTTTGAAATATGAAAATTTAATAGATTTTACTTGCCATCTTCTGGGATATGTTCCCGTAGCGCGATAGGATTAAATGAATCGAACGTTTTTTTAATGTTATCAACGTATATAAATTGCAATTCTTTCTCTCCCTTTCTCTCTGTCTGTCTGTCTGTCTCTCTCTCTCTCTCTCTCTATATATATATATATATATATTTATGTATATATATATATATATATATATATATATATATTAACGAAAATTAAAGAATACGTTAATGACCGTAGAAAAGTAGAATAAATAAATAGTGTATATTTAATTAAATAAGTCTTTTAGTGATTAACATTAATTGATCAATAATTTAAAGGAGAAATCAAATTGATAGACTCAGGATGATATTCAACATGGAAAATTAACCTCAAAATGAATGGAAAAAATCTACTCAAATAGCTTTTTTTCTGTGTAATTAGTATTCTTAAAGTCTAAGATTTTCACAAATACAGCAGATTTGATAATCACACGGGTGAACACTCAATAGAAGTGACACAAGCATCGAGTCACATCTGATATAATTACTGATCCTCCATGATTAAATACTCCTTGGGGTTATTTACCCGTGTAAGCTCAGGATCAAAAAAGTTAAATGATTCGTAGTATAAAATAACATCTATATACAATGCATTATGATGATACCCAATATTAAATAACATACTACATGTATGATATAAGCTATAACAAACTACATGTATGATATAAGCTATACATGAAAATCATAGCTGAAAGGAAGGTAATGTTTCATCCATACTGCTGAGTACCATATTATTATAACAGTTCTGTTTTTCGAAATCTTTGAAACTGGAGAAAATTTACGCATTGTACATTAATAAGAAAGTATATGTAAAATATAAAATACCCTGAGGGAAATTACAAAAGATTAACAAATGTTGAGAAATAAGTGACAGACGTGACTAAAACATTCGAAAAATGTTTTTTAGTGTTTGAAGACTAGAAGCTTTATAATATATATACATATATATATATGAGTGTGTGTGTATATATATATATATATAGAGAGAGAGAGAGAGACAGAGAGAGAGAGATAGAGAGAGAGATAAGAAAAACGTCATTATATAGGGAAAAATACATTCAAAACAAATGCACTGAAAGGTGAAGTGGTCTTACCTTGGGGATATCATTCCACCCGGCCCCTCCAATATATGATTTGTAAAAACAAATGTATCTATAATTACTACTTATATGTTAAAGTAAATGGGAATTGATTAGCTTCAGTCCAAGGTACAAAACCTTCCCTGAAGGGCAATAATTCACAAATAGCGCATTGAATAACCCAGTAAATTAAAAAGTAAATGCACTTTGGAAAATTTCATCATCGTCATCATCAGCTTTTTTAGCGTCCGTCGTTAGACATTGATCTTTCCCAAGATTCGCCAGAGACATCGCAGAGTTACAAATTTCTGAATTCCTCTAGCTGCTCACACCATCTAACTTTTTGTCAGCTACAATTTTGCATGTGATCTCTAGGGATCCATGCTGCGAGTCGAGATGTCCAGTAGGGACAATCTTGCTACGTATCCAGCCCATTGTCATTTGAAGTTTTCTGCTGGTTTCTATGATATTACTGATTCCTGTTTTTTTCTCTCATACACTATGCTGTCCTCTGATATCTCCACGTGAAGTTGAGAATGATTCTCTCCTTAGCACTTTGCATGGTTCTCTGTTTAAGGATCAATTTTTTGGTCAAGTTCCATGATTCAGCTCCATAAGTGACTATCGGGACGATAAGTTTGTTATATACCCTACCTTTAAGGATAAGTAGGATTTTCGTGATCTTGAAAATCAAGCTTGCTCTACTGACAAAGAATCAACCTAGTGTGATTCTCTGCTTGATTTCTTCTTTTGAGGGTTTCATGGAGATTCGTTGTCTTAGGTAGATGTAGTGATCTACTTTCTTGAGATTTAGGCTTTCTATTTCGATCGTTGTGTCTTTGTCCTCAACAAGATTGTTGTATATGATATTTGTCTTGCTGAAGTTCAATATGAAGGTCATCTTTCTTGGTCTCTTCGTTTAGCTCGTTTAGTATTGTTTGAAGACAATAAAAGTTCTTAGCAAAGTGGACAGATAGGCCGTTGAGAGTTTAGGTGAGCTGGTATCATCTTGCTCAAACCAGAATTGAGAAACTGAGACAAGAAGAGAAAAACTCTTGATCAACTGTTAATATCAAATTACAGTAGCCCAACAAATCACTTGTAGGACCAAACATTCAAATGAGCTCCAGAGTCTTCTTTCTTTGCTCATCTCGGTGTTGGGGATACTGCCTTGAAAATTTTGTATTGGTGTACGATAACACACCAACTAAAACCGCTTTTTTGCTTATTAAGAAAAGTTCTGGGGTCATTTTGGAACGATTAAAAGCGCCTAAATCTTGTGCTGGTATTTTTTTTTTAATTAGATATTTCATTCATAAAATTAAAACTGTTACACGCATGGGTTACGCTGATTCATTTATGAAAAGTACGAATGCAACAATTTTATATTTTCTTTTAAAGGTGTGCACTAAAATATTATTTATATCAATCTTTTTTTTTACGAATTGTTAAATCTAATCCACTCTAAGCAGTTCCACTGACAGTCATCTATTCTTTTCACTGGTAAGATCAATCAGTTACGACTAGCAGAAAACACTTTTTGTTCTGACTGTAAAATCAGTTCATTTCTTGAAACAGATTTGACTTGGCTCTTAATAATATTGTAATTACTTCCCTGCAGTTTAAATTGTCCCGGTGGTGGGTACGGGGTTAAGGCATCATTTTAAACATCCTTCACTCACAATGTATTTTGTCTCTCATTAAATCGAAACACTAACTCTTAACCATTCCAGACCATTTAAGTCAGTCAATTAAAGTTTCACTAATTAATCCGAAAAAAAAAATGAAAGAAGACAAACAGTAATAAAAAAAAATGCTCAACGCTTTTATTCTTAGTTTTTAGGTATGTGTGAGTGTGCGTGTGTGTGTGTGTGTTCGTTTATGTTTGTATTTATGAGCTTATGTTTGTGTGTGTATGCGTGTATCCGTGTGAGTTGGTTCGTGTATGCATCAGCGTATGAATTTATGTGAGTACATCCGTGTGTGCGTGTTGGTGAGTGTTGATACGTAGGTGTGTTTGTAGGGACTTATGCTAGTTGGTGTGTATACGTTCGTATGTTTAAAAACAAAAGTGACTGATTTTCTTCTTTCAAATTAAAAGCTCTGAAATAGTCACGAACGTATTTTGCTTTGATTCGTATCACGTGTAATGGATTTTTTTTTCTGGTAATGGAAGTATTTTAGGGAAAAGCGATTTCTTGTTTCAATCTCATAGAACAACGCTGTTTTCGAACTCTGTGTGGTGGGTTTGATCTTTCTATGCTGTCAAATTCCCACTACTTTTAGAGTTGACTTTATTTTCCTCGCCTAACAACAATGACAAGTTAAGACTTCAGATTGTTGAGACTGAAAAGTGAAAAAGTTCCAAAATCTAAATGATGACCCGAAAGAGATGTAGAAAGAGAAAGACAGATCATATCTCTACGTATTCCATTGAATAAAATGAGGAAGGAAGGAAGAGAGAGTGAAAGATAGAAAGGAAGAGAAGAATAATGAAAATTTTTTTTAAAAACCGTAGAGAGATAGGCAAAAAGAGGCGAGAAAGATAGAAGGATAAAATGGAAAGTCATGGAAGCTGGATTGAATTTTCTGGTGTCTCTAACCAAATTATTTTAATCATAATTTATTTCCTCTTTTGTTATCTTTACCATAACTATTATTTCTTTTCATTTCTTTTTCTCACTTCTTCACTTTTCTCAGCTAAAATCGTTCTCAGTGGCTACTCGAAATGTTGCACACACACACACCCTCAATAAGTGGGGAAACATTGGGGGCGGGGCTCTTAAAATTTTGGTTGAGTTGCTAAAATAGTTCCACAATCAGAGTGAGGTTTGACATTGAAGCAGCCAATCTTGTCTCTTGGCATCTATACAACGACACTACCCCATATTGTAACAATATCTTATGTAAAAGTTTATCTTATCATCCAAAAGTATGCATTTCAATCAAAATTATTCTGTTAATCAAAATTACTTAAAGCGAAAAAAGTAATTGCGATTGATTCATATTTGGGTATCCACAGACCTACAAAATTTTGATGATTGTATGTTAGGTTGAACCGTCGGAGTATGAGATGGAGAGGGGTACAGGAGACAGAAGTGTCCCACAGAGGTGGGAAGAGGATGAACATTGCCTCTGTAACGGCTCAAACAAACATGGAACGCTATTTTCGCTCTTTACCTTTTTTTGTAAATAATTGCTCTAACAAAGGTAAAATTTCTGACATTCTTGAGGGAACACAAAAACAAACACATGTGTCATTGAATAGTACTGTTGACCATGCACTGAGTATAAGGCCACTATTTAATGACAAATGTGTCCAAATGGAACGTTTGTTTTCATATTGTTTTTATATTCTTGCAAGACGATTTTCGGAGGTTTGAACTTTTTCCAAGCTAAACACACAGTAAATAATCTGCTTGTCGTATGGTTTTAATCTGCAGGCCGTATTCTTTAATCCAACCGTCACAACTGAACTATTGTAGGGTGCAGTAGTAACAGAACTCTACGATACTGTACATCCCAACTTGATACCAAATGACAAAACGTCATATTTAATGGAAGATGTTTGCTTAAATATACGATGTCATTTTGGTCAAGTCATAGACGTAACCATGAGTTGCTTTGTCATCATCAGTTGCTTAATTATCATCATCATCGTCAATAGTAGCTACAGCAGCCTTAAAACGTCCATTGTTGAACATACACAATCCCTTCAATTCGCCAGACCTCTCGATCGTTAGCGTCAAGGACAAATATATTCGGCACCTCTCTGAGTCGTCTCGCCATCTTGTTTTTTTGTCGGTCGTAATTTCGTCCACAATCCCTGGGAATCCCCTTTTGGGGTCATGGTGTGTAGCGACTGTCTGATATATTCTTAAATTTTTTTTCGGCTGGGGGTAATATAGTCCAACCGTTGCTCTCTGAAATTTCTAATGGATTTTACATTAAGGTGCAATCTTACTAGTGGGTTCACGATCCTGGGAGTTCCGTTTACGAGGTCACCTCGACCATATACAATTACAGTTTATTTTCTGGAAATTGTCTCCTCAAACATTAACTTATATTAGCCTCGATGATTTTATGATTTAAACGCTTAAATTAAATCATATGCTCCGATACATGAATGTGTACGGTAAATTAATTATAAGAAAACTTTCTTCCACATCAAATAAAATCCCCCTCCCCTGTTCATCAAGTTCTTTCTGTCCGTCTCTCTTACTCTCTACCTTTGTCTCTCCCTCTTTCTTACTGACTCCCTCTCTCTGTACATATATACAGTCATGTAAACTCTTTTTTTTTTTTTTTGTGCTGAAAAAGTACATTTTATTAGTCAATCTTTACGTGGTGCTACCCAGAGGTTTGGTAAAAACAGCAGTCGAGAACTGGATGCTAACCTTTATGAGCACTACGCTTTGTGAAATCGCTTTATATATTCCCAATGGGACTGCTTCGGGGGAAGCTTAGGGAATTTGGTTGGATCGAACATTAATAAACGTATGTGTGTTTGTGTCCATATATTGGATTAATGCCTTTAGCAGTCAAGTGGTTGTTCGAGTAAAATAAACACCTGCCTCTTTATTTTTCTTCTACTCCATAAGATTGCATGGATTCTCACAACACCGTTGTTTAGGATTATATATATATATATATATATATATATATATATATATATATATATATATATATATATATATATATATATAAATATATATATACATATATATATATATATATATATATATATATATATATATATATATATACACACACACACACACACACACACACACACACACACACAAACACACAGTAATTGTGGTACAAATCAGGCTAGCAGTATAACATAATATATCAATAATATAAAGCCACTTCTGAAATGTAATGGATTTATTTCATTGAGTGCTCGATACATACAACTTGTTGCTCATATATATATATACATATATATATATATATATATATATATATATATATATATATATATATATATATATATATATATATATATATATATACTGTAAATGTGGTACAAATCAGGCTTGCAGTATAACATAAATTATCAATAAAGCCACTTCTGAAATGTGATGGATTCATTTCATAGAATGCTCGATACACACAACTTCTTACTCATATATATATATATATATATATATATATATATATATATATATATATATATATATATATATATATATATATATATATATATATATATATATATATATACTTGAGATTAGGGAAAGAAAACACCCAACACGTGTTTCATGGTTGAACCATTTATCGAGAATGGTGGTTATATTACCAACTACATTGGTGACTACATCTTCACCCCACGATTTAATAATGGAGTGAGTGATTGTCATGGAGGGAAGAAAAAGGAAGAGAGTGAAAGAGAGGGGAGAAAGAAAGATACATTGCGAAAATGATGAGACAAGTTTCATCCTATACGAATAACAGGGGGGTGGAGAAACCAAAAGTACTATTCCTGAAGAAACTTAACATGTGAAGACATTAAGAGTAGGTTGTCTTGATTTTGAATTGTAAAGTCTAACACATTCGCGTGTTCGATGTTGAAAACGGTGATCAAATAAAAATAAAGGAAAGAATGACTGAAACAAAAACATACTGAGTACATAAGAAATATTGTTATTGCTTTTAATGATTTATTCACATTTTTTATCTTTTCCTTTGGTTTGATAATTTTGCAGTACGAAATAAATAAATACAAATCTTTCAAGATATACGTATACTTATTCATTAGTAGTTTTTCCTATTTCAAATGCATAATACTTTTATTATCTCTTGAAATCAATTACTTCTGAGAAAAAGTTGTTTTTAAAAGATTTAGCAATGAGTGGGGTTTATTACACGTAATTCTAAATTGAATTTTTTTCTTCGAATGATGCCTTCAAAGCAGTGTTGCGAACTTGAAGTTTATTTTAACGGCTAAAACTGCTCCAGGATGGCTAATACCGGCTAAATCTTTTCCACTTTCGACTCATTTTACTGCTAAAAAGAAAAAGTTTCAGTTATAATTCCGCTATCGATATTTTGTTGTGAATAAATACATTTTTCAATGCAGTTTTTGCTTTTCTTGACTGGCCCAGGTCTTCTGGAAACTTTCCAATTTCCTTTAGAAAAAGTAACTCTTTTTGCAAAAACGATTGAATTAGGTCCATAATTGATGATCTTTTGTCTCAAACTGCTTGAAATGTATTTTTAAAATCGGCTAAATTTGTCTCATTCTCTGCATACTCATGGTCGGAAAAGGGCATTTCCGTAAGAAAAAAAAAAGCATTAGGTGAGACCATATTGTTATTTGCAATTCTTGATGGCTTGCAATCCAATGGCTAAAAGTGGCTAAAATACCGTTTTTGGCATTTTACTGAATAGGGGACTGATGCTGTTCTAAACGTTTAGAAATATAAACGAATGAACAATAAAAGCCATCCCTTTGTTTTTGGTCCCTGAAATTCTTTTAAATAGGAGGTTAGTTGGTAGAAGTTAGTGTTAGAGTTAGTAGGTAAGATTAGTATTAGAGTTAGTAGGTAGGATTAGTGTTAGGGTTAGTAGGTAGGGTTAGTGTTAGGGTTAGTAGTTTGGGTCAGAGTTAAGGTTCATAGGTAGGGCTATTGTTAGATTTAGTAAGTAAGGCTAGAAGGAAGGGTTAGCGTTGAGGTAATTTCATTGTTAGGGTTAGTAGGTAGGTTTGGGGATAGGATTAGTCTGTTGATTTGGGGTTAGTATTTATAAAATCGTAATTTTTATTATTTTGTAGAATACTGATGGAATACTCTATTAGAACATTTAATTTGAATTGAATGAGTTAAATATTTTTCTATTGTACAATAAACAACGAAGATTCGCAGACCAGCAGTGAAAGGACGAACTATGAGATACAAGCAAAGATAAAGAAACCGACAGAATCATTGAAAATTATTGTATAAATATAAGTACCCGATTCAATATACTCCCTATGAAATTGACATGCACTCACCATAGAGCACTTTGTTTCATATATGAATCATACAATTGCTGAAATGGAAAAGTGGACCTTTCACCATTGCAACCAGACCCCAAAGTATTTCGTTCTTTCTTTGACAGAAACACTGACGAAAACGTTGATTTTTAGAAACAATACCCACCTTTATAACAACGCATTCTCGTTTATGTCATCTGGAGCGAATATTCGTTTACCTCATGGGCGAGGTCATACTATTTCAGAATGCAAGGTCAAACGTATCACTTCACTACAAATCTTCATCCAGAAAATGAACAGAGACAATAAGGACGGCTGTATATTTGTGACACAGCTGAAGGATGGAAGCTCTACCAAACAATAACTATAATGGAAACTATAAATAATATCCTCCATAACTGAAATATTCATGGTCAGGCAAAAATATGTTTGATATGGAACAGAAAGAATACTGAACGAGAGAGTGTAATAAAAAGGAAAGATGTCTGACAATTTATCTGAGACTTGATGGAGATATATGAACTCTTCTATTCATGAAATTACTGTAATTTCTATTGGTGATGATTTTGCCCCATCTGTTCAGTGGGATATTGTTATATATCCTTGGAGGGTGCGACAAAAATATTATATATTTTATGTCACCTGGATCCTATACCCATTACAGTTTCTTCATTGAAGACTTGGTTGGGATCCCTTCAATCATGTTCCTGAACGTCACAAACGTGTAAGAATGAGACTCACATTGCAAGATTATCAAAGTCACCAACTTGTAATGAGTCAATATTTCAATTCAAATTATGAAGGTTTGAACATCTTTCAACACTACTTAGTGGACGATTACGTGAAAGATTGAAGACTGTCGGTGGCAGTTCGTTAGAAATAATCAGGTTCAGATTTGCAAATCATCCTACAATGGATACACTGATTACTGGCATAATCCTTAGAGAGATATTGCTGTTCCATTTAGCATTTCTGTAATTCTTCCATCTTCGTTCAGTAGCTGCCCCTCGTAATGTGGTGCAAAATTATGAAGACAATTGCTGCTAAACATTTAAAAATAGATTTATTTCTCACTTAAACCAGGAATCCAAAATGTCCTGAAATAGTCAATAATCTTGGTGTTAATGAACTAAGTTAAAATTCTCTTGATCTGGTTGCGTGGAGTATCATGTTTATTTGAAAGAATTGCTAAAGCACTCCTGGGCTCATCACATCTTGGGAGTACCTGTTGCTTATATTTAGACCATTGAAATAAAATGAGGACTGCTTCACTGCCACGGACTTTTTATTTCAAGAACGGAGGAAAAATTAAGAAATAGAAGTTGTTGATAACCTTGTTGCTGCTGAAATTCCATGAAGAACGGAAAATTTACAAAACATTATCCAAAAAAATATTGGAGAGAAACAATACAATATAAATGGGTAGTCGGATCATCGTCGGAAATAGGTTCTAAAGTAAGAGCTGGCTGATTTGAAGCAAATAACAAAATTGAGATGTGTTCTTCAATCAAAATTGTTAAGTACATATATATATATATACATATATATATATATATATATATATATATATATATATATATATATATATATATATATATATATATATATATATATATATGATCAACGCTCCTTTCTTCAGGGTGGCTCCCTCTTTAAATAAGGCAACTCATTCATTATAAGCAATATAGTAATGCTCTTCCAACTCTGGAATGAGACACTCTGGTGAATGGGGAATTGTGAATAAGTGAATATATCGCTTAAATTCGGTCCAACTGACCGTCCGGTTCTGGGTAAGGAGGGATAAAATGCCAGCCTCTAGGTCTCAAGCAAAGGTTTCGATCGTACCTCGTGGATATTCAATTGCCACTCTAAAGAGTTATGATACAATGAAACTGCTATCTGTGGATGATACAATTGTTAACTTTATTTATATATATATATATATATATATATATATATATATATATATATATAATGGACCAACATTCAAAAAAAAATTCCTCACTTCCACTTCCTGACCTAAAGATATAGAAATTGACGCTCCAAGTAGAAAGTATGACAAGTATATTAAAAGAATTTAGTTTTCAAACATACCCTCCCCTAGTACTCTGTGGATTTAAAACCATCATTCATTATCAATTAGCGTTGCATTGGAGAGCACCTCAAACGCTATACATCTCACAAATAGCATATAAACTTACAATTATCTCATAGTTTTCAAAATTACAGAGGAATTTCCACCGGTACTGCTAGTTCAGTTTCAAGTTATTATCTTTTAAAAATTCTCCTTGGGCCTAGTATTTTAAATGAACCCAAATAATTTATAATACTTAAATGTTGTTCATAAAAAGAATGAATTAACGATTTAGTAATGGATAATGAAAAACTAATCCTTGACAAACTTTTTGACGTACTTTATTCAGTTCGAAAAAGGATGATATTTTGTTATCCTCATGAGGTAATTCTCAAATTCTTGAAGTTGAAGTTTGATCAGTATTAAAATATATAGTTAATATTATGAAGTGATGATTTTCAATTTTAATTAAAATTTAAATATATACATATATATAATGAATTGATGAATTTTAACTCTATATCGATACAGATTATAATTTTACATTAAAGAATTAAAATTATTACACACTTATATCACTATGTTATTCAATGATCGATTTCATATATTTTTTTAACAAATATAACTCTTAGTATCAAAACTTCGTGTTATATTAGTTTAGATGAGTAACACGAAAGTTTTTAAGGATGCTTGTCATGTAATAACGTCCACATTTCTCAACAGACCATTTTTAACATGAAGGTCTGGGTGCATCATATAATAATGTATGAACAAAGGAATTCTGATTTAGGTTCCCCCTGCTGGGTTAATATCCAATGAAACATCCATTCAATTCTCTATCCAGACGGGTTTTTTTTTTGTTTGTTTGTTTTTTCTGGAAGTGAAAGAATCAAGGGAGATAATATAACAAAGCCAAGTGCAATAATAGAAAAATAGACAGACAAAGACAGCCTGTCACTAGTAACCCTTAAGACTCTTTCTCGTTAAAAAGTTTTACGTCTACACATCAGATATTGCTATTTACTTTATGTGTTGTCGTTGTTTTCATTTTACTCAATTTACATCTTAACGTCGACGCATTGGATATTGCTATGGGTTTCATTATTTGAATTATAGTTATTTCTATGTTGTTTAGACTTTTTTCACTCAATTTTACATATATGAAAAAGTTACCAATTAATTTTATTTCTACGTCTATTCATCAGGTATTGCTAGTTGGGTTTTTCTTCTTATATTAATTTTTTCAATGTTTATTCTTTCAATTTAACGTATATAAATTCAGAAGAAAAATGTTTACCCAAGAGCGCTCGTTGATTGAAACAATGTGTTACTATGCTGTCTGTTGTTTGTTTTTTTATGTGAGATTCTTTCAATTCAGGATTTAAAATAATACAGTCAATGAAAAAAAAAAGATACCATTCTTTCATTTAATAGATTACAACTAGCAGAGGAACCCAGTTAATAATTAACAATTTGCAGTCTCAGAAAAATTCACGCATCATATCAGCCTAGAAGAATCAACTTTAGAAATGCATGAGCTATCAAATAAAAGAAATGCACTCACGATTATTTACAACCATAAATACATGGAAACTTGCTGTCAGATAAGTCGTTTTGGTTCAACAGAAAATCTATGCTATCATGTACTCGTCACACGGGCAATGCCGGATATCCCTGCTAGGATTAATGATATTATAAAACAATATAATTAGATAAAAAGATGAATAAATGATATCAGTTATATTATTCTATGATGCATATATTCCATTTAGTTGTTTTAAAATAGTTTTTCGGTTTGACAACATATATATATATATATATATATATATATATATATATATATATATACACACACACATATATATATATATATATATATATATATATATATATATATATATATATATATATATATATATATATGTTGGGGTGTATTGTGCATGTGATGTGATCCGATAGAATGTTGATGAATATGTCAATTGGAAGGTAAAGAGAAAGACTGTAGAGAAAGCAGGTGTTACATCTCATTTTTTTTATTATTCCGATGGAATGTTTTGATCCATTTTGTCGGGTGCAAGCCATCTTTTTTGAGAAATATTTTCAGCAGTTCACAGGGATATCTGCCTTTACATGTTTGACGTTGAGGAAAGAAATGGGGATATTTCTGGGCTGTTCGGTTATTCAGTCGATGCGGGAGGTGAGGTGTTTGCATTTGTGTAGGTGAGAGTCATGTTTGCTTTGAAATGAAGAACGTCTGTGAGAGGCTGGTGTTTGTTTCCCATCTATATGGGTGCATGTCGTGTCTTAGATAAAAAAAGAGACAGTTAGAGAAAAGAGTTGGTAATAAGACGGTTCTCAGGAAGTGGGTTTTTTTTATTTGTTTTTTTAATTTCATTATAGAATGGAACGGTAATGTGAAATATTCAGTAGATAGGCGTTGGTATATGTATGTCAGGCAGGGTTGAAATAGGGTGATTTTTAAGAATTTAATCTTCTTGGTTGATGGGGAGAGAGACTTTTTTCTTAAAGGAGTGCAATATATGTGCTTTTACCATTTCTCGAATGGACTGTTGACTGATAGCCAATTCCTTGTATGTCATTATTTTGATGTGTTGTATCTAGGTGATTAGATTATGTGCAGATTGTATGCCAAATTTTGGCTGCAAAGATATTCCGGGGATATTGGCACCACGAACCCCGTAATCAAAAGATCTGGTGAATCATACCGATGATCAATGTCCAACAACAGGCGATAAATGGGTGATGATGATGATGATGATACACCAGACCTGCTCCCTACTTGAAATTATTTGATTTTGTTTGATTTTTTTTTAACTAGCTTCTTTTGTTGATGTGTGTGCTTAGCCAAAAGCAATACATTCAGTCGAGTCCTTCTGAAAAGCAGCTGAAAGTAAATGGGAAAAAAAACTGGTGAGATTCTAAGAATTTTAAGGACGATATATTTGTACATAAATATATATATGATTAAATAATTGAGTCTTCCACTGACAGCTGTTTTGATGTATCACAACTCTACATTATGGCTATAGACTATCAATTATCCCATCCAGTACCACGAGGTAGGATCAAAACCTTCGCTTCAGACCCAGAGGCCGGCATTTTACCAATCTTCAAGATTTCATTCCATTCATTTTGCTAATGATTTTAATTTGGTTATGTCCCGTTCAGCAGTATGTGATTTTGCAATGGACATTTATGATTGCGGTTGACTGATGACCATCGTTTGCTTTCATCTTTCATAACATCAGAATCCGGATATCGTTTTAGGCCTCAAAAGAAAAAAGTTGCTGAACGGTGGTCATGGCAGATTTGAGCAACTGCAACTGTCCTGCAATTCATCTGTTACAAGAGGGAGAGTCATGCCTTTCCCAAGGGCACTAGTGCAAAACGAGCGTAAGCAACATCGTCTGAAACTCGACCTCGGTTCCTAATTCTGTAACGGCACCAGTGTCTTGGGTAGTGGTCCTTCCATCAGTTTTAGATCTTTGAATCCATGTAAATGCAAGGATATCAATACCTTATTTTACTGAAAAAGCAGAAAAAAAAATTGCAAATGTTACAAACTCAGATTCCTTAAGCAAATGGAGGGATCACGTGATAGCACAGAAATCCTTCAGAAAATTCCGATTGCAAGAATGTTAGATTGCTGCTGGAAATTTTAACTCACATCATGGATCTCCTGAGATCGTACGCGAACTTGGGATGGCGGAGATATTCCGGGTATATTGGCACCGCAATCCCTGTAATCGAAAAATCTGGTAAATATTGCAGATGGTCAATGTCCAACGACGGGCGCTAAATGGCCAATGATGATGATGATGATGAGACACCAGACCTGCTTCCTGCTTGAAGTGGTTATGTGTTGTTTTGTTTTTTCCAACTCGCTACTCTTGTTGATGTGTGCGCTTAGCCAAAAGCTATACATTCAGTCGAGAACATCTGAAAAGCAGCTGAAGGTGGAAAAAATATCTAGAGAGATTCAAAGAGTCTTTTTTTTTTTCTTGCGGACGATTGAACTCTGTCTTGTTGTTTGTGTTGTTAACACGACATTTCAGTGGAATCTAGCAGGTCTCTCTGAAGGTCAGACTCGATGAACATAAAAGGCTATAATCAAAGGCGAGATAGACAGTTTCTGACGAGATGTTAGAATAATCAAAAAGAAATAGAAATAAAAAGAACACACAGAAGTGTGAGGAATAATAGCGTAAAATAGAAAGTCCCGAATTAGAAAATATGTTGAGATAGACGTTTCGTAAAGTTCGAGAATATCATTGCGTGTTCCTTTTTTTGTGGTAAAAAGTGAGTGGAAACATTTGCTGATATGAGTAGTGAGCGTCTATATTGGGCGGGGTCGTATGCAGCCTTCTCTCCCCTCTTTCTTTTCCCTCCTCCTCCTCCTCCTCTTTATCATAATCATTAACAGCAGCAGCCTTTTAGCGTCTTTCGCCTGACGTGGAGCAAGATCCACAATACTTCTTCACCTTCGGCATCGCCCAGCCAATACTTTTTTTTAAACATGTTTAGTTTATCACGCTATCTCATTTCTGCTGTCCACGGTTTAGCATACGATCACATCGTGAGTTGTAAGGTCCAGTGGTTGTCTGACCTTCTTGTGACTTGACCAGCCCATTGCCATTTGAGTTTTCTAAATTGATTCTATGATCCCTCGGACTCCTATTTTTTTTTTCTATAATAATCTGTTGTCTTGTTATCTACTCCGTCTGGCAAACTGTAGAGACAAAGAGTAAGTCTCGAACACACCCTGAGTTTATGGTACACTGTGAGAGGGTGGCAATCGCAGATGTGCATACGTTACGGTATGATTGTTAAACTTGTGATTTTGAGATATCGCTTCTTTCACAATCATTGTAGTAATGGTTAACAAGCTTGTGATTCTGACTTGCAATTGGTGACCTGTCAACGTGGTCTTGTATTAAACTGAATTGTACACGGAATTCAAAAAGAAAGAATTTTGAGCGTGTAAGACGTTAGCTTCTTCGCTGTATTGTCCCCTTCCTTATGTCAACAATCTGATTAACATACTTAATGCTTAAAATTTCAACAGTGATACCATCCTTGACCTCTTGGTTAATCATCAGTCTACTGAACTCCACGTCACGGATCAAAACCTGACAGTTCCAATTACTCTATATTCTGGCTTCTTTCAACATGACAGAAAACAAACAAATAAACAAAACATTGCAGTACATCGGTAATTATTGTGTTTTTGTTGTTGTTTTTTGTTTTCTTTTTTAGGATTTTACTTATTTTTCTATCTTCTGTCTGTAAAAAACCGTTGACCAAAACACTGTCAAAATAGCTTCCTTTAGTTTTCAAGGCGTGCAGGCTAGCAGGCTATCTGTGTATGTATCACACGTACGGGTCACATCAATAGAGCTAGAAGGCTGAAATTTTCAATATTTACTCTTTATGGTGTATAGAAGAACAGTTTAGGTTCTTTGAATTCTTCTTTCGAATAGCTACTGTGTAACTTTAATCTGCAATGAAAGATAATGCCAAATTCATCTCCTATTCTGCTTTCGGCAGCTGTCATGTTTGCTTGTTTTTTTGTGTTTTTGTTTGTTTAATTCTGACTTTTTTAGTAATCACGACCAAACAAAGGGCAAAAAGATTAATGTATTCAATGATCATATTTTTTTTCATTTTTCAATTGATCGACCCCAACACGGCAAGCTGCCAAAAGTCTTTCGTTACATGATGGTCTCTATTGGGCGACTAATCAGGCCTGTCTTATTCTCTTAGAACTAATTTTTCTTTCGTGTTTATTCCCCTACCTCTCTCTCTCTCTCTCTTTCTCTCTCTCTCTCTTTCTCTCTCTCTCTCTTTCTCTCTCTCTCTCTCCTCGCTTTGTATATTCGCTTTGACTGTTTCCCTATCTCTCTGACTGTCCACTTTTCTTCTTCTTATTTTGTCAGTATAAAATCAAGCTTTAAAGAAAATTCAAGTGAAAACAGAATCGTGCCCTCACGCAGACTACAGCTTCATATTTGGTACTGGCATCGCTTACTTCATCCTACGCTATTTCACTCATTGCAAGGGAGAAGATGGCTTCATGTCTTTCCTAAGGACGGTGCCCTTCCCCCATTCTGGATCAGACCTCTTAATCAGGAACAAAAGGTTTGAATGTTGGAATCTTATAGTCAATCATCATCAGTCTTTTAACGTCCGTCGTTGCACATAGACTTTCCCCAGGATCCGGCACACTTCTCTATCATGGGCGTTGCAGAGCCAGAATTTTCTGAATTTGTCTAGATTATCTCTCTACCTTGTATTTTGTTGGCCTCTCTTCTGTATGTGGTCTCTGGGGATCCAGTTTGTGAGTCGTGATGCCTATTCGTTGTCTTTCATTCTTGACATGACCAGCCAAATGCCACTTGAGCCTTTTTATATATTCTATGATGCCTCGGGCCCCCGTTTTCTTCTTGATATATTGTTCTGTCTTGAGATCTTTCCATGTGAGGTTGAGCATGATTCTCTCATGTGCACGATGCATGCTTTTCAGTCAGCGGGTTTTTCTCTCAGTTAAATTCTATGTTTCAGTTCCATAAGTGACTATCGGGAGATTGCATTGGTTATATACCCTTCTTTTTAGGATTATTGGGATCGTCTTATTCTTGAAGGTTGAGCTAGCTCTGCCGATGGCAAGCCATCCTAGGGTGATTCCCCGCTTGATTTCATCTTCTTTTGTGGGTTTCATGGAGATTCGTTGTCCTAGGTAGATGTGGTGATCTACTTTCCCCAGATTTGCATTTTCGAAACTCAATGAAGCTAAGTTCATTTTCCAGCGCTGTTTCGCTTAGGGGGAGATGGATTTATGCCTTTAATTACGACATCAGGGCGAAATGAATGCAAACTCAGTTAAATCCTTCCTCAATGCCGTCACCCGCCCATCCCCGACGCATGTCTGGATCAGGCCCTCTCACTAAGGGGAAAAGTTAGAACCTTGTAGACATTAATGGATTATGGTGCAATTTTATATAATCCCAACTTAATGGAGCCGTATAAAACGAGGGTATTTCTATTCACTAATAACATGGTTACTACTGAGATATATTCTGAATGTATATCTTTCTGCTTATACTCCCCCCACTTGAAATATATCCCTTCTTTTCCCCGCCCCTCTTGGAAAAAGTGGCAGCGGACCCCCAGGCAAGAGTCATTTTGAATTTTGAACCGGAAACTGAGGTATCATGGCTGCCGAGCCAGTGCATCTGTCAGTCACGCAATTGCACTCCATCCATAACGATGACAGATGGCTTTAGAGTCTCTCATTCCACTAAATTTATTTGCAGAAGTCAGTATTTGTAGAAGTGTGTCACTTACATTGGCAAAGGGTGACAATAGGGTGGGGCAGAAACAGCGTCATGGTAAAACACTTTGTCTTCAATTAGAAGCACTTGTTCATGCCAACCTTGATACACACACACACACACACACATATATGAAATATATATATATATATATATATATATATATATGTGTGTGTGTGTGTGTGTGTGTTTGTGTGTGCCAAGTATGTATGCATATATATATACATATATATATATATACAGAGAGAGAGAGAGAGAGAAATAAAGAAATAAGACTCGGATGAGCAAGACCGTTGTTTCACTCACTATCGTAAATAATTCGATTCAAGCAGAATCTATCCCCTTTTTCACGTTGTCTGACACTAATACCCATCGCTTATCATTGGGCAATATATGAATAGAGATAGATAGATAGATAGAAAGATTGATAGATACATAACGATTATAAAGAGCAAGGGTAAGAAAACACTCTGTCACTGTCAGCGTATACTCCCAATTCATTTCAATCCAAAACAATGTTTCGCACTGAACTTGCTACTTTACTAAATCAATTTGCTACAAAATTAGTCCCAATTTAGGTTATGATACATATGCCAATGTGCGTTTACATGCACTGTTTCTACCAAAGCTTTCACTAAAACAGTTAAAACGAATTTTTTAAGTTTTCAAGTGAGTTTGGCTAGCTAACTATATATTGTCCCCAATGGAACTTTTTTTTTTATTCAAATATCCAATCCTTATTATGTATAGAAAAATGTTTTTTCCGGTGGGGGTTGGGGGGTAATTTACAGAGTAAATCGATCGTATACCTTAGCTTGTGTTCAGCAGCACAAGCGTTTGTTTCTTTTGAATTCGTATTTTTTAAAGTTATCACCGTCCAACAAAAGGCAAGAGAAGTAATTTATTCATTGATCAACCTTATCTCTAACATCCTGATTGTTCATCTGCAGCGCAGCATGCTATTAGAAATGTTGGTCACACAGTTGTTCCAAAAAAAGTGTGACCAGCCAAACATGTTGATTGTTATGCTAGAAAGTCAGTAAAAATAAGTCCCTTTAGGGAACGAGTCCTGTCAGTATCTCTAATGGGTGCGTTATCGGTGACTTCTAAACTTTCATTCGGATTGAAAACAAGCAGATGATCTTTGTCAGGGGTAAGCACCCTATGGCTCGTGACATAGGTCTGGCTGTCCAAAAGGATTTTCAACGACTCATGGGAAAATATTACAATTTCATACTTATTTTCACGTTTCAAAGATTCTCTATGCTTGATTAATACATTCAAGAGAAGTTTTCATAGAAATAAATTGAGTTCTTTGTTAAATAACTGGCATCCTCGGTTGAGAAAATAATATATCTTAGCTTGCATTATTCATTGATTTGATGTGACCTATAATCAGATATATTTGAATGGATAATTCGCATAATTCTAGCTTTTATAACATCCTTAGTCCACTGGGCATTTATTATAACAGAATCTGACTTACAGAGGCAAAAGGGTTTCGAAACACTACTCCATACAACATCACATCATCGTCTGTTTTCTAACGTACGTCGTTGGACATATACCTTCCCATAAATTTTCCAGATCTCTCTATAGTAGGCTTCACGGCGCCAATACATCACGAATCTGAACATTACATCACTATGATTTAACGAAAAATGTCGGTCATGTAGCATAGTATGACAAGTGGTTGCAGTAAGTCTTGAAAGTTGAGTAGAAAGAACATTGATTGATGGAATAAGTTTCCAAATGGATGTCATTTTAGTGAAATTAATCCCGTTGTGCTTCATGTGATCCCATCAAAGGGATACAGAGGTTATAGGCCGCCTTTACAGGGTGCCACTCATATGTGGACGGGTAGCAACAGCTATTAGAAACAACCAACCAAAACTGTCATTAGAACTGACAACATAGGTTTCTTCAGTTTTAAAGTTAGTCTGCCGAGCTAGTGTATTCTAGCACCAATGGAGATAGAAGCCTGAAAATCTAAACTTTCCACTCATTACAGTGTCAAGAACATTTCTTTTGTTTGTTTATTGTTTTAAATCCAACCACGAATGATTTTTTTTTGGTGGGGAGTGTAAATTTGCGATGTAAGTTTATGCTAAGTTGGTCCCTTAGATTTTGTCCAGTAGAGTTATCAATTTTTTTTGCTTTTTTTTTTTTGAATTTGGAACTTTTTTAGTAACTACTGTCTGAGATAAGTTGAGGAAGTAACTTATTCATTGATCACCTCATTTTCCAATCTTTTAATTGACCATCTCTACACTGCATGCTGCCAAAAGACGTCGATGATCTCTATTCAGTGAATGAGCAGACTTTTCCATAGTAAGTTTTGAAAATACCTACTCAACAAGACTGGCTGCTGCAAGGTTAAACACTACTCCAACTACTATTCCGACTGAAAATAATCAAATTCTGCAACTTTTTTTATTGCATATATAATCAATATCAATAAGAGAAAATATGAAAACACATTCATACACACACACACACACGCACACACACACACACACATACATATATATATATATATATATATATATATATATACACATTGTATAAACATATATATATATATTTATATATATATATATATATATATATATATATACATTGTATAAACATATTTTTAATCGGAATTAAATGAGCCTTGCGTATGTGTATGATACATTTCCGATAATACTTAATACTTGTCGGTTTAACTCAGTTAGTAATCTGGCAATCTGTTGATAATGTGCATTTCACAAATCAGTTCACATATCCCAATTCTGATGCGGATTGTTCTCGTTGTTCATGTTCTTATCATTGTAGGAAAATAATGTCAACTGCAGTTTTTGACTTGGACAAAAATGACAAACTAGAGAAATTATTTTCAACTCTTGCAAGACGAATTTCGGTTGCAATGACAATGCTTGAATTTATGAGCAATGGTTAAAAGGAATATAGGTATATTACCTCACAAATTACAGCAAGGATCTCTGATAGATGGCTCTTTCCTCGGTTTGCATTCTGTCTCCCAAAGAGCCAACTTTTGCAAGACATATAGATCTTACCTGACTTGAAATTTGTCTAAAAAGCTCTTCAGTCTCAAAGGAATCAGCTTTGAGTTGATCGTAACTTAACTTTTGGACAGACCCTAAATATAAGCTGTTGATATTTTTGTTTTTATTATTCATTATGTTGTTGGCTTTGATCTCGATTTATCTAAGTCGGCCCTTCCTTTTTCTGGTCTTTTTGGGTTTGATCTATGTGTAGCATCTGTTCCATGGCATAACCCGAGGCACCGGTACCGATGCTTGCCTGCTGAACGGGCTGGAGATCGTGTGTTGGTGAGTATCAAAGCCCGAGTGCATCAATGCAGTGCGTCAGCCAATGGGGTTATACTGAGGCCGCGTATTGCTAAGCACATTGAGAGCCTTTGGATTCGTCCTTGGGCTCCCCAACTATTACTCAGTCCAGCTACAGAGGATCTGTTGCCCCAGGGCAGCACTGTCCCATTGCACTTAAAGGAGCAGGTCGGGCTCGTCCTGACACTTTCGTGACTGTGGTTGCTTCAGTAACCACGGTTGCTTTGCAACCAAAGTCGCATCAGCTGGAGCTATTTTGACGGGTTGCTCCTATTTTCCCCACGTAAAGCCCTGAACTTGTATCGCATTTTGCTCTGGTGAGAGAGTAAATAAAGAGATTCGTTAGCCAATGAGGGGACACTGAGGCTGTGCATTGCTAAGCGTGTTGGCAATATTTGGATTCACCTATTATTACTAGGCCAAGCAGCAGGGGGGCATTTCAACCCCGGGGCAGTGCTGTCCCGTTGCATTTAAAGGGACAGGTTGGGCTCGCCCTGACGCTTTTGCGTCGTCGGTTGCTGTAGCAACCTTAGTCGTGTCCACTGGAGCTATTTTTCATGGGGCGCTCCATTTTTCCCACGTTAAGCTTGACTTTGTGTCGCATTTTGCTCCAGTGGAGTGCAAATGCTTAGGTGCCCGAGAAATCGGTACTAACATTTGCCAGCTAAATAGTCCGGAGATAAGTCATGAAAGTCTGGGATTTGAAAAGAAAGAAATAGAGGGAATGGGGCAGGACTTAAACATATACAGACAATACAGCACTTACCAACACATACTTTTATATATAACGTAAAGAGATGTATGTTTTATGTGGTACATACATTCACATAGACGATAATTTTCTGATCATATGTGCCGTGTAGGCGAGAGCTATTTTCTCAATTTCAAATATGCTTGTCTTTCCAGGTATGTTGTCGTCAAGTTCATTGGTCCCTTTTTTGAGTAATCCAAGTGCTCCAACAACGATCGGTATTATTTTGGTCCTAAGTATCCACATTCTACTGACTTCTATTTCAAAGTCTTAATATTTCGGGATTTTTTCTCCCAAATTCTTTGTCGGTAGTCTTTTTATCCACTGAGACAAGATGCATGTTTTCTCTTCCACTATGATGAATGACCTGCCTGCGTTTGTAGTTTTCAACTCAAGCTGTTCAAAGGATCAGACAGGAAATTTCTAGAGTTTCTGTGACACATTTTGTATTTGTGATGTTATGATAAGAAGGTAAATCAACCAATAAAATCATCTCATTCGAGCTCAAAGAAATAAACAGAAAGTTACCATACACGCTATGGTTAGGTTATCAGCGTATCAATGCTCTTATAACTGGGTTGACTATCTAGAACTGGCAAACAACTGGCTCCTTGGTAGTTCAAAATCTCTCCTGATTATATTTTGCATTCTCCAGAGACACATAGCTTTCTACAAACTTGTGTAAGTCTTGATGGATAGAATCATTTTACCAAGTCTACTATCCGAGACCTAAGGAAATTAAAGGTGACAAAGTTCACTTAACCTTCACAAAGTTTTCGCTCGGAGATGTGGTTGTGGGTAACACATTGATTAGTCGGTTGATGTACACTTTCCATCCGTAATCACATAGATTATTGTGTACACAGCTGTAGAATTCACTGAGAAATTTCCACAGTCTCCCCTCATGTCGGAATCAGCAACTTTCTCTCCGTGGGGTAGATGTTCTAACCATTGCGCCATCCGAGCGGACTATCGTTTTTATCATTATTCATTTGCATTTTCACGCCATACGTCTGAAGGTTATCACTTTACATTGAATGACATTATGTCTCCTGAAATCTCTTGCAGCTTCCTCAGTACCATCACAGATCCCAGCCACGCCTCCGTCTAGACACACTCGAATCTTGAATTTCCAATTCATATAATCTCACCTGTAATGTTTTTGGCTCTCTTCCACCTGCGCCAACCATTAAAAGAACGATTTTAATCTTTGTGTCCCACACTTCTCGCAGCTAGCAGATAAGGTTCTGGTATTTTTCCAAAAATTCGCTTTCGTTTATTATTTGGAACCTGTGGTTCGCTGGCACAGTCACAGCTACGATCTGGCAGTTCCTTTTTTCTTTGTTCACGATGATCAGATCCGGTCTCTGCGCCAGGGTGGGGTGGTCAGATTTGATCTCAAAGTCACGCGATGCAGTAAACTCTTGTGGTAATGAGACTATTCCTAACAGCACTTTTAAATGACTAACGTGTTCTAACTGCACGTTCGTTTGTTTTGTTTTTTATAATATCACACGACTATGGTCGGGGATTAGTTTGCAGTGACAATGCATCAAGATTCCAACAGATTGTTTTAGAAACTAAACCTCTGAAATAATGCCGTTTAAAGTAAGACAGAAATTTAAAAAGAAATTCAAAAGAAAAGTCTCATCAAGTAATGATAAGCTAGGAATAACTAAGAAAATGGAACGATGTGTAATCAGAAGTGCATTATTTTCCAAATACATACCAACATCGGCTATTATTGAGTGTACAAATATGGGACATGAAATAATCAAACCATGGTTTATGTTGCATTGATTCTTGCTGAAGATAGTTTCAAATCAGTATAAAAAGAAAAACGCAATAAAACACAATAAAAAAGGAGTAGAAGCTACAGTCGAATTTATTTGTGAATTAGATTAAATCCTTTAAATATTCAAACGAATATTCAAACAAATGAACCATAACAAAAACTATGTCAATATCTGGATTTCGCAGAGTAAGATGTATACTAGAGTATATAGGTTGTGTAAAAAGACTACCAAATATTTTAGAATAACATGGCTAAAGATTAAAGGAGTTACTGGATTAATTGGAATTAATGCCCATGGGGCCACGATTGTCAGTTGGCGTGAATCAAACTGACATGAAAATAAAACAGAAACTTGGAGACAGGATTTAGGTAATGAAAGCTAAGCAAAAGGAGGAAATTACTTGAAAAAAGCTCTATGGCAAAAGTGAAAAAAACATGATTTCCGGGTATGTTGTGAACTGATAATGCAATTCACAATAAGAAATGAAAAATGAGTTAATGTTTTTGATCCGTCAGCTCTAACAGAATATGAAAACACTCTAAAGGCACAAAATGTCTAAAAGTGGGAAGTAGATGGTCACCATGTATTTGGTGAGTTTGATTACTCTTTCGTCTATTTTATTTGCAGACCTGGAACCTATGTTTTAAGACATCAGACCGTAAAAGGGTGATAAAACGTCATTTATTTTCTGAGAGGTTTCTCATTATAAATACACTTGGTATAAAATCCATCCTGTATAACGTCTCATTCTTTATAGCAACACTCTTAAATCCCTCAGCATACCATAATATGGAGACTCAACTTTATCTTATTCCTTTCGTTTTTTATTATTATCGATAGCCACTGATTTGTGCTTTTACGGTTTGTTTATATCGTCCACGCCGTTTAAAAAGGATGAACATCCCACCACAGTCGATCCCTCTATTTACTGCTTTAATTCTTTTTTTTTTATCTCGATAGAAACGACATTTACTCTTCTTTCTGGGTTTCGATTTTTCTTGAATACCGTCTCTCTCCGTGCACTTATTCTGAGCTCCAGCAATAGAATATTCCTTTTCACTTTTAAGGTGTCCTCTACGTAACCATATCCATGATTATCTATTTGCGATAGTTTCCGTCTGTATACCTGCAAATTCTTCTTACAGAATTTTCATTTCCCATTTTCTTAAATCTTTTCATAGCAATCCTCTTATACTTTCCCAAATGTATATCTAGTTGCATATGACAGTCTAACCCAAGAACCACATATCCATGAATTTTCTTAGCGTATCAATGGGACTTCCAGAAATGTTTGTAGCTTATCAATTTTCGAAAACTTCCTAAAAATATGAACGTAAGGTCCGTATTTGTGCTCACCCCGATAATAATGATCTGATCTCCATTTATATGTCTTTTAGGAGCCGTCGACCAAAACGGTCACCAAAACTTTGAAAATAAGTCTCTTCAGTTTTCAAGTTGGTCTGGCTGGCTGGCTGACTTAGTATGTATGTATGCATGTGAGTAATACTCATACAGGCCACACCAACGGAGCTAGAGGGCTGAAAATCTAAACATTTACTCCTTATCATGTTTAGGGAAAATATTCCCCCCACTCTGACCGAACAAAAAAGATGTTATGTGTCTTGTTTGTTTGTTTGTTAGTATTGTTTTTGGTGAGGGGGGGGCAGTGTTTAAGTTTTGCTGAAATGGTATCCAAGTTTGTGTCCGCTAGTTTCCTTTACTTTTAAATTCAGACTTTTTAGTGATTGCTGCCCAATAAAAAGCCGAAGAAGTGACTTAATTATTGATGTTTTCCCCATTTTTAATTGATCGTCCCCAATTTGGCATGCTGCCAAATTTTTGGTCACGTGGCTGTTGCTATTGAGTGACTAACTAATACCTATGCATCTATGTATCCATCTATCTATCCCGTTATTTTTTGTCGGTAAATCTGTCTGCGTTGAAAGAGTCATCCATATCTAAGAGCAAATCGTCCATTTCTCTATTCGTCAGTTCGTTTGTTTTGTTTTTCTTGTTTTGTTTCGTTTTTTGTCTTTTTTGATGAAAGATATGACCTGAATGTATTATATTACATTTTACATTAAGCGTTTTAAACATGAAATATGAATTTCAAATTTCCTTCCTTCGTGCTTGCTTCAATATATCTTTGTAATTCGTTCTGTTGGGTCCAACGTGCCGTTGAATTGAATTTCCCGCTTTTCAATGAATCATATCCCACCCCTGGTAACGATTCTCAAAGAGAAAAGAAAGACATCAGTTGAATGATTATTCCGATGAAGTGCTGTAAACAATTCTAAAAGGCTCTTAGGAATTCCAAACTCTCACACACAAAGACGCCTACGTACATATGGAATGACATCCATAATACAAATCAAAACCTGAATTTATTCTTCCTGCCTCTAGATATATAACGTGTTCAGCAGCAGATGTATGGACATCAATGTTGATGTGTGCTTATATACGAGGTGTGTCCAAAAAGAAACCAATTTTTTTTTAAATAAACGTTACGTCACCGAAAAGGAGTCAGCATGATCCGAACCCTGGAGATTTGGGCAGCTGGGAGACAAAAGGTGTTTCCACCAAACACAGTGTTCATCTGTCAGCAAATACAGTGCAAGTTCAGCAGATCCCAACCTCTTCAGAAGCTTCACAGACGGTCAGGCGACGATTTCCAATGTGTTCGTCGTTTGTCGACGCGAAAGATTGTCCAGATTTGGCATCGTTTTTGGTTCATAATCTTTTCAATACCATTTGTGAGTATCAGGCAATTCCTATACAGACCTGTTGCAACATGAGGAAAGTTCCAAAAACATGTTTCTCCTCATTCGAAATAGGATTTCACACCAACCCGTTGCTGTTCAAGATAATTCATTATTCAACTTCGAAAACAAAACGCCGTAAAAACACTTCGAATCAGACTCATGTGACTCAAGGACTGACTAACGTGACTCGATTGAGTGTTTTCATATAAAAGATCAAGGTAAATGCAATATGAAATCTGAATCATCAGTTCCTAAAACTTGGTGCGCTGTTTATATACACACACACACACACACACACACACACACACACATATATATATATATATATATATATATATATATATATATATATATATATATATATATAATCAAGATAACGGACAGCAATCTTTCCTTGTTTTGGTACAAAGGAAAGGAACTTTGATTGCAATGTTTAATGATTTTTTTTCCAATAGAATGCTTTCAGCAGCATTGTCTGTATTTTTCTTGATACATGGATTCGAACCACTCCTCTATCGGTTTCAAAACTAACATATATATATATATATATATATATACATATATATATATATATATATATATATATATATATATATATATATATATATATATATATCATAATATATTATATAATCATTAATTAATTGTCTTAATCACCGAGACAAGTATGCTGAAGGTCGTATTTCTTTGTAATTATTAAAAAAATGTATCCAAGTTTAAAATCTTCTCCACTACCTACACCATTTTTAAGGGTTAATGTATTGGGGGATCATTTTATCTTTTAGTTACTTGCAGTTTCGAGAAAAATGTATCTTAAAATTCATGACTATTTCTATTTGTTTGTTCGAAAGACCTTTGAACCAAATCTGGAGTTTTCAAAAAAATCACTAAAACTCTATTCAACTTGGATAAAACAGTAATTTTCGTGACTTGGTGTAATTAAAAATGTTTCAATAAAGGCTTGTACATGATGATATGAATTCCATTAGAATGGTTGACTATTACATAAGTTACTACAGAATACAGAAGTCGTCGGTGGGTGTAAAAGAATCAGTCATTGTTGTTCGGTTAAATTCAGTCCTCAATTTCAAAGCAGAAAGGCAGGCAGCACAATCAACCAATCAGCGCATCCCATTTGAACAAACAGAAAAGTATGAAGAACACAGAAGAAAATTGTACATATATTTGGGACATGTTGTTTTTACAGACTATATATTTCATAACACTTTCGTAGTTTTAATTGCTCTGTTGATGTATTTCACATGTGCGAATCCATTACAACCTCCAGGTTATATCAAACAAACAATCGTACAATCATACAAGCTAAATTGCATATTCGGCACTTATATCGTTAGATAAATCAATTATACTTTTACTAATGAAAACTTTGACTAACTTATTTATATATTGTGTCAAATTGTATCGATTTATACATACATACACACACATAGACACACACACACACACACATATATAATAAAGTATATATATATATATACATAGATAATATGTATGTACATATATATATAATAACGTACATATATAGTTTAATTAATACATGTATATTATGAAATACATATATATAATACGATAGGTATATATATATGACAATATATATATATGACATACGTATATGTAATGAAATATAAATGTAATAAATTATACGTACATATATATGTAAATAATAATATATACATACGTATACAATAAAAGATATACCTGTGAAATATAATATATACATACATATATATATATATATATATATATATATATATATATATATATATATATATATACATAGATGTATATCATATATTCATATATAATAAAATATGTATATCAGATAAGAAAATGTACATATAAAAATGTATAATATAATTATGTATATATATATGATATATATAATAAAATATATGATAATATTCATAGTATATTTATGTATAGTGTATGCATGATATAATATATATATATTTATATATATATATATATATATATATATATATATATATATATATATATATATATGATATACGTATATGATATATATGATGTATTATATTCATAAGATATTATATGCATATGACGTAATACACATAATGTATACATAAATATATATTACATGTATATATGTACAATATATGATATACATATATGTTTATATATATGTACATACATTTATGATATATATATATATATCTATAACATGATATATATATATATATAACATGATATATATATATATATATATATATATGTATGTATATATATATATATATATATACACACACACACACACACACATTACTCGTATGTATATATATTCATTTATTTTTATATACTTGCCGATAGCAGCAAAATAGCTTTTCTAAGTATAACCAAACCTCAACAACCTTATCTTGAAAGATTCCGACTGATCTGATGATAATTTATTTTTAAATTTATGGTTTAGATCCCAGCTAATTTCATTCTATATCCAGTCAATCAAGTCATCATTACTTCCTTCCTCTCTTCTCTCCCTTTACTCAATTCCTCCCTTCGAACCTCTTCCCCCAACCCTATTTCTCGAAGTCCACTTCCTTCTTTTGTAAACACTTTTTCTTTTGCATTTATATTCACCGTATACATCCTCTGTTTCAGATTACTTCAGTGGGGAGGGATGCTCAATTAGTTTAATGCAAATGGAGACAAAATTTAAGGTGTCAGGGCCTTTAGTAGCAATGGCGTCAATGAATGGTGATAGATGAATTCTCAAGTACGATTTCAAATTGAGACACCTCACTGCTCAACCTGCCGATAGCATTAACAGAGCACTTTGCCATAAACAATTGTATATATCATTGCCACGTGAAGATATCCGTCGCATTCTTTATCTGAATGCTATAATCAGTTGGCAAAGTTGTCCTTGATTCTTTCATTTTTGGAAGAAACGCAATGCAAAAATTATTTTGAAACGTGTGTTTCGGAAAAAAATCAGCACAATAATAATTTAGAATAACTTTTAATTGCAAGGAGATTTTGAACCATAGAAACTACTGATGCGCTGTTACTTTTCCACATAATTTGAGATTTTACTGTGAGTTTTTCTGACTATGAGAATCATTTGGAAAGGCATGGTTCGTGTTGGAAAATGGACCAGAGCCGTTTACTGAGCAGGCATCAACCGGCGCTATATGATTCGACTTACATAAATCATATCCAATGACCACATTGAAAAATTGAACAAATAAATTTGATTTCTACCCAATGCAATAAAAAGTAATTTCAAATTTCTATCGTCCGTATTTTCTCAGAACACTCAGTATATAGAATTATTGAAAACGTATTCCCTTCCCGGCGAAGCACTGGCCTTGTCAGCAGGAATTTATTTATTCATTTTGAAGGTCTGTGATGGAATCAGATCTAATTTCTGTCTTGGAGCGATGGCATAACTCCTGGAAACTTGCGTACATTAAAATGAAACAAAAATCACATGTTGCTTTATACTGCATTTCCGACTGATAAGACGCTGCAAAGGATAGGATGCATCTTATAGAGGGCTGATACTACATGCCAGGGATCAATGAGCGCTTGTATCTTGTGACTGGGTGGGTTGGCAATCATCTCCCTGAAACTTGACCATCGAATGTTAAGAACCAGGGTGTCATCTGAATTTTTTGTTACACAATCCTCGCAGGAAAATACAGTAAATATGAATGCTTTTTTACATTGAACAAAGTGGATAAAAGCAATCGTAAGTAAATAGGCGAAAAAAAACTGTGTTTACAAAGGAAGAGAGTGGAACTCGAGAAAAGTGAGGTGGGGGAAGGCCGGAGTGAGAAAATGAGGGAAGGGGGAGACGGGAGGGGGAGGAAGGTATGGGGCATCAAAAAGGGGAAGGGAGGAATGGATTGACGAGAAAAAAGAAGAAGGGAAAGGAGAAAAAGAAGGAAAAAAGAGCAAGGGTGTCTCTCGACGGCATGATCAATTGAAAATTTGCAAAGAAAAATGGTGATTAATGAATAAGTTCTCTCGCTTTTTCTTGGTCAATGATCAAAATGTCAGCATTTAATGTAAAACGAAGATGAACATTAATAGAACAAGTTAGCATGGACCCTCATTGCAAATTAATCCTCCCCTACTTTTAGTTGTTGGTAGAAATTTGAAAAGAAAACCGTTTTTCTAGAATTCATCATAATCATCATAATCACCATCAGTCTTTTAGTGTCCGTCATTGGACCATGACCTTCCCCGGGCTTCGCCAGATCTCTTTGTCATGGGCGTCACGGAACCAGTACTTTCTGAACTTATATACTTCGTCACTCTATCTCATATTTTGCCGGTCAGAGTTTTTCATGCGATTTCTTGGGATCTACATTGTCAGTCGTGATGTCTAGCCCTTGTCTGATATTCTCGCAATATTACCAGCTTATTGATATTTGAGTTTTCTAATGGATTCTATGAAGTCTCAGACTCTTGTTTTCCTATTGTTATACTGAGTTCGATTATCTCTTGTGCACGTCGCTTGGTTTTCTGTTTAGGGTTCAATCTTTTGATTAGTTTCCATATTTTACCTCCATAGGTGACAATCAAAGGGCTGCATTGTTGACAGGATGTTTTTTTCTAGACATGATTAGAAGTAAATGTTTGAATTTTAATTCCTCTAGCTTCATTGGTGGGGCCTGTACATGAAATACACACACAGCAAGCCAGACCAACTTACAAATTGAAGAAACCTAGTTTTGGTTGATAGTTTGAGAACTGGAAGCCGATTACAAACGGTCCTGATTTTACACCGGGGATGAGTAAATAGAGACAACAGTGTAAACAAGACGAATTCGCATGTTAATATAAGATTTTGATGACGGATATGACATCAGTAAGTTATTCTGATATATGAACGAACATATACAAATAATCACTTGATAAAATGCTACCTTGACTAAAAAGCACCCAGAGAGCGCATAATCTACCAACACCATACACTAACAAAAAACTGATTTATTGTTCGTTTCAACCCTCTTTCATTCAGGATGATAAATCTTTCTACTAAATTTCATTAAATTTCATTGAGAACTATTGGAGATATGATGTAGACGAACATCAACGAATACATAAATGCATCGGAAAATATCTCTGAATAGTATGAATTTTCCTGGATCCTTCCCCAAATATAATTATTCCTTTTTTTTTTTGGTTCATGGCCAACGCTTCCACAAACTTTCATTTAAATCCATCAAGAACTTCTGGAGATATTATGCTGTCAGTCAGACGGCCTAGCAGGACAACAGACGGGTGGAAGGTAATACATATACCTCCCCAACTGGTTGGCTGATGTGAGTGACCAAAAAGAAGAAAATACAGGTCTGGTTGGTTATCCAATAAAAACTGCCGTGCAACCAATTCCTTTGGCACCATGGCGTGTTCGGGATGATCAATTGAAAATTCAGAAAAAAGAATGGTCAATAAGCAAGTTACTTCTTTGGTTCCCCTCCTGGGCAGTAATCACTAAAAAAAACTTGAATTCTCAAAAAACAAATCTGAATGTTGCCAGACACAAAATAGGAGGAGCAATCTAGCATGAACTCACAGCGCAAATTGAAACTCTGATTCACAAAAAATCGCTGGGGTGGGGATTTTGGAAAAAAGACAAAAAAGGATTCCTTTTCTTAACATAAGGAGTTGCTGTTTGAATTTCAAGTCCTCTCGCTCAATTTTCACTGACTGTACCCCTCATACATACATACATACATACATACATACATACATACACAGCCAGCCAGCTAGACCAACTTGAAAACTGGAGATATTTGTGTTGACAGTTTGGGTGACTGTTTTCAGACTGGCGTCATTGTGAAAACGGTGTAAATAAAACTAGTTTGGAGTAAATAAACCCGGTGTAAATAAAACTGACATGAAGACAGGACAGCCTTCAATCAAGATTTAGAGGAAAAAAACACGAATCTGAAAGGAAGCAAAGTTCAAGCAATTATATTTATAGATCATATGAGGGTCGCGGGGTAACCAAGAATTGAATGGTTTTCCTATTGCACTAAAAGACTCCGTTCCAATTCTTTGGCCTACTGACACGGCTCACGGGTGTTTATGTTGACTGAGACTCCGTGTTTGGAGTGCCATTGACGCACTCCCTTCTTCACGCTTCAGCAATGCCTCGATTCAAAGTTACCAAGTATGGTTTGTTAGTTATAGAACTATCCTTAGAATGGCTAAGATCGGCTAGATCTTTCCATTTCCAGCTGACTATATTGCTAAAAATTTTAAATATCCTCATCTAAAGACTACTTATCAAATGTAAAAAATAGTTTAGTAGGACTCTAAAAAGAATTATTGCTAAAAAGTGCACATTTCTCCCCACCAAATCTGCTAAATATTCCATACAGATGGCCAGATTTTTGGCTATTGTAAATTTATATTGGTTCAATTTAGGAAAAAAAATGAGGTTTCCTTAGTCACTCAATAGAACCTGCCAAGAACAAATTTCTTTTTGCAGCACACCGTGTCAAGGATGATCAATTAAAACGTGAAAAACGGATGATCACTATATAAGTTACTTCCCAAACCGTTTGTTGGGGGAACGATCACAAAAGAGACGGAATTGAAAAAAAAACAAGCATGAATGTTGTCACACACAGAGATAGATATAAATTTATCATAAACTTGCATTGTAAATTGAACCCTCTCTCAGAACCTATTTAAATGGGAATTTTAGAAAAATTGTATGCATGATACATACATACTTACATACATACATACATACATAGCCACCTAGCTAGACTAGCTTCAAAACTGAAGAAACTTATGTGGTCAGTTTTGGTAATAGTTTTGGTTAACAGTTTCAAAAAGATCCAACCGAGAATTGTTAATTCCTAGATCCTGGCTTAACCGGGGTTTTTATGTTTAAAACGGCTGCCGTTTAGAAGGTGGCCATTGGGGAAAAATGGTGAAAGTTAAAACTCCATCTACGATAGTTTCCCTTTACTTTGCACTTAAACCCATCAGAGAAAACATGAATCCACTTCTACCCAATAATCATCGGTCATTTAACGTCCATGGTTGGACATAGACCTTCCCTGGGATCTGCCACATTTCTCTATCATCGTGGAGCCAGTATTTTTTAAATTTGTCCCGTTCATCTCTCCATCTTGTATTCTGTTGGCCTCGTTTTCGCATATGATCTCTTGGGATCCATGTTGTAAGTCGTGATGTTCATCGGCTGTCTGCCATTCTTGCAACGTATCTTGCCTATTGCCATTTAAGCTTTCTAATAGATTTTATGATGTCTCGGGCTCCCATTTTCTCCCTAATATACTATGCCGTCTTGTGATCTTTCCATGAGAGGTTGAGCATTATTCTCTACTGCGTGCGTTGTTTGCTTCTCAGTTCGTGGGTCTGTCTCTTGGTTAGGTTCCACGTTCCATAGACCTGCAAACTTCTACCCCAGCAATGGTTAAATGGCAGAGCACTAGTAGCCCTTTAGCACCGTAATGCAGTCCAACTTGGGTGTCCGGCTAGCACCCCTGACCCTTTGATGAAACTCATCTTCGCTACATATATAATGATTAGGTCTTTATGGATCGTTTGAGTTGTGGAAATGGAATCATCCCCGTGTACATTGCTCGATAAGGGAGCGGCTGAATCTGAGTGAGTTAAGCCAGCATGGTGGCCAACGCTGGCAATTGAATGTGGTCACGTATTGAAAATTAATCCATCTCGCACAGTGAGAGCATTAGATCATTTACTGTGCTCTTAATGGGAAAGTATCTTTAGTTATACGGGTTTGCTCAAAATAAACCAAACAATGTATCTCTTTAAACAATGGACTCTTCCTCTAAGAATTACAGAAAAAGGAACATAGAAACAAACAGAAAAAGTAGATCATAAGTTTAAGCAGAAGACTCGATTTTTCCCTGATGGAAATTCCTGTCATCTCAGTTGAGTCATAGAGCTTCAATGAGTGAAATGTCAGTTATCTGCAGTTAAAGGAGTAATTGAGACAATTTCTTTAAAAGACTGATGGCACCTTCTATTAATCTCAGTTCTGTGTGTGTCTCTGAATGGTTCAAACAGCGAATCCAGCACCTGATAGATTTGTAACACTGAATTATTACTCGAACAACTGTTTTTCTATTGAGTCCAAATTGAACAAAACTAAGATTTCCATTTATTTCAGAAATAAGAAATTCACAATGCATTTAGTTGAAATCATCAACAAAAAAATACGCCCTCAATATAACTTTTAGAAGGAGTTCACACGGAAGATCTAAAATATAAAAGGAATACAGATTTACAAAATTGCTAGCAATGTCAGCTGAGAGCTTTCAAGTGTCTCTGTGCTCTGTCAGTTCGCGTTTTGTGTATTAAAGCAAAGTCAGATGCACACTAGCCCATTTGCATTAAGCAGATGTAAAAATCCTCTCTGAATATTTTTTTTAACATCGCTTCGAAGCTAAATTTCATTGTGCAGTATGCTTTAATTACATTTGTTCATTTTTGTCCTCACAATATATCATTTTACATTTTCGGTATTCTGCATGTTCCTGTCTATTTCTCAAATATTCTTCTTTGTTCATCATTAAGTGTGCGTGGTTTTATAGAAAACAGTTGTGCCTGTATTTCTTTTGCGTGTATTTTACTGTTAAATTTGTCTAAGGTTACACATAAAGATACGGTACTAAAAATCCATAGATTTCTGTGCCAATAACACTCCATTTCAGTGTTGATTCAAACTTTTTCGACAAAGAAATATATCCCAGATAATTCATCGTCAAAGGCCAATTGAGAACGTTAAGATCAATACATCATTCTTAACAGATGCAACAATCTGAGGCATTATCTAAATTAGCAGATTAAGGTAGTAAATCCATCGCCTTTGCAATAATTCATTGATATCGGTCAAATTATTTCTTCATAACGTCAAAATGATTCCGGACGGACCAAGACTCGGCTGAATTCGGTATCTAGTTATAAAATAAGCCACATATTCAGGTACAGCCTTCATTTATTTTTGACGGCATAGGTAAACGGGTTATTGTATAAGTAATTCCCCCCAAAGGCAGTCATAAGAGGTGTTTCATGTCGTCTAGTTATTTTTATTTACCTGAGTCCAAATTTCAAAATATTTGTCTGAGTCTTCTTTAGTCATTATGATGCCAAGGCCTCTTGCAGTTCATAAAGTCTGAATGCCATGCAGCCTATGCGTAGGCCAAAGATTATTCCTGCTGATACAGCTCTGGTTATTCGCTCAATAGAAACCTCATGCAAGCGATCTCTCTTGGCAGCATACCGTTTTTAGATGTGATAATCAATGAATCAGTTACTTCTCTGGCGTTTTTTTTTTGTTTTTTTTTTTTGTAGTGATCACTAAATAAATTTGAATTTTCAAAAAAATAAAAACAAGCATGAATGCTGCCGGGTATAAAATGGAGACTAATTTAGCATAAGCTTACATTGCGATTCCCCCATTTAAAACCTATCCAGAGAAGATGTTTTAAAAATACAAAAACATTTTTTTTTCTAAACTCAATAACAATAGATGTGTAATGTTTCAGTCTTTTAGATTCATTGATCGGCCTTAACGCATGATACAAACATAGACACTCGGGCCAGCTTTTAAAAACTGATGACACTTATGTAGGCAATATTGCTGATAGGTTGTGTTAACGGTTTCTAGAACGCAATTTGATGCATAGAGAAGAAATCAAGCATGAACGATGTTTAACGCTTTTAATTGTTTTGTTTTTTTCCAACTTTCTTGTTCTGACAACTTTTCGGTCGGTCCATTCTATGGCCTTTTTTCGGTATACTATTATTAGGAAAACAGTTGGTCTCCTCTTGTCTGACTGTGCAAAGCCAAACAATGGTATTAAACCGAACGAATAAACGGTTATAACAACAATGGTAAAATCTATTTTCAAAAACAGCATTGTTACTAAAATTTATCACTGTCGGAGCCTAACTTGAAAATTTGAGAAACTTATGGTGACTGTTTTGATGGCAAGTTTAGCTGGGGTTTTCTAATTATTTGTCGCTTCTGTGATATCAAACAACATGGCTCTAGCTACAAACCACTAAAAGCAAATATTCAATTAAACAAAGCCGGTAAATATTACTGACATTTAATCTCGGTGACGCAAATTATGTATAGGTCGTGTCCTATTTGTATAAATATTCATTATTACTCATAGTGAAATTAGAGAAGGTTAAAAATTATGTTATGCATTTATCAGATAATCTATTCGCCGGCCAATTGTTTGCAAACTCGTTTCCCAAACCAATTTGTTAGTGAAGGACAGACCTTTCCAACTGCAGATCCTAAGATTCTGTGGAACCTATAAGGTTAGTATCGGTTCCTACGAAAATGCTACGTAAGTGATTCCTATTTTTTCTCGTACTGATGATGAAATTTCCAATCGTCTTTCGGGGACTGGAAAGAATAGAGTATCTTAAAATACTCACCAAAATAACGAATATGTAGGAAATTATCTTCGTGTATAAAGGGACCAGTTCTACATCGGCCATGAGAGGGAAACTCCCGTTGAACCTACGATTTAGGGACCTTGCTGCTATCTGCACCACCTTGGTTGACTATAGCATCCAACCATTTGTTTCAAGAGGTGGGATTAGCCGAGCAAACGGGTCACTTTACTTTAAAACTCCACTTGGTCCTGAAAGAACGTGAAAATCTTTTTCGAATCTCCTTTCGCGGATCCAAGTCATCATACTGTAAAATACTCATAATTACTTTTAGATTATAATACCTATTCATTTTTTATCATTATTGAACACCCTAATGTATCGTTGACTGTACACACACACACACACACGCATATATCTATATATATCTATATCTATATCTATATCTATATATATATATATATATATATATATATATATATATATATATATATATATATATATGCAGGAGGTTCTATCGTATATCAAATTTTTGAACGGATGAGACAAGTCCCATCCTAACGAACTTCTGTTGCAGTCGGCCAAGTCAATAGAATATCTGAAAAGTTATTGAGGGCCTATGATAACTGTTTGAGTGTTTTAATTGTGTATTCCTCGCCAAAGTAAATGCTAATTTTCATGGCAGACAAATCCATTCCATTTGTTTTCGTGGTGCAAGAAAATAATGACAATGAAGATGTTTAGATGTTTGCATATTCTGTTATTTACTATCAAATCCGGTCTTTCCACTTGGATAGGTTGTTATGTCTGAATCCCCAAGTTCCAGAGCATCTCATTTTTAAACTCGGAAACAGGAGTTGACGACAGTTTTTTACTGTAAAAAGAACCAGAATAAAAAGAACAATATTCACCAAAGTAAGGGATGTAAACCGTTATGTAAGATTCTCTTTCCTCTACTGTGATACTGTAACTAACGACCAACTGATAGCTGGGGGGTGACTGTCTTACTGTCTGAGATAAATTGACAAGTCTTCGATAGTCAAGGAAATGTGAATTCGCTTATTTCATTCAAATAAATTGATACATGTTTTAAAAAAATATGTTTCTGTATTCTTCAAATGTATCATATACAACTAAAAGGTTGCAGTAATCATCTTCAGTTTGGATAGAAGCTGGAGAGAAGTTTGACTCTGCAACAGGCAGTCTTATTTCTGTTAGTTTCTTACCATAACTCTTCTCAAACATGGTTCTTATTATTATTGCCTCATTAATAATAATAATAATGATGAGGATGATGATAATAATAATAATAATAATAATAATAATAATAATAATAATAATAATAATAATAATAATAATAAAAAAGTGGTATCAGCACAAGCCAGAGGCAGTTTTGGAGAATGACAACCACAAACTACTGTGGGACTTTGACATCCAAACTGACCACCCCATCCAGGCAAGAAGGCCGGACTTAGTAATAGTAGACAAAAAAAGGAAGGCCTGCCAAATACTAGACGTTGCTGTACCTGCAGACCATAGAGTAAAAAAGAAGGAGGGTGAAAAAAGGGAAAAATACCAGGACCTAGCAAGGGAGTTAAAGAAAATGTGGAACATGAAAACCAGGGCAGTACCGGTCATAGTGGGAGCACTAGGAACTGTCCCAAAAACGCTGAGGGAGAGACTGGAGGAGATCGGGATTAGGGGGAGGATAGAGACCGTACAGACCACAGCACTACAGGGAACTGCACGGATACTGAGGAAGATGCTAGAGATATAAGGACTGCAACGAATCGTAGCTCTGTCATGATATGCGAAAGAGAGAGGAGACGTTAGCTGAAGACCTGAGGAGACTTATTGTCTCTCAGCCTTCAGCGATAACCACTGGGCAACCGGTGTGAAACTGTAAATCGTAGAATTACTGCGACCTATGAGTACTAGGAGAGGAGGGCTGGAAACTTGAGGAGACTTGCTGTCACTCAAACTCCAGCAGTTACCACCAGGCAACTGGTGTGAGATTCCAAATAATAATAATAATAATAATAATAATAATAATAATAATAATAATAATGATAATAATAATGATAATAATAATGATGATGATGATGATGATGATGTGATGTTTGCTTTTATAATCATTAATTAGCATTGCAATTAGAATTAATGTGAACACAACTATATGTAGACTTGTATCCGTATTACGTTCTGGTAGTATGGGCACAAATCGACTGGGGCTTATGCCGAACATTTTAGGTCGAAGTGAAATATACGCACTATACAACATAAGATAACATGACACACACATATCCAACTAAACTATTATGTTGAACATACGTATTCCTCACCAATCCAAAAAGAAATGGGAAAATGTCATCCATTACACTTCTTTCACTAATCTGTTAGATGAACTCAGCAAGACGTCAGCTCTTTGCAATCCTCCCTTTCGTCTTCCCTACCTGGAGAACTTTAAACAAACATAACGTGCTCAACATTCTCTCTAATGACCTAACATTAAGAGATATTTTTTTTCCATTTGCATTCGAGCCATAGAACTGTGACAGCTAAAATAATATATAAAAGTATAAATTTAATGAACTACATACTCTCATTGAGACGTATCTGCGATTGGATGCAAATTGGTGGGTCGTAAATCGACTCACGTCCGTATTAGTGATGCACTCATCGTTGCCTTTAATGGAAACATTGCTCTCTATAACTTCTTTTATTGTTCCAAATATTTTGATTACCAAATTTTATTGATACTCTTACCAACATTTTGATCAGTGTCAATCTTAAATATTTCCTCTCTTCCCCCTTCCTGTAGCCCCATCCCCCACCTGATACCCGTATTGATCACGGTGGTTTCACCCGTTCGCCACCCCTTCAGTCCTGTTCTTTTGTCGTCTCTTCCCCTTCCCCCATTCCGACCGACCTCCCTTCGGCCATCTTTATTCATTAATACGTTCTGCTCTTTACATCCCGTCCATTGAAAGGAATTAATCAATGAACAAAAGAATTCAATGAATGAATTATTGAATGAATGAATAAATGAATGAACGTATTGATGAATGAAAAACGAACTAATAATTTTGCATTCATTCCTTTCATTGTTATTGGAATATTCTACGGACTACTTATTGTCTCTACTTGATTTTTCTGTTCACAGTATTTTTGCTCCATTCTTATTAGTATTACTAATACCATCCTATCATCGTCATTAGTAGAGAGCTGTCCTCTGGTTCGGAAGGCCGTGGTTCAAACCAAGTCATACCTAAGATTCTAAAAATTAGTAATCAATGTCTCTTGGTTAAGCTCAGATCAAAAGTTCAGGGTTGAGGAACTTTTCCTCGAAGTTGAGTTTTGGGGGACAGTTCTTAGGGATCCGATCACGTAAGGCACAACCATCACTTTCATGTTCCTCAACATCAACTTCCTAGCAAGGTGCAGATACTTGCCCGACTTTTCAGGTTCACTCTGTGGTTCGCTGAGACATCATCATCATCATCATCATCATCATTATTATCATTATTATTATTATTTTTATTATTATTATTATTATTATTATCATCATCATCATGTGCATTTTCACTTCAAGCCTGGTGTTCACTATAAGTCTCCTCAGATTTCAAGATCTCTCATATCATCCTTGGTTTGAACTGTCTCTGCCAGGCATTTTTTGTTACTGTTAGGCCACTGCTAACAGCTGGGGGTCGTAGATCTTACATTTCTAGTACTTTCCTCAGTATTCGTACAGTTCCCAGTAGTGCTGTGGATTCTATAGTCTCAATCTTTCCTCTCATCCCCAGTTCCTCAAAACCCGCTTTTAATATCTTTTGTACCGTTCCGAGTGCACCTACTGGTATTACTCAATCTTTCCACACCTTCCTCAGCTACTTCTTCGTTTGGTACCTTTTTGTTTGAATGCTTTCCATATCATCTTCCCTGCATGCTTGAGAATACTTTCTTTTATTCCGTTTTGGCCATTTGGACAAAGTTACCTATGCTCGTGTGTCCACTGCTGCCTTCTTTCCTCTTTACATACTCTGCAGTTTCTGGGATGTAGAGCCTTGTGCATCGTCATCAGTTTCCTAGTTCACTTGTTTCTTAGATGTTGTTTCCTTTACCAATCAAAAATGTTCCTATCGACACAACCCACGAATACATCCCTTTTATCAAATTTCTGCAATTTAGCTTCGTATGTAATATTTTTCTTCTCCCCCTAAGGTGCCCCTTTCATATTTTCTCTTTCATTTCATCCTTTTTCCATCGGATTACATCAGAGAACATGCATATATTCATATCAGCCCTATGTGTTTAATGCACAGATTTTCGTTGTCCGGTAATTCGATCCCTTCCACCGCAATAAGCCTTCCCCTTGGCATTACCGTCAGCGTGATTCTTTCTATTCCAAATTCCAATCCAACATTATCGCTGTATCCTTTAACTTTGTTGAGCAACATTTCGATTCCTTACCTGATTTTGAAAGTAGTTTCATGTCATTCATGTACATGAGGTGTTTCACTTTTCTCTTTATTCAGACGAGTTGGTATCATTTCCTTTCAGGATTCTTTTTAGTGTTATCAGGGTTAGTAAAAATAATAGTGAGGACAGATTATTATTATTATTATTATTATTATTATTATTATTATTATTATTATTATTATTATTATTATCATAATATTTATTGTTATTATGATTATCCTTATTATCATTATTACTATTATTATTATCATAATTATTATTTGAGTTATAATTTATCAGATATTGCATCTTTGAACTGTCTTAAAAGAAAACTGATGTGATAATTTTGTATTCACCCCAACCCAAAACTTATTAGATATTCTACAGACATCTTACGCTTTAAAAATATTTTTTATAACCTTACACACCATTTTACTGATATTCCTACTTCATCATCATCATCATCATCATTATCATCATCATCATCATCATCTCTATGAGTTTTCACACCATTATTGACTGGTGGATTTCACTGGAGATCAAAGTACAATTGTTATAATTATACCACAGTGAAACCGGCAGCTTTTTTTTATCATTATTAGTGTGATTATCATCACTATTCCTATTATTATTCCTTGTGAGTAATAATTCATCATATTTATTACTTGCGTCTTTGAGTATTTTTCTCCTTCACTGTACTGCTTTTCATTTTTATGGTGTGGGACATTATTAATTTTGTTTTATGTTGATCGTAACGCTTTATTTCATATCTTATGAATACTTCATTGTTATTTGTTTTGTCTTGTTGTACAACAAACTGAATCGCGTAATTTAATTTCTTTCTCTTCTGCTTTCATAGTTGACTTCTCTGATTTTGTTAGTATAAATTTGTTTTCTATTCATTCACTTGTTTGTAATCTCGCGTTTCCCCAAACAATAGGCAGCTTTCTTGAATTAGTCAAGCGTGCATGTGTTTATTTAATAATTAATTGATTTATTTGTCTTCAATATTTCATACTTCGATATCGTCTGTTCCTCTTCATTATTTTTGAAACGTTCGTTTATTTTTCAGTTCATCATTCTATAATTCACTAAATGTCTATCAGTCTGTATATAACTCTGGAACCACACAGCGTATCTTCATGAAATTTCCTTTTTCAAATGGGACCACCAGGTATGTTCTGGGCGAGTTAGTTTCTCACAATACAGAAAAACAAAACAAAAACGTCATGTGGTAAACAGTGTTCGTACTCATACCGAAAATAATGATCCGATTTTAATCCATCTATCTATTAGTCTATCCGTGAATCACTGTTCATTTATGAAATTCCCACGTATATGATTCAAATGTGATCTCAGACTTCATTGCTAGTAAGAATTACGACCTCGTATTTCATTAGCAATAGACAGCTTTCTTGGGTCTGTCAAGTGTGCGAGTGTTTATCATTTAATCTATTGATTTAATTGTCCACTATATTCAATTCTCTGATACTGTCTTCTTCTCATCATCATTTTTTTAATAATTTTGTTTAATTTTCAGCCGATTATTCAATATTTTACCAACTGTCAGTTTGTCTGTATGTGACAGCGTAACTCAGGAACCATACAGCGTATCCCAATGAAATTTTGCTAAGCAAATGGGAGCACCAAGCATGTTTTTAGCAAGTTAGTTTTTGCCCTCCAACCTGAAAGATTACAATATTGCTTGGTCTATAAGAAAAAATATCAAAAGTAATGATTAAATAAATGATTATGATCATCATCATCATAAAAAAAGATTCATAGAAATAATAAGAGAATATTGGAGAATAATTAACTGATTTGTGTAATTATGTGTTTTTTCTTCTTTGACCTCTTTAATTGTGTTTAATAAGATTAAGTTTTCTGTTTATTTACATGTTTATGTTCTCACGTCTCAATCGCCAGCTTTTTCAAGTCAACCAAGCCTGAAAGTGTTTATCATTAATTCATTGATTTGTTTGTCAACAATAATTTATGAGTCGATATCAAAGGCTTCTCTTCATTATTTTTTTTTTAACTTCGTTCATTTTGGACTGCATCTTTCCTTAATTCACCAGACGTCCGCCCGTTTACACGTAATTCAGGAACTTCACGAATTGTCCACATGAAATCTTCTGTGTGTACTCATGGAACCATCAGGCATGTTTTTCGCGGGTTAGTTCCCCAAAACTTCAGCAACAAAAAAAGAAAGAAAATAATAAAGATCTCATATCTATCTATCTATCTATCTATCTATCTATCTATAACTCACTCATCATTTGCGAAATCACTCAGATATAAAAATCAAATTCGATCAAAGTGTTCATTATTAGTGAGATTTTTTCAGTTCATTGACTTGTTTTCGATCTTGTGTTTTCTTGAAAATAGACAGTTTTCTTGGGTCAGTCAAGCTTGCAAGTGTTTATTAATTGATTGATTTGTTCACAATACTTCATATAGTCTGCGTCTCTTCATTATTTTTCATACTTTTCCTTATTTTTGAGGCCATCATTCTATAATTCACTAAAAGTATGTACGTGACAGTGTTACTCAGTAATTATACAACATACCCCAGTGAAAACATCTGTGTGTACTGATTGGACCACTGGGCACGTTTTCGGCGAGTTAGTTTCGAAAAATTCCTAAAGAACTGAGTGAAAATAATATTGTCAGATCAGTAGCAAAAGAGTTTCAATAATGATTGTATCCACAATTTTCGTAATCGTTAAAAAGATGTATCGAAATGATTATAAGAAAATATTTGAGAATAGATATTTATGCTTCGATATACTCTATTTCTCTTCATTATTTTTTATAACTTTTTCTATGGTTGTGTCAATCATTCTTAATTCAATGTTCGTTTATTCATTCATTTCTCGTTGCTCACGGCCGGGCGTGTCAGAGGTTTCGGGGGAAGGGAAATTTGACTTGTGTTATTTAGCTCTCTATGTGATCTCCAGCTGTTTACGGCGCCTGGTATTTCAAGATCAACAATGGCAAATTCGAGACACAGGTTGTGGGTTTTTAGGCGATATGCGATGAACTTTGAAAAAATATAACTGAAATATCATGTTATATAATGCTCGCTAAATATGACAAACAGATTTTTCAATTTCATATGTAAGTTCCAAAAATTGTATTTTCTCAATTATACATGAAAATAGAAGACTTTGTATTACAACCCATAAAAAGTCACTTACAAATCAATTTTTGAAATTCCAAGTTGTTTCAACTCTTACTTTTGTAATTGTATTCGAAAAATAGGCCGTTTATCTCTAAGCATTTACCTTGAACTAAAATGCAAATGACACTTGAATAATACGGTCATTCAAAAGAATCATAATTTCGACACTCTGTTCGAAAAAGGTTCGCCATCAATGCTTTACACAGTCACCTATCAAGGTACTGACAAGGTTCGGTGACCGTTCGAGAATTGATGTGTCCAATGCAAAGTGATATTTAACCTTTCACCGCCACCTCAGTCGAACACGATTTGACTGTCACTTTGCACGTCATTCCTGTTCATGACTTCCACAACAAACCTTGCAATAATTTGTCTCAATTTTATACTTGCCTTACACAAATTCACGTTAGTCAATTCATACAATGATTCTCAAACTGTGAACCTTGACACAATGCTGCGACCGTCTTCCAAGTTCCCTATGATTTTTTTCCGAATACGTGATTATCTTCCCAAATATTGGATGATTTTCATGGTCAACACTTTTAACGTTAAGTGTCAACTTAGCTGGCTGGCTGGCTGGCTGGCTGGCTGGCTGGCAATATGTCTTGCACATGGGCAGCACCATGAAGGTGAAGCTGAAACTTCGAAATCTAAGAATTTACTCATTGTTATGTGAATATATATATATATATATATTTGTGTGTATATATATATATATATATATATATATATATATATATATATATATATATATATATATATATATATATATATATATAATTTCCTGTAAATAGTTTTTTGAGAGAGGAATTCAGTTTGCTATTTGAGTTAATGCAAAAATGATTACTTTGTCTGCATCAATTTTATTTCTTAAATATGTAAACACGTATTTCTGGCTTTAGGACTATCTTACTTAATATTGGGTTTGCCTAGACGCCTGACATATTCAACATTTATTCTCTATCAGTTCTATAAAACCTTTTTCTTGTTTCTTGAAAATTATCCTCCTAAATTGGTATTTAGTGAGAGGGATCCCATTTGCAGTGTAAGTTTTTTGCAAAATCGGTCACTCTTTCTTTCTGTCTGGCAACATTCACGTTCGTTTTAATTTTGAAAATTCAGACTTTTTTAGTCATCATTACCAGACAAAGGGCGATAGGAGTAGTAATCCGTTAATCAACTTTTTATCCGTTCTTTTGATTGATCTCCCCTCCCTTCAACAAGGCATGCTGTCAACAGATGTTGATCATGTGATTGTTTCTATTGAGCGACTAACAAGACCTGTCTTATTTGATTCTAATTTGTTTTCTTGCTTTAGCTTTGCTTGTTGCATCTTCCTGTCTTAATTACTTCACACTTTTTCATTTGCTTTTCTTTCTTGTTTTGCTTGTTTGTTTCTGAATATTACGTTTAACGAATCAAAAATTTCACCCTTCAGTCCCTTGTTTTGACTATAAGTTTGCTCTGTATATCTTTTATTGTTGATTTAGGCTAAGGTATTATTCTTGTAATTTCATGGATGTTCTTTCCACATTCATTTCGTCGTATTTTATTTTCTTCTCAATCGTTTTTAAAAACTGTCAACCAAAACTGCCACCAAAACTGTCAGCATAAGTTTTTCCAGTTTTCAAGTAGGTCTGGCTGACTTATGTCGGTATATATATATATATATATATATCATGCATACTGACTGTACCAGAGATTGAGGGGTGAATTTTCCAACGTTTACTTTTTATCATGTCTACAAAAACGCTTTGTCTCGTTTTTTTTGTTTTTGTATTTTTTTTTCAATTCTTCCCCTAAATATTTTTAGTAGAGAGTTAAATTTGAAATGTAGACTCATGCTGAATTGGTTACTACTATGTGCCTGCAGAGTTTTAGTGATCAAACGAAAGGTGAGAGAAGTACTCTATTCATTTGCTACCCCTTGAACAAATTTCTGATTGATCACGCCTAACACGGCTTACTGCCGGAATACATCGGTTGCGCGACGGTTTCTTTTGAACGACTAACCAGACCTGTTTACAGTTTTGTTTTCCCGGTTCAGTTCTGTGAAAAGTTGAACCTTCTTTTTCTTCCCGTGTTAAACATATGTTTTCATTTTTTAAATGTAAGAATTAAGAGATTTTTTTTTCAGAAAAAAAATTCCACTCTTCAATTCCTTGTTTTCGATTCAAGTTATTCTGTATTATTGATTGAAAAACCATGTGTTGTATAAATGAAAGTTCTTTAATTCATTTCAATGTTCCGCCAGTGCCTACTGGCTTTTTACATGGGAATATCATTCTATTCTAAAAATGTTACAGCTGTTCATTTCCTCTTCTTTTTATTTTACATATCTTGCTATTATTTTTAGTTAAAATGACGCATAAATGTTTCTTGCATTTGGGCCGCATCAAGAGAGCTATAGGGCTGCAACTTTTAACATTTACTTTTTATTATGTTTAGAAAAAACATTTTTACTTACCCCCTATATGAGTTTTCAGTCGGGGGTTCGATTTGCAAAGTAAATTTATACCAAATCGATCCCTTAGATAACGCTCGGTAGGATTCATGTTTGTTTTTTAGAAATTCAATTTTTTATAGTAAGGCTACTAATAAAAAAGCTCTTTGAATTAACTTTTCCATTGATCACCCCTTCTTCCATTTTTTTAATTGATCACCTCTAACACAGCATGCTTAGAAAAGACATTTGTCGTGTAACGATTTCTCCATACCAAGCGTTCAGGAATCGTTGCTAAAAGACTGTTCACGAATGATAAACGTTTACCGACTTGGGTGTCTGAGATATACAATGAGTTATATTTATCTTCATCTTTGTTATTTGCAATCTTGATGCCAGTGTGAGACTGTACCAAAGATACTGCTGCTAAGAAGCGCAGGCTAGCATCTCTTGGTTTCAGAAAAAGGTCATTCTTTTGGAGAGGGGTGAATGGCCTACCCAACGCCTATCTGTCCTCTAATACGGACTTGGGATTTCTGATTTTAGGGTTGTCTGTTATTCTGGTACGGAAATGTTTTCCTAGTTGGACTGCCTTCATAGGGTCCAGCTATTTACCCATAAATAGTGGGTAGGGAATTCATGCCTTTCCCACGGCTACTTTTGCAAAGTGAACGCAAGCAACCGCGACCGAAACTCGAACACTGATTCAGATTTCTAATATCCGTCGAGCCTCAATAATTAGAAACAATCAACAAAAAGCTGTCATCAAAGCTGTCAACATAGGTTTCGCGGTTCGATTACTCCGGATGGCTAACTGGTTATGTATGTATTACGTGTTGAGGAAAACAGAATTAGAGCTAGAGGGATGAAAATAGGAACATTTTCTCTTCATTATCTAGAATATTCGAGAAAAAACTTATTTTTCTTTTGTTTTTTTTTCAAATCCCCCCTAATCAGTTTTTTGCAGTGGCATTCAATTCACAAAAAGTGAGTTTATATTAAATTGACCCTTAGTTTGTTCCCGGCAACGTTAACGCTTGTTTTCTTATTGAATTTAGAATATTGTTGGTGATCACTACCCAACAAAAGATGAGAGAATTGACATATTCATTGATCATTTTCCAAATGTTTCAATTGTGTCCCCGGCCTACATGGCACGTTGCTAAAAGAAGTTGGTTAAGTGACATTTTCTATTGACTGACAAACCAAATTTATTCTAATCTATCTGAAAGAAAAATGGAAATTTTGTTTCCGTGCCTCTGCTAAAATTTGATCAAATCTGCAGTACTTCACAAAATAATTGAAATCCTTATTTCTAGAATTTTATCCGAAGAATTTCATCTGAACGTTAGGAAGGAATATTTTTGTATTCGCGTCCAAATCTATTTTGCGGAAAACAGAGAGACCAAATGTCTCTTTCTACATTCAATTTTACATTCATATTGTTGGAGATACTATATATGTCGTATCATTCAATGTTATTGCAAATCATTCTGCGGTTCCAAGCTTCGTCCCACGCATTCCAACAAAAATGTCATCTAAAATATTTATTACGAGCCGAAGTACCCGTCTACGTTCGGTAAAATATTTGAGGAATAAAACAAAAACTATATATTTTCGACTTGTATAAAAAAAGATGGGGATTTTCCGATCATTTTGACATTTCTAGGAGAACAGGCAGACCGAATGTCTCTTTTTACATTCATATTGCAGGATATATATATATACATATATATATATATATATATATATATATATATGTGTATATATATATATATATATATGCACACATATCGCATTAGTCAGTGCTATTGCTAATTATTCCTCGTCCCACGCATTTCGAGAAAATGTCATGTAAAATATTCATCACTAATCGATGTACTAGTCTGCTCTGGGTTAAATATTCAAGAAGTAAAAAGAGAACATAAAGATATTTAAAAAGATATTCTAGACTTGTAAAACGGGTGGAAATTTCCAATCACTTCAGCATTTGAAAGGAAAAATGTTTCCCTTCACTTTTGACCCCGTCAAGAATTATCAATAAACATGTAAAATGAGAAAATATGTATATGCATGCGTGTATACTGAACGGGAAAACATCCAGCTTTACATTATAGATACATCGTGAATCGAACTACCTTTTTGAGGAAATTCTCAAAACTTCTTCATATTAAAACCTTCTCCTAGCTCCCTTGAATATGTATGCTAAATTATGTGGTATCTCTGCAGTGGTAGACAAACTGATTGGATGACACCTCTAATATATATATATATATATATATATATATATATAGAGAGAGAGAGAGAGAGAGAGAGAGAGAAAGAAAGAAAGAGAGAGATTCATACTTGCGAGAGGTTTCTGGTGCGCAGTGTAACTTTTTTTTTTCGAATTGCTCTTTTATATCAACTCTAAAGAAAACCGTCTCCAATAAAGAAGACACAGGTCTGGTTAGTCACTCAGTAAAAACCATCACCAACAGATTTCGGTATGCGTGTCAGGATTGATCAATGGAAATATAGGGAAAAAGAGCTTCTCACTGAAGAAGTCATTTAATTTGCCTTCTGTTGGGTGTTGATCCCTGAAAAAATCTGAATTTCCCCAAAATAAGCGTGAATACAGACAGACACAGACAGTGGGACTAATTTGACATGAACTGAAATTCTAAATTAACTCCCCAAAACACAGCAAAAACTCATTTTGAAGAGGGATTTATTGAAAAAAATATTTTAGACATAATAAGGGGTCAATGCTAAAATTACGGACTTTCAATTTCTTTTGGATAGGCCAGAGCGCGCAATACATTAATAGATGACTAACCAGACAGACAAACCAACCTGGAAACTGGAGAAACCTTGGTTTATGTTGATTTGTTGACGCTGGCAGTTTGGATTGACTGTCTCCAATTCCGTCCAAACCACGATTCTGACCTCAATTTGTTTTACCTTTCTTCTCGAGGTAATGCTTGTAAATTGTTTTTGAATTCATATTAAAAACAGCGAGGAAAGTTTTTGCTTCCAGATCTCAAAGATAATTCAATAATCTTTGGACAGGAATTTGATTAGATTGTTATGTGATAAAACAAATTTCAATTCATGCAACTTCAAGAAATAGCAGAAAAATCGTTTTGATGTCGGGGTCTTATATTTTTCTTCCAGGTCATGTCTCTAGTTATTAATGTATAGCGATTTAATATTTAAGTAATGCCTTTTAAGTGAAACCATTATCAGCAGTTATCAAAGATTCTTTCTTCTAAACCAAAGACTTTTCCTTTCTTTCGCCTTCGCTTTCGTTTTTGCTCTCACTTTTTTTCAGAATGGACAACTCACACGCACACACACATACACAAACCCATACACACACACACACACACACACACATATATATATATATATACACACACACACACACACATATATATATATATATATATATATAGTGAAGTTAGTAACAGGACAGAAACATAAACGTTTTTGTGTAGCAAATCCTTTCTTCATTATATTCAAAGCTCTACTGAAATTTAACTCTACATTCATTATATTGAAAGCTCTACTCAAAATCATATATATATATATATATATATATATATATATATATATATATATATATATATATATATATATATATATATATATATATATATATCCGTAATTTACGGAACTCGGACCAAAGATTTCCGATTTCTATTCATAACGTTTCAAAGTTCAATCCCGTTCCAATATCATTTTCATTTTACTATTTCTCACTCAATTTTGAAGCTGTGCGAGGATGTTAAGATGACCTTTTTAAATGCATAGGAAATTTTTGCACTCACCGTATATACGAACTCACACACACACACACACACACGTGTGTGTGTGTGTGTGTGTGTGTGTGTAAAGGGTAAAGCACACTCCACAAAATTTTCAACATTTCGGCCTGTATATTCTTCGAACGTCCTTACATGCATATTAAATCCATTTGATTGTTACTCCCGTTTCTTTCTCTCGTTCTCCAGATCATTAAACACTCCTTGATAAATTCCATACAACTGGTCTTTTTGAAAAGAGTGACTTAACAATCTGCTTCAATTTCTGGAAATTTCGGGCTAAAAAATCCAAATGTGTATTCCCTACGGAAACATAATGGTAATAAATATTCGTTTGCATAACTGTACACAGAGGATAATGCATTTTTCTTCTTGTAGTTCAGTTGTTGCAGTTAGCATTATCTATGGAATCAGGTTATGTTGGTAGGAATACTGTATTCGCTGTTTCGAAAACTATAACTGGCATGATTCGGATGAATATGTTGATTCTGTTTATATATATATATATATATATATATATATATATATATATATATATATATATATATATTGCAGGAGTATTTCTGAATCGGTAAAATTGACACAGAAGCTTTTTACATTGTCAATTCGATACAGTAATACTCGTGTGACTCCGTTTGAAATTATCTCAGATTTATCATTCCTTTGTCATCTCACTCCTTAGTTATACCGTTCCTTGGTTGCTAACCCAGTGCAGTATATAACTGCCAGAGAGCATACTGGCTGGATCGTTGGGATTAAATCAGTCAAGATGAGGTACATGTCCGGATAACGTGTAAGTTCAGGAAAAGCCGCTTATTACGATCATTTCAGGACACAGTCTCAGATAAGAACAACCGGCTGATAACTTTGAGCCAAGGATATGAAAATTTGAAGAATAAACATTGGTTGTTATAAACTGGAATTGATTTTACAAATCTAATGTTTTGTTTTCAACTGCAGTGAAAGTTCTCAGAAAGACTGACATATGATGTCGTATTATTCCTTTCTTTTAGCCCACTCTCTAGTTAGGAAGAGAGAGAGGGAGAGATTGAGAAAGAGAGCGAATATACAGTGTTTATATACAACCCGTAAATATGAATTTATGATTATTGCATTTTAGGCAATATTTTTGTCTAAATCCCAGAGTTGACACTTTTTATCGCAATTTGTCGGATCTGGAATTTAAGATGTGTGAATTACGGGCATGAATAACAGAGAGTGGAAAAGAAAGAGTGATTCTATGACGTCATGTCGTGTCAACTCGCGTTCCAGAGTTCTCAGTATTTCTTCTAGGTAAACATTGAATTTCTGTACGGAGAATATTTTTTCATATAATAACTATATATATATATATATATATATATATATATATATATATATATATATATATATATATATATATATATAACGTTGAAAATAACCTTGCTATTAACAATGTCATCAAAACAGTTGATATAATAATAGAATCAAAAAGGCTCTCGATATTCGCTGGTAATATTGAGGTATTCGTACGACCATGATTTTCATTATTACCAATAATTTCCAGTAGTCAGTATTGTCTCAGAGGCGTAGTGTTTTAGAGCGTGGTCTCATACATCAGTAGAATTTGGGATCGAATCCAAGTTAGTTCAGTGACGAATTAAGCATTAGGCTGAGTAGGCCTTTCTTATCGTCATTGCCGTCGATGCTAGTGGTGGATTGATCATTAGGCTGGGTAGGCTTTCTCCTTCTTTCTTTTGTCAAGTAATTACTATTGAGCATTGACTTCATTTTTATATGTTACAATGACGAATGACAATGACCAGAAGAAAAACGATTGACTTCATGCACAAATTACAGTGCAGTCCCACTTCTGGAGTCCAGGAACCATCAATAAAGGAGTTGAAATGAGACACATAGTTTTAGAATAATATTGTTCAGAGAAATGAATTCTGTTTTGTTCACTTTTTAGATATTTGATGAAGCAAGAGAGTTTGAACTGAGCTCTACCAAGTTTGTTCGTTTCATTTTTGATACAACCATTATTTTTTTGTTTCGGGTGTCCCAACTGATATTAGCATGAAAACTCAATTGGAAATAAATGGTTTCATGAGAGACACGAATGTAGACATATACTGTCAATATATATATATATATATATATATATATATATATATATATATATATATATATATATATATAAATACAGCGTCGCATTTTTTTTTTGTTATAACTTCCACCAAGACGTAAATGCAACCGATATCGTCTTCCAGTCTACACGATATCTCTGAAAGTATCCACTGCATTTTAATGGAGTGTGGTTAAGAAACTTTCCATATATTTTGGGGCAGATCCAAGAATTTTTTTTTTTTTTATGGAGAGACATTTTCCCGTTTTGTTTTTGTTTTTCCTTGCATATATTTATGTATAAGCTCTTGACTGACATCACTTCATCTGTAAAAATTCTCAATAAATTTCAAAAATATTTGTGGAATTCCCGACAATAGGCCACGAAAGAAGCAATTCATTTTTTCTTTGAAGGGAGGGAGGGCAGGCAAAATCAAGTCCTTTCCGTCGTGCTTATATTCCCATACCACATAATATCTCTAGAAGTTCTCTGTCTGTTCACAGGAGGTCTCAGAAAGTTCCCAATGACTTCCAACGAAATTGTGTTGAAGGTTTTTACAATTGGCTATGTAAGAAGCAATTGAATTTTCGTACGATCCAATCATTATTCCACACTCTGAAAATGACATTAGCAGAGGTATTCTCCCTCTGAGTGACGAGTAGTTTAAGAAACAAAATGTTTTTATGTTTTTTTTTTTCAATTATAATTTATAATTTATAGTCCATTTGAAGTAGAGTCCCTTGGGGTCGACTGGTTTTGATAATAACCGTTTGAAACATAATAGTTGTTTGAAATAAACGTATTCTCTTAAAACTTTAGCAGATCATGATTGTCTGTTTTAGCGAAATGTTCGATTGGAATTTTCAAAAAGAGACTGCCAGCCAATGGGGCATTTATACGTCTGTCAGAATTGCCAGATGTCTTTTGCAGAATAAGGCGAAATTTGTATGGTCTTGGGACCAAATTGAGTAGCTCCAGTACCAAAATAATCAAAAACCTTGAAATTTATCAACAAACAAAGATTATAGGAAATTTCAATCAGAATACATTTTTACACCTATTGTTCAAGTATATTTACGGCTTTTGTTACGTTTTGTAAATTTTCCTCCAGTACCAAATCTTTATTTTTGGAACTGCATAGTTTTGTTCAATACCAAATTTGCCCAATTCTGTTTTTTGAAAAATACCAGAAGGCAAACCTGACAGGGGATTGCTCGAATTAAAACGCGTGTAAGTGTGAAGTAAGGTTTAGCTTTCATCCGGCTGTGATCACCCTATTTGCAGAGGTTATTTATCCTTGTAGTCACACGTGTTTTGCATTAAGGTTGAATTCAAGACGCATTGCCTGAAAAGAGAGAATTAACTGATTTTTTTCTTCTTTTTCTTGATTAAGTTTGCAGGTATTAAGAATTTGGACAAAGTACGCACGCGCGTGAAATTGGGCTCTTCTTCTGAGGTTGTAATGAATACAAAGGAGGTCAAAATAACTTTGTTCTTTCGTTTTTTGTTTTGTTTCATTTTTTTGAAACTGTCAACCAACATTGACACTTAAACTGTCAACATTGATTTCTTTAGTTTTTTAAGTTAGTCTGGCTGACCGGCTGGCAATGTATGTGTCCTGCCTACAGGCCGTAGTGATTGAACTATAGGACTTGAAGAAATTAAAACCTCTACTCATTATGTTAAAAAAATTATCATTTTTTTTGTTTTGGGAAAATTCCCCATTCATATAGGTTTTTAATGAGGGAGTTCAATTAACAATGTAAGTTTATGCTAAACTGGTCACTCAGTTTGTATCCAGCTACATGATCGCTTGATTTTCAAAAACATTTATTTTTTTTATGGTGATCACTGCTGGATTTGCTAATTTCTTGATTGATCACCCCCAACATGGGATGCTGCCAAAGGATGTTGGTGACGAGATGGTTTCTTCTGAGTGACTTAGCAGGACTGTTCTTCATCTGTTCATTACCTCCGTCACTTTTATCGGTTTGCACATCCTTATCTAATTGAATTTTCATTTGTATTATTATTTTTGTTTTTCCCGTTCCTGTTATTTATTACCATTGGATTTTTTTAGCTGTGATGAACGTCGACCGGTCTGAAGATGCCGGAGACTTGCACACCTAATTTGAAAAAAGTTCGACACGTTCATAAGAAAGGAAAAGAAGAAATAGATGGTGAAGGAAGAGGGGTCTTTTTTTTTCTCTTTTTCCCGAAAAAAATAGAGAAAAAAAGAAAGTAGATTATACAGTCTTGATAACTAATATATATATATATATATATATATATATATATATATATATATATATATATATGTTCATCATCATCATCATCATCATCATCATCATCATCATCATCACCACCACTAGTTTGGTCAGTTAACGCTTGTCATCATTACCTGTGCTGAAGAAGTTGGAAGAGTTATAAACTCAGCAAAAAGTTTCCGGTACAAAACCAGATTGCTGCCATCCAATACGAGTATGGCGTTTTCTAGGAGAGCAAATGTTCCCTCCATGGTGCAGCTTGAAAAAGGACTGGATAGAGATTCTGCGTAAATATTCCGGGTACAGAGTCTGGGTATATAGTTCGGTCTTTGCTTGACAAGACGTTCTATTAAAGAATGAGAATTAAAAAAAAAAAAAAATAAACAAAAATTTACACTGAAAAATTATGTAAGAAAATCAGAAAACTTTGGTTCAACTTCTGTTATTTTTAACGATATCTTAAGATAAAGTCTTTGAAATGTAGCGTATACTTTTTGAACCCGATATATATATATATATATATATATATATATATATATATATATATATATATATATATATATATATATATATATATATATATATATATATATGTACACTTGTATTCTTAAATGGGTGGATCTAGATGGAAGTAAATACTAATTTTTCTTAGTCTGGCAAAAGGTCAAATTAAATGATCAAACTCTCTTGAACAGTAATTATCAACCAACCGGCCTCCTATCACACATTGGTCAACAAAGAAGATATATACGACGTTTAACTTATCCAGAGCGGGGTCACACTAGTTGAACACTCAGTGAATATCAAACTTACTATGTCTATGAGGCAAACTTGCTACCCAATGCTCTATAATGAAAAACTTGCGTTGACTTGCGTCCTGGTTACTTTCGGGTGGTATGAATGCAATCCGATCTGGGCGTGTGTTGGCTATTATTGGACGAAGAGAAATACATGCACTGGGCAACATGGGATACTATGACACACAAATATTTACCTAAACGTCTATACAGATCATGAGTCCTCTTAGCTTTTCCAAGAAGAAAGGAACAAATGTTATTCGATACAATTATTTGGCCAAGTCGTAGGCTCACCACAGCAAGGTGTCTACTCTTCCACTCTCTCTCTTGTCTTCCTATCCTGAGAACTTGGAACAAACACGATATAATATGCGTTCTCTTTATAGCATGACGGAATTTTTCATCATTCAGAGTTGGACTATAGAACTGCACAGACGAAAACTCCTGTTAACCACAGTTGATGGGTTTCGAACTTTTCTGGAGACATATCTGCAAAAGTAAATCGGTTGGGCGTAAATCTGCTTATGACTATATTTACTGCTGATATCTATCGATGTTTGAATTCAATACACTAACTATAGTCTATAAAACTGGTTTATCGATCGACGTAGTACGAGAAGCCTCCTACATGATTTCGCAAAAATCGAATTATTCACAGGACCAATCTTCCCTTGGACCTGAATGGACTGGGCGTAAGTCGACGTATGGCTGCATTTGCTAACTTTTGTTTCGAATAGCCCTGGGTCACACTACTGGGATACCCAGATGAATTTGGTATACTTACAATAGTCTATGAAACTAGCTTTTAATCGACGTTCCATAAAAAGCCCCTGGCATAATTTTGCAGAAGCCAAATAAACAACGGGAAGTATCAGCGTTCAGGCGTAAATCAATCAGGCTTAAGTCGACGTATGAGTGTTTTTACTAACTTTTGTTTTGAATAGCCTCAGGTCACAATAATGGAATACCCACTGATGTTCGAATTCAGTACACTAACAATAGTCTATGAAACTAGTTTTTTAACCGGCATTTTACGAGAGGCCTCCAACTTAATTTTGCAAGGGCCAAATGAATTATGGGATCGAAAGAAGATATTTTCTAAAATGTGCTTTGTTGAAAAACTACAGAACATTAGGTATTTGCTCATCGTATCTTTGTGATGTCCATTGTAAATGTAATAAAAGTAACTGAACCGAAGAAAGTCTTTTCTCTCTTGAAGAAATTTCGGGGCAGGCTTTCCACGCAAGAAAAGTGTAATGCTTCATTGATAACAAAGGAGAGAGGAACTTTTTATTATCTGATTTTGAAGATAATTCAATAATCTTTGGACAGGAATTTTATTACATTGTTATGTCATAACACAATGTTCAATTTATGCAAGCAATAAAAAAATCATTTCGATGTTGTAATGGTAATGTAAGAAAAACCGGTTTGATTTTATGCATCCGAGAATCTATTAAATGTTGAGTCTATTCAATGAGAGGGAACGTAGAAAACTGAAACATTTTTTCAAATTGGGGTTTCTAATGGTTGTTTAGAAGGCGTTGCTCTAACTTATGTATACAATAATGGTAAAAAGTATCTGAAATAACTCAAAATTCAAAAAGGCTAAGGACATTATGTATCAAGAGAACCTGTACTTACTTATTAGGAATATACAAGGTAACATCGAAGTAGTGAGTGCTGCGTATTCCCAGATATCATCATACTACAGACATCCATATGCGATGCGACGAGAAAACAATGCGAAAATCTAGAAGTCCGAACCACCATCGAGCTACCAGAAGCTACAGTCTCTTCTCGAAACATAGACCATAGACATATTCAATTCAACTTTTTAAAAAGATCTCCGACACCTAAAGTTCCAATGTTCATTTTTGAACTAAGCAAGAAAATGGACAGGGTTTAAATCAGAGGTTTCTGATTTTAGTAACTAGCATTTTAACGCTAAACGAATTCCAATATTTTTTCATCATTTTATTTCACGATTATTGGATCGAAATTTTGTGAATTTCAAATCTGTATTAGTATGTTATATGTCTTTACTCTCTTTTTAACCAGCCCACGCATTTGCTTTCAGTGATGTGTCCAGCTTGTGAGAATACTCCTTAAATGGGGCGACAGACCTCAACAGCAAGCTTGATCACCTGCCAAGAGAAAACTCCAACGAAAGTTACGACCTAAGGGCCTTGATCCCATTTTATCTCCTGGCCTGCAAACTCTTTATTTAAAGGTTAGCTGTGTGCACGCTGCAATTCACTTTGGAATCCCAATGTGCACACCTTTAGGCTATTATCACACAGACCCCCTCCTAGATCTTCGTTCACGGAGCAAAACCATCATAGATGAATAAGTCTGCAGTCTAAAGTTGAAGAAAAAATTGCTGCGCACAAAGAAATTTATTTTCCTATATCATCGCCTTACATAATAGAGCAGTGTGTATCAATCACATAAATTGATTATTATTCAATGAAATTTCTAGATCAATATTTAGGTAATAACTATTATGAAAACTATATATATATATATATGTATATATACATATATGTATATATATATATATATATATATATATATATATATATATATATACATATATGTATATATACATATATATATATATATATATATACATATATGTATATATATATATATATATATATATATATATATATATATATATATATATATATATATAGATAGATAGATAGATAGATAGATAGACGAGACAGAGAGAGAGAGAGAGAAAGAGAATAAGAAAAAGTGAGACAGAGAAAGGGTCTTATGTTTAAAAAATGTCTTTGATGACGGTTTGAATTTTACTTTAAAGGTATTAACTAAATATTAGATCCCAAGAAGTTAATAACAAGAGGCGTGAATCTTAAAAAGAAAACGTCAACGTCAATATGATTTTTTCTTATTTCTTAAAGAGCTGCATGAATTGAAATTTGTTTTATCACATAACGATCTAATCAAATTCCTGTTCAAAGATTATCGAGTTATCTGAGAGATCTGACATCAAAAAAACTACCAAATAAGCGTCACCCAACATATCAGTTATGTAAGCTAGAGATCCTCCTTCCTTCTGATATCGGTGTCTCTCTATTTACTGATTTGTGTGTGTGTCCACTGACTCCTGGTTACATTTTCGTAAAAAACCATGAAATTTTGAATGGGGGTACTATTCGGCTTCAGCCAAAAACGATTTTTTTGTGCTTTCAGGAAAATAATTTTTTTGTTTTTGTTTTTTTTTCTTTTGTTTTGTTTTTTGCACACTATGGTCAGTTGCAGAGCAGCATTGCCTAGATCTTGAGTTGGCACTTTTTTTCTTGTAATTTTTTATAAACTTTTGAATTATTTAATTTGGTACACGCCTGTTCTATGGTGATTCATTTACGGAAATGTACATGTTTTTTTCAATAAATTTGATATAAATTAGATACTGACATATATACATATATACATATATATATATATATATATATATATATATATATATATATATATATATATATATATATATATATATATACACACACACACACACATATATTTATATATATATATATAATTATTTTTGTATATGACATCAGTATTTAGATTTTTTAATATATATATGTGCATGTGTGTGTATGTGTGTGTGTATATATATATATATATATATACATATATATATAATTGTTCATTGTATATGACTGAAATGACATCATTATTAAATTTTTTGAATATATTTATTGTATATATATGTGTGTGTATATATATATATATATATATATATATATATATATATATATATATATATATATATAGTCAGGTTCTGCCCCCAAATCGTGGAATTTGAGCATTGAGCACTCACAATTTCCAGCAACTTTGACTTGTATACATCAATCTCACAAAGGGTATTGCTCACGAATGCAAGCGGCAAAGGTCCCTGGTATATCCGGTTCGCCTGCACAAATTTCGTTTGGTAGATGAGGTTACTTCTGATTTTTCCCAAATGTTAGCTGCTGGTTTTTGAGTTGGGCAAAAAATATATTGAATTAAAATGCTGGTTTCTATGGTCTTTAACAAGTCTTTACCCATTTAAATTCAGCCTCCCCCATCTTAATACCCCAATGAACAGCAAGCGTTTGCAAACCACATAGATAGCTAAACAGGTCTGGTTCGACACTCAATAGAAATTGTCACGTGACCAACGTTTCCTGACAAGATGCCAGGGATGATCAATTGAACATTTAGGGAAGAGATGATCAATGAATGTTTTACTCCTTTCGATTTTTGTCGGACAGTGATTTCTAGAAAAGTTTGAATTTTCAAAAACAGACGAACGCAGAAATACATTCAGCATTAAAAATAACTTTATAAATACAACCCTAAAATCTATTGAGGAGGTTTTAAAAAAAGTGGAAAGTTTTTCCTCGACATAAGGAGTAAATGTTTAGGATTCCAGCCCTTTCGCTCCGTTGATGTGTCTTGCGCGCGTGATACATAGTCAGACAACCAATTAACCGGACCAGCTTAAAAAACTGAAGAAACGCATGTTGACAATATTGGTAGGAGGTTCCCATTCAAAAATCCGGAAAAGATGAGTATACAACCAATGCATTCTCCTGATAGTCACTTATGGAGCTGAAAAATTGAACCTAACCAAGAGACCGACCTACAAACTAAGAAGCATGCAGCGTGTGCATGAGAGAATCATGTTCAACCTTACATGGAGAGATCACAAGACAGCACAGTATATGAGGAATAAAACGGGTGTCTGAGATATCATAGAAATTATTAAATAAACTCAAATGGCAATGGGCAGAATGAAAGACAACTGATGGACATCACGACACACGACATGCATCTCCAGAGATCATATGAGAAACCGAGGACGACAGAACACAAGATGGAGAGATGAAGTAGACAAATTCAGGAAATGCTGGCTCAGCGACACCCATGATAGAGAATTGTGGCGAATCCTGCAGAAGGTATATGTCCAACGACGGACGTTAAATACTGATGATGATGATGAATACCAAAAAAGCATTTATGAAAAGATCAAAGAAATTTCAAGTGCTAGCGTATTCCTCTCTCGATCTTAGGTGGGTGAATTCAATTTGGGTGCTGAAGAAAAGGGGTTTTGTGTCGTATATGGAATATGCATAGCTAAATACCAAAATATCTATCTCCATCAATGAATTATAAAACGTATCTATTGCCCTTATATTGAACACAGTTTCAGCTGTCCCTGTTTGAGCTCCTCATATCACATTCCTACTTACTCGGTATGTTTGCAATATATGGAATTGGCTTGGTGGTGACAAGCATCCAAAGTGGTACCACTCGTTTTCTCTGTTCTTTTTTTCACCCAGAGCTGAGGGTGATGTGGATTCATGCCTACCTTGAGGTCATTCATGTAAAGTGAATACAAACGCCCCGTCTATTCTGTACACTGCTACCCTTTACCTTCAACTATGCGTTTCGTTTAATGTAAATAAGCACAAACATACACTTATATACCTGCATATATTAAGATATACACACTCATTTCTGTGCGCGTGTGTATATATATATATATATATACACACACACACACACACACATATATATATATATATATATATATATATATATATATATATATATATAATGTGTGTGTGCAATTATCGCTGATTCTGCAAAAATTTTGATTACTTCTTGCATAGTGTTGTGATAATCTTCTAGGTGTCATGGACGTCTGCGTAACAAATCTACAATTCAGAATAAAGGCTTTTCATGCGTTCTCAACAGTGATTTCACGTTCTAGAACCAACAAATGCCTGAGGGGATAGGGCCGAAACGTTAGGGGAGGAAAGTAGTCCAACAATATCATACATGATGATTAAGACTGTTATATATATATATATATATATATATATATATATATATATATATATATATATATATATATATATATATATATATATAAAGAGAGAGAGAGAGGGGGTGATAGAAAGAGAATACTGTATTTACTCTTCACTATTTACACATTAATCTAGCATGTTTACAGTTGCGAATATGACAACAAAGCATAGAATACAATTGGTAGAACGGAAGATAAATTACCACAGATAAATTTGATTTTAATTTTGAGTATCGATAGAGATATCACTCGAAAACTGCAAAGATTTGTTGCATATCCTGCTTTCTGCAAGCATGGTGAAAAAGAGAATAACACACTCCTGTGTCATTCAAGTCCAAAAATATATCTGATATTTTTCAAAACTTAATTTTAACATCTTTCACAGTTTCAATTGACAGAATTAGAATCAAAGATTTTTCCAAAAAATACACAAGTCAAAAAATATTGAAACAATATTGAACATTGAAAAATTCAGTACAAGAATCAGAAATCTTTGGTCGATATGCTGTCAATTTCGAAGCTGTATAAGTATATTAAACCGGTAACCAAAACTACCAGCAACAACATAGTCAACATTCAATATTTCTTCAGAGTTTTTAAGTTGGTTTGGCTGGCTTGCTGGTTTGCTATGTATGTATTGAGCATACAGATGGCATCAATAGAATTCCCTGGGAGTTGGTTTTTAGTGGGCGTTTCAATCTACGATAGGTCCCTATGCTAGGGTCTGACAGTTTTTGAAAATTTGGACTTTTTTTTCGATGGATCAAAAATGAGCAACAAAAGACAAGTGAAGTAACTTATCCATTGATCACCTCTTTTTCGCTTTTTTTTTTATTGATCACCCTCAAAAGATACTGGTCATGTGACAGTTTCTACTGAGTGACTAACCAGACCTACGTTTTTATATGAATCGGATACGTTTTGCTCTCACTGTAACTTATTGGAGTGATATGATTAGACCTACAGACATGGATACAGAAATGCACATCCTGAGATAGATTTCCGAGTTATAGATATCATTGTGATAATGATATGATTGATCACTGTCTTTTAGTGCGGTTGCTATTTTGATGGTATTATTTGTGTAAAGCATTCAGTGGAATCAGATTGGTTGATTGGGCGAACGACAACGGCGCTGATGATTTACTGGAATCTGATGTGGAGTTCGATTGATGATCGAATCATTGTTCAACATTTCCGTCGGTAAAAACGATTCATCAAATCCGGAAAAGTTAAACAAAACCATCAAAACAAATAAGAAACGGTCTTTATTTGTTCAGTGATCATGTCACTGAAGTGCACTTCCAAATCTGAACGGCTCGGATAACAAAACATATATACGCAATGAGGGTTTTCAGATTTATTGAGCCTTGTTATTGACACAGGATTTGTCCTGAAGCCTCGAAAAAAATACCTTGCTCAACCAAGGGAAGAGGTTCCTAACCAAGGGGAATTGCACATTTGAGTGGTCCAATGGTGGGGGGAAGGACAATTAGGTGGAAATTAAAGTTGGGGTAAATGCTTTTGGCCTATGGGTTGTGGGACGTGTTACTCAGCAATAGACAAATTGAAGAACGAATAGCAAAAAATAAGAACAGAGATCAGTTACGAAAGTAAAATTTTTCTTGTAATAAATTGGAATTTACAAGTGTTCCTGGTGATTCTTGATTGTTTTCTCCGAGTAACAAATACACAGCAGTGATTCTTATTATAATGCAGTCTAATTTTGTGCGAAAAATAATTGTTTAGAATTATTATTTTATGCAACTAACTAAAATAGAAGGGGGGAACTAGTATTCTTATTGACAAAATGTAGGGCATGTCCTTGTAATAATTGAGAACCATTGACCTGAGGAGAATAGTAAGCATCAGGACAGCACTTTCAGACTGCACTGAAAAAAAAATGATCAAGATCACCCTGAATCTTTGCAACACTAATTGTTGGGACTAAAGTGATTAATGGAACTCTCCGTATTCGTATCCTCACGTTAAACTTACCTTGTATCACATCCTGCCATCGTGAAGAGACGGAAAATAAATACACTATGAAGGCTTTTTTTCTTTAACTTCTTCCACTGTGGAGGGTACGATCATACAGAAATTACGCTTCAAGATATAGCAACTATCAGTCAATTTTCATTCATTATTGGGTCCATATTCTGTGAATTTCGAAGCAGTATTAGTATGTTAATAACGTTTTACAGTCACTGAAGCCAGCTCAGACATGTGCTGTCGATGTTGTGCCCAGGCCCCGAGCCCCCGTTGCCATTCTATGGCAATACTCTCAAAAAAGGAGTGCAGACCTTCACTGCAAGTTAGATTTAATATCTTTCTGAATTTTGTATTGGTTAATATTTGGTTCAAATCCAATCAATTTTGAAACTGCCTCAGCATCGTCAGCCTTTAGACCTTACCCAGGATTCGCTAGACCTCTTTGTCATGAGCTTTGTAGAGCACATATCTAGTTCGTCTCGACAAATTATATTCTACCGGCAACGGTCTCGAATGTGATCTCTGGTGATCCACGTTGTGGACCGTGATGTCTTGACATTCTTACAACATGATCAGTCCATTGCCATGGATATCAAAATAAATCCTTTGAAATGTATCGGATACATTTTGCATTCACATATAAATACTGCATGTGAAAAAATATGAAAAGAAACCTACCAAATGAAAAATATCCTGGATTCACTCCGAAATTTAATCAATTCCTTTTTAGTCCATGGCCCATCCATCCACAATATGTCATTGAGATTTATGGAGAACAATCAGAGATATCGTATGGACAAACAGACAGACAGAAAAATAGAAAATTGGAAAATGAAGTGATTAATGAATACTCACGCCTTTTGTTGGGCCCTGATCAGTATGGATTTAAAAAAAACAGCACAATGCTGCCGGACACAAACTAAGGGATCAATTTAGCATGAACTTACATTGCAAATTGACATCTCCTACTAAAAGCTGTCTTGAGGACCAGATAGAAAGTAGATATTGAAAATTTCAACCCTCTAGCTAGAGCTGCGTGGCCTGTCAGCATGATATATACATACAGATAGATCCAGCCTGCTAGCCCGCCAACCAGATCAGCTTAAAAAACTGAAGAAACCTATGTTCTGTTTGTTTCTAATCACTGCCTTTTTCGGTGAAATAATACATATCGTAAACTGCTGAGATGAGAGACATCTTGATTTGGAGCAGGACCCTTTTTTCTGTTGATGAAATCAATGATGATCACGTAAATGAAGAAAATAAATTACTAATGATTTCTTTTCATACTTTACTAAAAATGCATTGTGATTCTTCATTTGTAGGGATTTATCTTTCTTACTTTGACCCAAAACCACATTGGTGGGGCACCTTGTTAGAATAGCACTCAATGGTACCCGCTCAGCATCACAAGCTTGTTAACCATTTCTCCACAAATTGAGTAACTAAACATTCCATGGATTTACAGAAATCTTCAGAGAAAAGAAATCTCACGGCTTTTTGCGAAATTACCAGTTTCCCAAATATGCTCTATCAAAGCCACTGGTCCTGATTTGGCACAGAAACATTTTTTTTTCCTGTTGATGAACAAGATGATGATTACATTATAATGATGAAGAGGAAATCATTTTTTTCTTTTTCTTTTCACACTTTACTTTAATCAACTGTTCTTCTTCGTTTGTACATTTTTATCTTTCTGTCTCAATTAACTTCGCCAGGCAGGGTTTTTAGAGCTCAAAAAAAAAAAAAAAAAAAGCTAAGATGGCAGAACAATTTTTTGAACCCATTAAAATCGGTTTATCGATCCATTCCGGTTTATTGAAAATTGGACTGAATAATTCGTTTGAATCAAAAGCCCCCCCCCCCTCCCCGTATCACCCATTGTCATTGGTCAATGCTTCAGCCAAAGCGCGGTTTAATATCAAAAGGAGGACAAACACAAAAATGAGAGAAAGGAAAAGAAGATACAAGGTGGGGGAGGAGAAGAATAAAAATAGAGGATTATCAATGAAGACACAAAGAAGATGAAGAAAAAGAGAAAGAAGAAGAAGAAGACAGGAAAGGCATGAAACGGAGGAAACGATAGATTGGAAAGAGTAGAACAACAATAATCAAAAAGTTGAAAGATAAAAAAGAGAAAGGAATGAACAAAACAAATTAATATGCGTTGCAGTAGTAGTAGTAGTAGTAGTAGTAGTAGTAGTAGTAGATTAATATGGTAATGATGATGATGGTGGTGATGATGATGAGAGGAATTGGGAGAAGAGGATAATAAAGAAGAAGGAGATGATGATGTTGATGATGATGATGATGAAGAAGAGGGAGATTCTGATAATAATGAGAGAATGATGAAGATGATGAAAAAGAGAGAGGTGATGATATCGAAGATGATGATGATGGGGAGGAAGAGGAGGAGTAGAAAATTTTGATTCGAAGAGAAAGAAGCTCCTAATAGAATAGCAAAGAAAGAGAAAGACAAGACTGGCTATTGCTCGTTCAAGCTCCCCACCTACTTCTGAATGAAGATTATGATCACTAATTTTGTATTGTATGCATAAGAGATAATATATGTATATGAATATATGTGTGTGTGTATGTGTGTGTGTGTGTGTGCATGTTTATTAAAATTAAATAAACGTGCGTATCTGTATGCATGATAGAAATCGAAGGGCAAAAGAAATAGAGCCAACGAAGAAGAAGAAGAAGAAGAAGAAGAAGAAGAAGAAGAAGAAGAAGAAGAAGAAGAAGAAGAAAAAGAAAAGATGAGGATAATCAGAAGAAGACAGTTTGAAAAGGAGAGAGGAGGGGGGAATCTATGCCAAGAGTCATAGTTGAAAAATAAAAAAAATGAAAGTAAGGAGAAGAATAATCTCATTAATGGTCAGTACTCGAGACTTGACAAAGAATAAAGAAAACTGACCGATATTTTGAAGCGTTAAGTGAAATTCTGCCGGGCTGGTGAGGGGTGTAATCGCATTGTGATAAAGATAATTAGGAGGTTTCGTAAATATTCAGGCATTGAATGAAATAGGACTCGCCATCACAGTCAATAATTGAACAGCCGTAGCGTAATGTAAAGAAATTCCATCAAATAATAGATATGTCCGGAGAAAATTCCATTTATAACATCAGTGGCCGGGTTCCACAAGAAAAATCTAGAGAGTATGAACATAGACATGATAGAGTAGCAAGAGTGGTCCACTTGGAACTGAGTAAACGAATGGGATTTTACCATGCAGAAAAGTGGTATCAGCACAAACCGAAAACAGCCCTAGAAAATGGAAACTACAATTTACTTTGGGACTTTGACATCTAAACCGACCACCTCATCCGAGTGAGGAGACCGGAAATGGTGATCGTAGACAAGAAGAGAAAAATCTGCCAAATGGAAGATATGGCCGTACCAGCAGACCATAGAGTGAAGAGAAAAGAGAGTGAAGAACTGGAAAAATACCAGAGAACTGAAGACCGTGTGGGAGATGAAAGTCAGGATAGTACCAGTAATGATAAGAGTACTTGGAACCGTACCAAAGACACTGAAGGCGAGATTGGCATAACTAAGAATGAAAGGAAGGATTGAGACTGCACAAATCACAGCATTGCTACAGGACTGCACGAATATTGAGGAAAGTGTTAGATATTACGAAAAAAATCAAAATATCCAAATGGTAGTGGGAGTACGAAACACAGCGCTGATGAGATAGGTGGGGGAGAGTTGAGAGGTACGCTGATGACTTGGAGAGTCTTACTTTTACTCAGCCTCCATTAATAATAATAATAATAATAATAATAATAATAATAATAATAATAATAATAATAATAATAATAATGATAATAATAATAATGATAATAATAATTATAATAATGATTATAATAATAATAATTATATTATAATAATAATTATTATAATAATAATTATAATAATAATAATTATAATAAAAATAATAATAATAATAATTATAATGATAATAATAATAATAATTATAATAAAAATGATAATAGTAATAATAATAATAATAATAATAATAATAATAATAATAATGATAATGATAATAATAATAATAATAATAATAATAATAATAATAATAATAATAAAAAAAGGACCAGTGAACTTTCCGACAACATACTTGGAGAGCCTAGTATATATGAAATACAGGAAATTTCTTCTACCTTCACTGCACATATAATTAGAAAAGTTATGTCAACGTGAATGTATGAACTACAATTAGGAACTATCACTTCATGTATGAATAAAAGATTTTTTGGGAAAGTGTTGTATTGTCTGTATAAGTAATAACCTTAAACCACTCCTTTTCTCCTCTCCCTGTAAAGCCTGGGCTGTTAAAACTTGAATTTTGCCAAGGTTTCGATCTCTGGTCGAGACCTGGCTCGTGACTTACATAAACTGATATCAAAGCCATCAACAACAATAATGATTTTATATGAAGATGGAAGGGAATTCCAGATTATGCATATTGCTGTTTTCGGGAACAAAAAGGCTGGATAGAATGAGCGAGAAAATTGAAAATTATAATGAACTGAAGAAAAAAATCAAAGATTTAGAGAATGGTTCCTGTTGGTGTAGTACTGATCGCATTTGAGACTTTGTATGATATCTAAGATTGGTTGAAGAGTACAATGGAGCTTTTGTAAAAAGTATCATTGCTTGGGACTGCAAAATTGATCGGAAATGTCCTACTGATTTAAATTTGCAGCTTGCAACTTGCTCCCCAATAATTGAAACAGGTTAATGATATTTGAAAAATATTTGGTTCGATAAATTGTGGTGAACCTCCCCCTTTTATTTTTTTTGCTCATCTCCATCCTTTCCTTGGTGATGTCAATCTTGACTTTATTTGACTCATTGGGTGGTATTCATCTTTACTAAGGTATCGTAATGGGCGTAATCTTTATTTCATCCCTGTATTACCTGACATTTTCAGGGAATAGGCATTTTGGAAATACCGATTTCACATCCAATCCACCGATACCAGTAAAGGGAATCCACAACATAACATTATATACTGTCTCAGCAGTCTCAAAACTTCCTGAAAAAAAGGGAAAATCCTGGGGTGAACTACCAGAGAAAGAAAAATCTTCATCCAAAAAGACTAAAAATTCTTATCCCTACCACCTACAGACCCATCACGTGCCTGCTGTTGATCTGGGGAATCGTGACTGGACAGATAGCTCAGCAAACATTTTTGTCCAGTATATGTAGCCCTGAATTGTGAATTGAAATCAAACGAAGAACAGAAAGGATGCAGAAGAGAAATCAAAGTCAATTTAAGGCGGAAGAACATTCATCTCATGTCGTTTGCACACAAGCCTGTCCAGGGGTTCAGGGAAGGGAGGACACTCTGGCATTAACCTGGATCAGCAAATGTTTGAAAAAGTTAAAGATTGAAGGAAAATTGATAAATGTCATGGTTGACTATTTGGAAAACTCGAAAGTCTTTTCGACTGCCGAAGGAGAATCGTTAGCAAAAGTGTGTATAAAGGGAGAGGTTCCTTCTTCCGTCATTTCCTGCTGTGGCAATTAGCGCTTCATGATTCTATTTCCTGTATTTTCCAAATCCCTTGTTAGTGACGTTGGTACAACAACAACAACAACAATGATAATGATGAGAAAAAAACAACAATAATAACCAGAATAAAAATACGAACAAGAACAAAGACAACAAAACAATAAGGAGGAGAAGAACAACAACAATAATGAGAAGAGAAAGAAAAAGAAGAAGAAAAAGAGGTAGAAGAAAAGAAAGAAGAAGGAGAAGAGTAACAACAATAATAAAGATAATAATGATTATAATTATAATAAGAACAAAAACAAGTACAATAACAACAGCAACGACAACAAAACAAGAAGAAGAAGAGGAAGAAGAACAATAACGACAACAAGTAGAAGAAATAGAAAAATATGCCAATTTGGAATTTCAAGAATGTAAGGATGTCAAAGCAGCAAAGTTAGTGCAAGTTGTATAAATAGAGACACGATAGAGTAACAACAGTGATACATTGTTATCAGCACAAACCGGAGACAGTCCTGTACAGACCACAGCACTGCTATGAACTGCGCAGATAGTGAGGAATGTACAAGAAAGATAAGGTCTACGACCCTGAATGTTAGCTAACAGAGGAGGAGAAAAAACATCCAAATGGCAGTGGAGTTTTGAGAGGCGGGGGGGGGAGATGAGATGTGAGCTGAAGACCTGAGGAGACTCACGGTCACTCAGCCTTCAGCGATAACCACCAGGCAGCTGGTGTGGAACTGTGGACAACAGTACTGCTGTGGACAATGAGAGTGTGGAGAGGAGGGCTGGACACTTAAGGGGACTTGCTGCCACTCAACCTCCAGCAGTAACCACCAAGCGACTGATGTGAAATAGCTGATACATTAAGAGAAAAGAAGGTGGCAGGGGTCTCATCAGCATAGAGGACTGTGTCCAGAAGGCTAAAGCAGATCTAGAAAAGTACGTGCCAGTAGACGAAGGAGAAATTATAAAGAGTGTACGAAACAGTACAACAAACAACAAAGTAGAAAAAAATGGAACAGTACAGCAAACTAGGAAAGAAAAATAGGAAAAGAAAAAATTGTACGGAGATTTTAAAAGACAGATACAAGATATGGAAGACGAGAAATAAGGGACGTGGTTACGAAAAAAAAACCTGAAGAGAGAAACGGAATCGCTCATCATGGCAGCTCAAAACAAAAGTATCAGGACAAATTATATAAAAACAAAAATCAACAGAATACTGACAAACAGCAAGCGCTGCATGTGCGGTGAAAGAGATGAGACCATAAATCCCATAATTAGTGAAAGTAGTCAACTCGCCCAAAAGGAGTATAAACACAGACATGATAGAGTAGCAACGGTGATACACTGGGAACTGAGTAAACGAATGGGATTCAACCATACGGAGAAGTGGTACCAGCACAAACAAGAGGCAACCCTGGAGAATGAAAACCATAAATTACACTGGAACTTTGACATCCAAACCTACCACTTCATCCAGGCAAGAAGACCGGACTTGGTAATTGTAGACAAGAAGAGGAAAACCTGCCAAATAATAGACGTTGCTGTACATGCAGACCATGAAGTAAAGAGGAAGGAAAGTGAAAAACTGGGAAAATATCAAGATTTAGCGAGAGAACTGAAGAAAATGTGGAACATGAAAGTCAGGGTAGTGCCAGTCATAGTAGGCGCACTGAAAACTGTCCCCAAAACACTGAAGGCGAGACTGGAGGAGATTGGGATGAAAGGAAGGGTTGAGATTGTACAGACCACAGCGCTGCTAGAAACTGCACGTATACTGTGGAAAGTGCTAGATATTTAAAGACAGCAACACTAATTGTTAGCTGTGGCCTAACGGAAGAAGGGAAATGAAAGCGGAAATGTGAACCACAGCACTGACATGCAAGTGAAGAAGAAAAGAGATGTTGGTTGAAGACCTGAGGAGACTTATTGTCACTCAGCCTTCAGCGATGACCACCGGACAACCGGTGTGAAATTGTAAACTGCAGTATTATTGTGGTCTATGAGAACGAGGAGAGGAAGGCTGGAGACTTGAAGAGACTTGATGTCACTCAACCTCCTGTGGTAACCACCAGGCATTGGTGTGAGATTGCAAATAATGATAATAATATTGTTATTAATAATAATAATAATAATAATATTTTTCTTAGACCTGCACGTGGGTAAGTGGAATTAAAATTAAATTTAAAATTATTATATTTATAATTTATAATTCAAAATGAGTTGTCCCATAGAAGTATAGAAAAGCGAGGGGCGAGTATATATATATATATATGTGTGTGTGTGAATGAACTTTTCCACTTGCAACCTCCTCCCCCCGCCCCCGAGATTAGTATAGTATAAATTGGCGGTGGTCGCTTGGCCATCTATCTACCCAGCGGGCATTAGAAGAAGAAGGAAAAAAAACAACGAATATCGAAGACAGTCTGCCACATTTTGACAAAGGCCTCCTTTTTCAGGACGAATTCCGGTGACTTACTTTGAAGACCTAACTAACTCAGGCTAGATTTTAAAATTTACTCTGTGATTGAATGTCTTATCATTAACAATAATAATAATAATAATGATATTAATAATAACAATGCTATTTTGACTACAGGCTGCCCTGGATGATTTTGTTCTGGGCTTAGTTAAAGAAGTTTTCTTTAGATTCTAATGATACTTAACGTTTGGCTTTGAGATGAACTCTGATTATCTTCGAACATTCTAATGATATTCTACTTTGGTTGATTATTCTTGATATTTTGATGGTATCTTTGTACCTCTGAGATGGTTTTCTTTGTGAGTCTGAGGAATTTTCTCTTGCAATGAGAAGACCACTGCCAAGTCGAAAAAAGTTGTTTTTTCTTAGACCTGCACGTGGGTAAGTGGAATTAAAATTAAATTTAAAATTATTATATTTATAATTTATAATTCAAAATGAGTTGTCCCATAGAAGTATAGAAAAGCGAGGGGCGAGTATATATATATATATATGTGTGTGTGTGAATGAACTTTTCCACTTGCAACCTCCTCCCCCCCGCCCCCGAGATTAGTATAGTATAAATTGGCGGTGGTCGCTTGGCCATCTATCTACCCAGCGGGCATTAGAAGAAGAAGGAAAAAAAACAACGAATATCGAAACTTATACTAAGTCAAGACTTATAACATTTAAGGGAGACATATGATCTTTTATGTACGCAACCCCCCTCCCCAAGAAAAAGGCTTAGTGTTATTTCTTCAGTTCAACAATCAGGCAAATGTCATATCACTAGATAGATATCTCTGCAAGCCTGAATGGCTTGCCCTTGTGAGGCCATACCCTGGGTGGTAGGAGCTGGTGGGGCTCTTTGATTACCACTGTGCACATAGGTCTCAATGAACCCACCAAGGTATGGCGCTACCTTAAAAGAACCAAAAGGGCCGGTGGGGCTCTTGGGCTATTTCCGACTCACATCGGTCTTAACCAACCCACCAAGGTCTGGTACTACCTCCAAAGAACCAAAAACCCCAATCATGACAGTACAACCAAACCATTTTACCGCAAAAAACGGGGCACAGATCCAAGACCTGTGTGTCGTAACCGGCAGGTGTTCCCTTGTTAGCCACCAGGAGGGACCCGGTCGTCATCCTGTGACTGCTGGCCAAAATCTCGGCTCGTGTACCCTTAATGGCCTTCAGGAGGGACACAGTCGTCACACAGCTACTGTTGGCCAAAACTCGTATACTACTAGCGATATCCAGGGGAAGCGCAGTCCTCATGGGGCGACTGCTATAAAGAACAAGAGAAAGAGATGGACAAGGGAAGAGAATAGACTAGTTATGTACTGTTACTATAAAAGCAAGCCTTCAGTGCGATCTTATAGGGAGCGTATGCTCCAAATATGGAGGGAAAAATCTGCTGTGGAAGTATCGAACCAACGCCTTGCTGACCAAGCAAAGCAAATTCAAAAGAAGAAATGGTTGTCTGAGACTGAACTACTAGAGATTCGCATTAATGTAGAGAGAGATTCAGGTGACACATCTGAAAAATGCCCCCCCAGCACAACTAGTACCAATAACAAAACTAGAATAATCCCCCATGAGACCCCCACAGTAAGCTACGCACCAGAGGGTGATGACGAGGCACCAACGGAAGAAGAGAAAAGCAAAATACAAGCTTTGAAAGAGATCATGCGAGGAGAGAAAACAACACTCCCCTCCCTAAGAGACAAAGACAGAAAGAAAGTCGGAGAAGTGACCGAACAGGTCAACTGCCTCTTACAGCACATAGAAACAGACACCCTCCTAGAACTCAACAACCTAATTTATGCAGGGGCGAAAATGGTAGCACAAAGCTTCACAACACAAGATAGGAACCTGGGTACTAATAGGGAAGGGAAACCCAACTGGGAGAGAAGGTTACAAAGGCAGATCTCCCAACTACAGAGAGACGAAGTACTGCTTAGAAATACACCACACACAGACAGACCACGAGTAAGACTTTATAACAAATATAAGGTAGCACAAAAAGGCATCGCAACTGTAGTCGAAGAGTTACACCAGAAAAGACTAGCTAAAGAGGCAAGACTAAAAAGATACAGACTAAGATCGGCCCAATACACACAAAACCGCACATTCCAAAACAATGAGAAAAAGTTTTACCAAGATTTAAATGGGGAAAGAAGGCAGGACATAAAACCAGATGCCACAGAGGCCAAGAACTATTGGAATAGCATATGGGGGCACCCAAAAAGACATAACGTAACACCGCAATGGTTAGGAAACATGAGAAAAGAACTAGAAAATATAGACAAGGGAGAACCAATAGTACTGAATGAAACCACATTGAAACATACTCTTAGGAAAGTAGCCAACTGGAAAGCACCGGGTCCCGACGGGATCCATGGGTATTGGTTCAAAAAGTTCACCACGTTACACGGCAGACTCACCCACCTACTCCAAAATTGTCTAAATGAAGGCAAAGCACCAGAATGGATGACTAAAGGCAGAACCACCCTCATCCAAAAAGACCTGGGGAAGGGGAACATAGCAAGCAACTATAGACCAATCACTTGCCTACCACTTATGTGGAAAATCCTGACCGGGCAAATAGCAGAGAGAATATACATGTCAATGGATAGAAGGGGGCTACTACCAGAAGAACAGAAAGGGTGTAGGATAGGAACCAAAGGGGCAAACGATTTACTCTACATAGACCAGATGATCTTAAAAGAAGTAAGGAAAAGGAGAAAGAATATCGCAATGGGATGGATAGATTACAAAAAGGCATACGATATGATTCCACATAGCTGGATACTCGAATGCCTTAGAATGTTCAAAATTAGCGAACCGGTGGTTAAATTTATTGGTAATTCAATGAAAGACTGGAAAGTAGATTTGACAGCCGCAGGGGACAAACTAGCCGAGGTAGGGATAAAAAGGGGAATCTTCCAAGGAGACTCGTTGTCCCCACTATTATTTGTTCTAACAATGATACCGCTTAACAGAATCCTGAGAAACAGCAAAGGATACCACTTCTCTAAAACAAAAGGAAAGGTCAACCACTTAATGTACATGGACGATATTAAATTGTTTGCAAAAAACAGGGGAGAGCTTGAGACTCTGTTCAACGAAGTAAGGGAATATAGTGAGGACATAGGAATGGAGTTTGGGATAGAAAAATGCGCAATCATGGTGATGCATAAAGGAAGGCTTTCAATGACTGAGGGAATTGAACTTCCGGACAACAACAAGATTAGGGCATTAACTGCACAAGACCGATACAAGTACCTAGGTGTCCTTGAATGTGACACGATAAAACGGGAAGAGATGAAGGATAAAATTAAGAGAGAATACCTCAGAAGGATAAGGAAAATATTAGAAACCAAATTAAATAGCAGAAATCTAATAAAAGGAATGAACACCTGGGCTGTGTCAGTAGTTAGGTATACAGGACCATTCCTAGGATGGACAAAGGAAGAGCTCCAATCAATGGATAGGCGAACAAGGAAACTTATGACGATGCATAAAGCATTACATCCTAGGGATGGTACAGATAGGCTATACGTTAAGAGAAAAGAAGGTGGTAGGGGGCTCATCAGCATAGAAGATTGTGTCCAGAGAGCTAAAGTAGTCCTAGATAGATATGTGCAAACAAATAGTGAAGAAATCATAAAGAGCGCGAGGGATAGTGCGACAAACAATAAAGTAGAAAACAATGGAACAGTACAGCAAACTAGAAAAGAAAAGTGGGAAGGGAAAAAATTGTACGGCGAGTTTAAAAGACAGATAAAAGATATAGCAGACGAGAAATCATGGACGTGGTTACGAAAGGGAAACCTTAAGAGAGAAACAGAATCGCTCATCATGGCAGCCCAAAACAAAAGCATAAGGACAAACTACATAAAAGCAAAAATCGATAGAACACCGACAAACAGCAAATGCCGCATGTGCGGTGAAAGAGATGAGACAGTAAACCACATAACTAGTGAATGTAGTCAGCTCGCCCAGAAGGAGTATAAGCATAGACACGATAGAGTAGCAACGATGATACACTGGGAACTAAGTAAACAAATGGGATTCAACCATGGGGAAAAGTGGTATCAGCACAAGCCAGAGGCAGTTTTGGAGAATGACAACCACAAACTACTGTGGGACTTTGACATCCAAACTGACCACCTCATCCAGGCAAGAAGGCCGGACTTAGTAATAGTAGACAAAAAAAGGAGGGCCTGCCAAATAGTAGACGTTGCTGTACCTGCAGACCATAGAGTAAAGAAGAAGGAGGGTGAGAAAAGGGAAAAATACCAGGACCTAGCAAGGGAGTTAAAGAAAATGTGGAACATGAAAACCAGGGTAGTACCGGTCATAGTGGGAGCACTAGGAACTGTCCCCAAAACGCTGAGGGAGAGACTGGAGGAGATCGGGATTAGGGGGAGGATAGAGACCGTACAGACCACAGCACTGCTGGGCACTGGACGGATACTGAGGAAGGTGCTAGAGATATAAGGACTGCAACGAATCGTAGCTCTGTCATGATATGCGAAAGAGAGAGGAGACGTTAGCTGAAGACCTGAGGAGACTTATTGTCACTCAGCCTTCAGCGATAACCACTGGGCAACCGGTGTGAAACTGTAAATCGCAAAATTACTGCGATCTATGAGTACGAGGAGAGGATGGCTGGAGACTTGAGGAGACTTGCTGTCACTCAAACTCCAGCGGTTACCACCAGGCAACTGGTGTGAGATTAATAATAAAAATAATAATAATAATAATAATAATAATAATAATAATAATAATAATAATAATAATGTTGCCTACGTATAGGAACAATAGATCACTTCGTGTGTTTCTGCTTTATCTAACATAAGTTAACTCAAGTTGAGACGTAACTGGGGAAGCCAATATCTGAATTGGAATATCATAGAATATACCACAATGAACATCACCCAGATCCAGTAACTGGAGAACAGAATGGAGCTATATCACAGACAATATATACCACCAAGGCAAATAAACCCCATACAGTAATCAAGGACCATCATAAAACACTTATTTAATTGACGTGAGTGTGCTTTCTGATCGTAACATATTAGTCAAAATTGACATACTGAAGGTGTGGCCCATTGAAAACACTAATTGTTTCCGTTATTGTCGAGGTCTTCAGGATGATTGAGAAAGGTGAAGAGAAACATATCTTCAAAATCCCAGGCGACCCTTCTCTCCGTGAGATCTAGAAAACAGACAAACGACAAGCGCTGCCCGTTTATAAAGAAGAGCACTGTAATCTGTTGAATACTAATGCAAACTGCAACACAAGAAAATGGCAAAACACCGAATAAGATGGTAACACCAGAGAAGAGAACTAAAACACATAAGAAGAAAATCCAATACAAAAAAAAACTACCACACAAGAAAACTAAACATGAAACAAAATTGCAATAGAAAGGAAATCTGTTTAAAAAAAACTGGTTCATGATTTCAAAGTTCTTTTGCCTTAAGTTGTTAGTAACGACTTAGCTTCCATCTACCATCACAGAAGTTAATAAGGAAACTAGATTTAGATGACACGTATAGATACTTTGGGATAAAACAGTCAAATGAAATGAAGAACAAGGTGAAAAAAGGCCGTATCAGAACACTACCAGCGATTACGATCTATATTGAAATCTAAATTTAGCGATACTTCTCACATAACTGCATTTAACACGACAGGAAATATTGACTAAACCAAGAATGAGCTCAAACTCTTGGATCCGAGGACGAGGAAATATATGACAATTTACAAAGCGCTACACCCACGAGCAGATATTGACAGACTATTCATCCCGAGGAAAAAAACGGAATGTCGCAATTAAGGATTCAGTATCATCGGGAAAACTTCATTTACAGAATATGTCAATGAAATTCAAGAATCACTAATGAAAATTCCGTTGGGGGAAGGAGTCGTCAAATACATTATGCAATCTGGAAAGAAAAGAATCGAAGAAGGGATAGATGCAATATGAAGAAACAAACCCATAGATGATACACGGGCTGAAAAAGTCGACAAAATGGGTCTGCAATGATTTAATACTGCTAATCTTAAACCTGTAAAGGAAGCACTGGTTACTGCAGCACAGGATCAACCATTGAATACCAACTGACATTTTCTTAAAACAAACAAGTGTAGAGTCAGTAATAAATACCAGGAAACAGTGGAACGCGGAGTATTTGACAGCCAAAAATTAGCACTAAGTGTTTGCCTTGAGGGTAGCTATGGTCCATTGAAGTAATTTGTGGCTTCTGTTTTCCAGGACTGTCTCTGGCTTTTGCTGATACCATTCGTCCGCATTGATGCTTCTTCATTTGCTATTTTTTTTGTTGTTTATTGCACTTCTGCAGGCGCTTGATATGATGTCTTAAATGCTTGCTTGCTAGCACATATTTTCTAATTCTTTTTGGACAGTCTTCTGTACAGATCGGTCCACAGTCGCCTTCTTTCCTCTTCACATAATGTCTATCTAGGTCTTATCCGGATGTACAGCTATGTGCAACGTCATATGCTCCCTCGTTCGCCGGTCTGTCAATCGGAGCTCTTCTTTCATCCATCCAAGAAATAAATATGTGTATCTCACTATCGATACTGCCTCAGATTTCTGCTAATATTTTCCCCATCCTCATAAAGTATCCTTCTTTCTCTTCTCACCGTTATATCACGGCATATTCGAAAACTCCTAGGTATTTTTATCGGCTCTGAGTGACCTATTGCCCTTTTTCCACCAACGTAGCTCAGATTGTTGAGCACCGTTATGTTGTTAGGCTCAATATGCTGTAAGAGGTAGTAGACATGTTCGCCTGACTCTGCTACTTTTCCCCAATCCTTAGTGGCTTCATCTTTTCTAACAACATTTCCTTTAGGGTTTATTTTTCCTTTCCCATGTCGACGTTATGTTACTTGTGTTGGAGTTTCCTCTGCGGCAAACCATGTTTTTCTTTTTCTGTATTCTTGTAGACTTCCCGCAGTTCTATTTCCGATGGCCATTTAGTTTTCAAGATTTGTTCCGCTTGCTCAGCCAGGCGCTGGTTTGATGCCTCCAACGTAGATTTTCCCGAGATTTTGCTAGCATGCGTTCTTCGTAGCGCCACAGATGGTTTGGTTCTGAAGTAATAATATATCATTAGTTTGTTGCCTTCTTTTGTTCATTTCATTATTCTGGTCAATGGCCACTTGGTGACAGCTGTGTCCATCTTGGATTCCATTAAGGGAACATGTTCCAGGGTCTTGGCCAGCAATTGCTTAGTAGCGACTGTGTCCCTCCGGAAGGCCATTAATCCAGGATCTTTTGCCAATAGTTGCTTGGTAAAGATTATTATTATTATCATTATTATTATTATTATTATTATTATTATTATTATTATTTGCAATCTCATACCAGTTGCCTGGTGGTAACCGCTGGAATTTGAGTGACAGCAAGTCTCCTCAAGTCTCCAGCCCTCCTCTCCTTGTACTCATAGGTCGCAGTGGTACTGCGGTTTACTGTTTCTCACCTGTTGCCCAGTGGTCATTGCTGAAGGCTGAGTGACAATAAGTCTCCTCAGGTCTTCAGCCAAGGTCTCCTTTCTCTTTCGCCTATCATGTCAGTGCTGCGGTTTGCAATTTTTATTTGCGTTTTTACACCAGTTGCCAGGTGATTACCGCTAGAGATTGAGTGACAGCAAGTCTCGTCAGGCATTCAGTCTCCATCTCCTCAGAAGTACTGCAGTTTACAGTTTCACATCAGTTGTTCTGTGGTTATCGCTGAAGGCTGAGTGACAGTAAGTCTCCTCGGGTCTTCAGCTCTCATCTCATCTCATCTCTCCCTCAACTATCACAGCAGTGCTTTAGTTTGTGCCTCGACTACCATTTGCTTTTTTCTTTTTTTTTTCTTTTCCCGCCTCTGTTAGGCAACTTCTAACAACTGGGGTCACAGATTTCATATTCCTAGCCTTTTTCTCAGTATCTGTACAGTTCCTTGCAAATCTGTTGTCTGTAGTCTCGATCGTTCCTTTTGTCACTGGTTCCTCTAATTTCACCATCAGTGTCTTTGGTACGGTTCCAAGTGCACCTATTACTACTGGTACTACCCTGAATTTCATGTTCCACACCTTTTTCAGTTCTCTTGCCAGATCCTGGTATTTTTCCAGTTTTTCACTCTCTTTCTTCTTCACTCTATGGTCTGCAGGCACGGTCGCGTCTATTATTTGGCAGGTTTTCCAATTATTATTATTATTATTATTATTATTATTATTATTATTATTATTATTATTATTGTTGTTGTTGTTGTTGTTGTTGTTGTTGTTGTTGTTGTTGTTCTCGGAATTAATCGACCAACTAATCACTTTCAAGCACTTTTGCTTAGTCAAGTGGAATTGATATGATATAATTTTGATATTTATGCTAAACCCCTGAAAGTAATTGAACTTTGTATTACATGAAAAGCCTTTATCTTTCATGATCACTAAATTACATCCCTTCCTTTACTATGTGAAAATATTCATTGTCTGTGATAAATATCAAAGATCTTTGTTAAAATCCCCATAAAGCTTGAAAATTTGAAAAATTTAAATGATTGAAAACAGGTCTAGTCAGTCACCAAATAAAAACCATCTTGTGACCAACGTCTTTTGACAGCATGCCGTATTGGGGATAATCAGTTAGAAAAAATGGATCAGGGCTGATCAATGGATAAGTTATTTCACACGCCTACGTAAGGTGGTGGTCACCAAAAAAAGCCTCAATTTGAAAAGAAAAAAAGGACTAGCTGACACGAACCTAAGGATCAATTTAGCTTGAGCTTACATTGCAAATTGAACCAAATTCTCAAGAGTCATTTGAGAGAAGAATATAAATTTTTTGATTAAATATAAAAAGGAATAATTATTCAAAACTTTGACCGTTTAGCTACATTAGAACGTGATACTTGGTCAGCCAAATTAACTTGAAAAAGAAACCTATATGGATAGATATGGTGATAATTTTAGATGACAGTTTCTACGAAAATATATTGAAACAAGATTGATCATTGTTATGTACAAAATTCAGAAATCATTAATCAAACTTAATAGATTTTTGAATTGTATAAGTATGTTGAAGTAAATCTTTTGAAATGTATCGGGTACATTAGAATTCACTTTTGAACAAGCTTAGCTGAAAAACGATTACAAAATTTTGTTGCTCGTAAACATTGGAAGAATATGTTCGGGTGTATCTTTGAAATCGGGGTTAGTGAATTACGATGGGATCACGGAGTCAAATCTTGCACTTGTACGGAGGAATCATGTATTATGCATCCCCAAAACAAATAGTCGAGGCAAGATCGGTTCACATTGAATCGGGAAACACTAGTTGAACTTCTTTCGTCTAATATATACAAAGGATTCTCAGTTTCAGATAATTGTAATAAAGAAGAATGCAATTGTATTTTTGACGATTTCTATTTGAACTTTTTCAGATCTAAAAAAGCATTTTTTTTTAATACAAATCATGAAAGAGACTACAAAATATGCAAATAACACGTAGACTTTTATTCGACAATAGATTTTGGAAGTGAATTCCTTTCATTCCATTTCATAAATGTTTCATTATATTGGAAAGCGACATAACTGACACAATGAAAAGATGAAGGCAAACGTATGGTGCAATCATTCCTAATGCTGTATACCGTTGTCTCTGAATACAACGTTGCCGCGTTGATGTTAAATTGTAGCTTGAAATTGACGAAAGGGTATATTCTACAGTTTTATTCTTGAGGTTGCGTCCTTAAGGAAACTTCCAGTACTAAGCAATGTGGCTTGGCTAAAATACCATATAGATTATTGAACGTATAACCTTTAAATACTAGTTACAAGCTAGCATTTGCTTCGGTGGTCAGATTGTCTGTTTACCGAGTACTTCACACTGGTGACTCAGACCTGGAACAAGCTAAAATGTGTTTTTACTGATACAGTGCGAAAAAAGAAGAACAAATCGGGCGAACAATCGCTATAGATTGGCAAGCGTTCGGAAGAGGAAGTCCAACCTTCAAAGACAAGAAAAATGAGAACTCTGCAACATAAACGGGAGAGAATCTTGCTCAACAAGAGAGCACAGTATATTAGAAGAAAAAAACAGGAGTCGGAGATATCATAGGATCCAATAGGAAGGAAAAAATCAAAAGGCAATGGGCTGGTCATATGGCAAAAATGTAAAACAACCACTGGTTAATATGAGTCACAACGTAGATACCCATATATTACTTGAGGAACTGTGCGCCAACGGAATATAAGATCGTGATACAACACCCATAGTAGAGAAATCTGGTGAATCTTGAGGAAGGTCCTTGTCTAATGATGGACCTTACACGGATGATGATGATGATGATGATGATGATGATGATGATGATGTAAAATGAGTCATGCCCGTCCTGAGAAAAGACTGGTAATAAAAAGTTTTTGGTCTTTCGTGAGTTAACAAATTTACAAAAACTTTCAATTCATTGAAAGCACAAAAAGCCCGAGAAAAAAAAACAGAACTGTCGAGTCATGTTGAATATCAAAACCTACCAACTAGTCACTGGGGAATCCCTTCCTTTTTTCCCTTCATATGATTAGTTTCAGTAAAGTCTGGTATGAATATTTGACTATGTGAGTGATTTGCTGGCTGAAAGCGAACTCATAAAAACATTCAAATTGCTTTTTGGTTGGCAGATCAAACAATCAATTAAAAAAGTACAGGGGAAGAAAAAAAGGCAATCGGATAGTATAGGCAGATTGAATTATGGAGCCTGGTCTTTTAGAAGATTTCTTTTGGAAAAAGCTTATGGCCAGCTTTGATACCCACATCATAACTGCGCCATCTTTGATTTAGGGTACTTTTTGGGTACAATGTTTTGAGAGCAGAAAGCAAGTCTATAGAGAATTATTAGTTTCGGGGTGATTCTTGTTCTTTTTATCATTATGTTAGTTTGCACGTAGCGTAAAAAATGACGGCATATTCAGATGTTGCCAGTTTAGCCCTTTCAGTGCTAGATATTGCACATACCTTGTTTTGGCAACGCTATTTTGAGCCAATTCTTAGCGCTATTTTCCAGCAATTTCAGCCAATTTTAAACCAGTCCAGCAATTAAATGACTATAAAACGACTGACAACATTTTCACTGAGATTTTCGTTTTTTTCTCCATATTTTAGAGGTCTATTTCGCTTGAAAGATATTTTAGTGCACAACACAGGGCATATACGAAACATGAATACACATTACGTCTTCTATAGGTGGATATTAGAGATTTGCATTGCAAAGAGCTTGAAAAATAGCCTTGTATACACATTACAACTTAGTAGGGGAATAATAGAGATCTGCATTGCCGTAAGATTGGAGGATAGTCTCCTATACACATTGCATTTTAGAGACATGGATAATAGACATTTGCATTGCAGTGAGCTCAGAGAATGACTCTCTACACACGTTGCCTTTTATAAACGCAGATAATAGAGATTTTCAATGCAGTGAGTTTGGAGAATAGCTTTTTATATACATAGCATTTTATGTACAGGGATAATAGAGATTTGCATTTCAGAGAGCTTGGAGAATAGCTTTTTATACACATTGCATTTTATGCAAGTGGATAATATAGATTTGTATTGCAGTGAGTTCCGAGAATAAACTTCTATACACATTGTATAGCTTATACGTGGATGATAGAGATTTGTATTGCAGTGAACTTGGAGAATAGCGTTCTACACACATGGAATCTTGGGTGAATCATTGAAATTTGCAGTGAATTCGTAGAATAGTGTTCTGTTGATCTAAAACAATTTTTTTCATTGTAAAACTCCATTCCAAGTTATAGTTGTATTTGTTTCTCTCCCGTAACAAGAATAACAAAATTGAGGACAAGAACAATCCTCTTCACCGTTTGTCTATCATCATCATCATCATTATTGTCAGTCTTTCAGCGTCGCAGAACCAATATTTTCTGAACTAGCCCAGTTTGTCTCACCATCTCATATTTTGTCGTCTTCGATTCCGCATTCGATCATTGGGGATCCATGTTGTGAGTTGTCATGTCCATTGCTTGGCTACCATCCTTGTCAAATAACCAGCCCATCGTCATTTAAATTTCCTAATTTCCTCCGATGCCTTGGGCTCCTGCTTTTCCCTAAATATACTATGCTGTCTTGTGATCTCTCCATGTGATGCTGAGCGTGATTCCCTCGTGTTTACATTGCTTGCTTCTCAGTTTGTGGGTCAATCTCTTGGATAGGTTCCATTTTCCAGTTCCATAGTTGACTATTATTAGGAGGGTGCATTCTTTGTATACCCTTTTTTTAAAGACTTGTTTGTCATGAAGGTTGAGCTTGCTCGACCGAAGACTGGACATTCTAGAGTGATTCTTTGCTTGATTTCTTCCTCTTTTGAGGATTTCATGGAGATTCGTTGTCTTTTGTAGATGTAGTGGTCTACTTTATCCAGCTCTGTAGTTCTGATTTTGATCACTGGGCGTTTATTTTCGACTATTCAGTCAACCAGAAAGGAAACAGACAACTTCTACGATGACTTCAACTCATTGCATGTCTATAACATCACGTTAAACCAAATAGATATAGAATTAGCATTTCCCTACAATGATTTGGAATTTCGACCAAGTGATTGGTATGTAACTTTTTTAACTGAGCTACACCGGCAGGCCTTATACATTTAAGAATTCATTTATTGTATGTGTTGATACAACAATTACTGTAATAATTTTCATCCAGAATTTTAGTACAGTAGATATTTGCCCTGCGGTTACTAGGTTTGTTTTCATTACATTTTAAAAAATATTTTCTTATTTTAAATTCTGCATTTTTACAACGTCATCAGGACATATTTTTTCTGTTTTACTACATCTTCATATAGTATCCTACTAAATGATTATAGACATGTGTTGCTCCCTTTGGTGGGACAGGAGAACTATATGAATTGATAAATAGATGAATGAATTCAAACGGCGTATTCTCCTCCTCCCCATTATTATTATTATTTGGAATCTTACAGCAGTTGCCTGGTGGTAACCGCTGGAGTTTGAGTGACAGCAAGTCTCCTCAAGTCTCCAGCCCTCCTCTCCTAGTACTCATAGGTTGCAGTAATACTGCGATTTACAGTTTCACACCGGTTGCCCAGTGGTTATCGCTGAAGGCTGAATGACAATAAGTCTCCTCAGGTCTTCAGCTAACGTCTCCTCTCTCTTTCACCTATGATGTCAGTGCTACAATTTGAGTTCCTGCTTTCATTTCCCTTCCTCTGTTGGGTCACTATTGACAGTTAGCGTTGCAGTTCTTATATTTTTAGCACTTTCCTCAGTATCCGTGCAGTTCCCAGTGGTGCTGTGGTCTGTACAGTCTCAATCCTTCCCCTAATCCCGATCTCCTCCAGTCTCACCCTCAGCGTTTTGGGGACAGTTCCTGGTGCGCCCACTATGACCGACCATCATCATCATCATCATCATCATCATCATCATCATCATCATCATCATTATTATTATTATTATTATTATTATTATTATTATTATTATTATTATTATTATTATTATTATTGCTGCTGTTGTTGTATGGCAGAGCTGCATTGCTAAGAAGTAGGAGTGCTGAGAATGGAATCAACAAGCCAAGGTCAAACTCCGTCTGAGACAGTTTGAGTCAACTTATGGGAAGGCATCAATCCATCTTTTCTCTAACTGGCAATGGATTAATAGTAGGGTTGGCTTATTTTTCCGGCTATGGTTTGCAGCCAGTCTACAACAGGGATGACTCTGATTCCTGAATAGAGTGCTCCGAATATAAATACAAAAAAATAACTCTTGAATACATTTTGACATTACTGGCTCTTTTATTGAGCTCTTTTGTTTCACTGATGCGATAAATAAATGGATATTTTGTGCATTAAAGGCCCCCCAAATTCTCTCCTGAATTCCGAAGTGAAAAACATTAATCTTATACTTTCTTTCATGAATTCCATTTTGCCTCGACCATATAATTGCTTGGCTCAGTGTGTCATGAGATGAAAAAAGGTTGAAAATCACTGGTTTAGGGTGACATGGGTTTATAACAACAATGGTAACACGGGTTCAAATCTCGACAAATGATGTTTTTGTTCACCTCAAACTTATACACGATATCAATTTTTCTTTTCCCTGTGAGCCATTACCAAATTTTGTCACTGGCATTCCACGATGGTCGACAGAGAAGACAGAAAGGGTGCGGCAACAAGGATAAACCACTCACCATAAATGAGCTTTTTGGTCTAGGATTCTGCTTTGGTCATTGTGCTCTTCGTTCTCTCTTAACAGTTTTTACCCCATGGCAATTGAGAAGTAACACGATGAGATCTCTCATAATAATTGAACAACCATAGCCATCAAAGGTGGCAAGTGGTTCTATCCATTTTGATATTCCCGCGTTCAGATGTCTGTGTGTTCCAGCGCTCCTGGCCTACAATCTTGGAAAATTGGCAAACGTACCTCACTAGACCCTTTCTAAGAGAATTGTGTCTTGGCCCCGAAAAATGCATTTTCGCTTACCCTTAGTCAGACTCATATGAATAAGGCTTCAGGTTCTCAGCTTAAAAACCCTATTCAAGAGTTGCAAAACTAGCTCTCGGTTAAGTCTCTAGGTTTTCTTATTTTGTTGTATCCTTATCAGTGGATTTCTGTACTTTTTTCGGACAAAGAAAAGACTCAACTTAGAATGATGAGTATGTGACAAGACTGCAACGGGCTGCAGCTGACTTGGATTTGGTTTTGAGCGGCGCCGTTTTTTTTTCTTCTTCTTTTTGTCTAATCCTTCAAACATTAACCTCTTCTGCCTCCGTAATCGTTGGGAATCACCGTGATGACAATTCCTCCTCTGTCTGCTTCGACATTGTTCGAGTGTTGTAACCCTCTGATGCATGGTTCTATACGTACTGAAAATCACATCTGGTACCTTCAGAAGATCCATCAGTGGATGCAAATAATCAAGTTAGGACAGTTGGACATATCCAGGTTGCGTGTGTGCATGTCCTTTGACTCGTTGTGCGTAAAACATTGACGAATATCCTAATCTAAACAAAGCATAGATACATTTACACATTGCTCTACTCTGTAAGGAATGTTTGCGTTCATGCATTTTTTGTGTTTCGAACCGATCTATGCTCACGTCTGCCACTCCAATTATTATTAATCTATTTTTTTATGAATTCCAACTATATATATATATATATATATATATATATATTTATATGTATATATGTATATATATATATATATATATATATATATATATATATATATTTATATATATTTATATGTATATATATATATATATATATATATATATATATATATATATATATATATATATATACATGAATGCATGAATGAATGGCTGTGCGCACAGTAACTTTGCAGACAGCAAGATGAAGTTTTGAGGCGGAGGAGACTACACACACACACACACACACACACACACACACACATATATATATATATATATGTATGTATATATATATATATATATATATATATATATGTGTGTGTGTGTGTGTGTGTGTGTAAATGAATGGCTGTGTGCATAATAACTATCCAGCCTGTGCAATGAAGTTTTAAACTGAAGTGCAACTATGTATATATACATATGTATACAGAGAAAGAGAAAGAGAGAGAGAGAGAAAGAGTGAGAGAGAGATGCGTATATATGTATGTGATCTATGTGTATCTATATATATGTTTGCAGATGAGTATATGTATGGATACCTCCGTCAGTCCATGTAATCGTATATTTATATAGGTAATTCATATATATATGTGGTGTGTGTGTGTGTGTGTGTGTGTGTGTGTGTGTGTGTGTGTGTGTGTGTGAGCGAGGGGATATGTATATATAGATATGCATGTGAGTGAGTGTGAACGGATGTATACTAAATTGCTTATCCAACTCTGAAATCAAAGGTTTCGGTAACTTGTGGTTTTGCATGGCTTTCCATGGACGGTCATAATTGAATCAAGAATCATTTTGTCAATCCTGTTTGATAGGAATTGAATCTGTTTGACCATGTCTATTACAAATACCACACACACATGTATGTGCACACACACACACACACACACACACACATACACACACACGAATACACACATTTTTATATCCTTTTCCTCACAAATGTCTTATATGTAATATTTTTGTACTTACTTCTTTTCCCAGGGTCTGTGAGTGATTTTATGTGTTTGTGTCATGGACCTCAAAATGATTATACATTTCTTTGTCCGTCTTTTCATATACATTCATTTATTTATGCATCTATCTTTGCCCTTTCTTCAATAAGAAGAGAAATAGAAATGGGCTGGTCTGGCTGGTCATTCAATAGAAACCGTCACCAGACTAATGCCTTTTGACAGCTTGTTGGGTTGGGAGTGATCAATTAAAAAATAGACAAAAGTGGTGATCAATAGATAAGTTATTTTTCTTGCCTTTTGTTGGGAAGTGATCACTTAAAAGTTTATTTTATTCTTAATCAAGCATGAATGGTGTTGGACCCAAAGAAAGGGGCCAATTTAACAAAGAACTTGCATTGCAAATTGACCCTCACAAAAAACCCATTCGAGGAGAGAATTTAAAAAAAAAGTTTTTCTATGCAAGAGATATCAAATGTTTAAGTTTTTAACCTTCGATACCAATCAGTGCAGCTTATATGAGCGACACATAGAGAGATAGCCAGACACACTCACTTGAAAACTTGAAGAAACTTACGTTAACTGTTTTGGTGACTGTTTTTTTCATAACAGCATCTAATAGATGGATAGATAAGTAGGAAAAGTTGTTTTATGGATCATCTGTACTAATGAACATATTTTGTAGATTTCAAGCAAGTAACTAACTGATATCAATATAAATCACACGCATATAATTGAATAATTCAAAAGAATTATCTCATATTGACATAACATACATATATAGGCATATAATTGATCGAATATTTCTTTAGAAACCCAGGAAAAGGGGAGGTGGGCATGATGGATTATCCATATACGTACACAATGATTATTGGTTAGAGCCGATTATTTTCAGAAACATTCATACCTGATTGGATAAAGCCTTATTCAAATGTAAATGGCTGTTTATTTTCATAACCTACAGGAAACAACATATTGCCGGTTGCTGATGAGTGCGATAGGCACTAAATGTTAACATTTACCGGGTGTATGTTCGTGTACTTCTTATATATATAAGTTTGTTTGCACGCAGTCTGGAACTTGGAGTGAAACAACGGATTTGATATTCACATGGGTAAACATTCAATAGCGATGGCACGAAGAGCGAGTCATGTCTATTGTTAGACTTATTCATCTCTCGTCGTTAAAAACGTTTTTAGGGTAACCAACGTAAGTAAGCCCTGTTCCAAGAAATATATTTATAGTTTTAAATATCAATGTACAATACACATTAAAACTTATTTAAGATGGCATACTACATGTATGGCATAATTTATATTATAAAGGGAGGCAGTGTTTAATCAACTCTGCTGGGGTACCATGTTAATATAACTCTTTTATTTTTGAAATCCTCGGAACGGTTACATGGTAAACAAGTAATGATCGCAACAGGAGACAATTTATACATAGTGCAATAACAAAGTATAGAGGAATCAAGGAAAAACACTTTGAAGATAAGATAAATTGCATTGAGAGATAGTACTAAATAAGTGACTGAAGTGACACAAAAAATCTATTGAAAAGTTTTTTAATACTTAGTATTTCATTCTGTAAAGCTTTCTAGACAATATATATAAACTATTTTATACCCATATAATACATGCATACAATAATGCCCATTTGTATTTGAGCAAATAGAAATTCTATGTTCCTTACAGTGATTGCCATTCATTTTGATGTATTGTTTAAAGCCATTCAATTAGTTTGGTAATTCTTCCCCAAGAGTGTTCGTTAGCCTTTTCAATCTCCTTGATTGATCCTGAAGGATTTTTTTCAACAGTGAAAAATAATACCCAATTTAGATCATTTAATAATTTCATCTCATTTTTCTTGAAAATTGCTTTCAGAGCCTCAAAGTATGCATTCTTTGTTGCACATATTGAAATAGAAATTGTTCTTTTATTGCAAAGATTTCCTGTTTTCAACCCTTAAAACCAAGGAATACAAGCAACGTTTCTGCTTGTTGAAATACTTACGAACAGAACAGTATACATACATACATACATATATATATATATACGTATATTCGTACAAACTCTATCCTTCGGCTCCTTTATAAATGTATGTGTGGGAGCTGAGCGTGATTCGATAAACGCTATGAATACGTGCTAGTGAAATACGTAGTATTTGGATTAGTATTATTGCCATCACTTGGAAGAATAGCATTATCCATTATGTACATACATAAATATACATATATCTGTGTTATAATATATATCTATGTATATATACAATGCACATGGTTTATATATGATCAAACGTAATGGAGTTTATGTATGTATGTGCATAATTATTAAGAGAAAAATGTATATATTCATAATTCTTATCTAAACCTAATTATTTCCATAGAGCATGTCAGCAATAGCTCCCTTATTTACCTTATATATATATATATATATATATATATATATATGTATATATATATATATATATATGTATGCTTACAGAGCTTTTAATGGGTTTATCTATGCGCATACACGTTTTCTTGTAATGAATATATCTATTATAAATTATGTGCTCTTTCCATTCAAATACATTTGTGTATGAATCTTACCGTCGTGATATCAATTGCAAATTCTGTCTATCCTTTTTATGCATGAAGTGGAACCGAACCAATTTACTTACAGATTAAGTCCTGAACGACAGCAACCTTTGCTTTATAGAATTATTCCGCTCAAAAATGCTCTGTGATCACGAGTCGTGAAGAATTCGTCGGATTTCATTCCGACCCGTCAAACTTTAGTCGATTCTCGAAAAAACTGAAATAGAAAACTATTTAATGTACGACTAATAAACGGACAATATTGATCTTTGCGTTGTTCCAAACCGTCAATTGCAACTGTCAACAAAACTGTCTGCATTGGTTTCACCAGTTTTTAAGTTGGTTCCAAAAGCAGACAAGCGATACGTACGTGTTGCATCATTGGAGCCATATTTACTCCTTAGTATATTTTGGGCTTTGGTGGGGCGATCAATTTACAATGTAATTTTATGCCAAATCAGTCCTTCAGTTTGTGTCTGGCAGTGTTCACCTTTATGGAGAGTATGAACTTTTGTGGCGATCACTGTCCAAGAAAATTTGAGAGAAGTTATTCATTGATCATTCTAATATTTGATTGATCATCCTCAGCATGACATGCTGCCAAAAGACGTTGTTACCATTGAGTGAATAACCAGGTCCGTCCTTTTTTGTATTGATCTTTTAACTTTTACAATTATTATTTCAAATTAATCATTGAATATCTCTTTTACTCGCTGTCCATGTTAATTAATGTTGGTGAATATCTAATTGGATAATTGATCTGTCTGGTCAACGGAGATCGATAGCCGATAATATTAAGTTTTGCCTATTTGCATTTTCAATATACCCATAAAGATCATGAGAAATATACATGCATATATATATATATATATATATATATATATATATATATATATATATATATATATATATCGAAAGAGAGAAAGAGAGAGACCAAAAGCCGACGGATTGGATTTTGTTTATTACACAAGAACAAAATTAATCTTTTTTAGCTATCGATTTTCCAATACGGTTTTACCAATATTAATTATACTTATTTTGATTGAAATTGACTATTTTATATATATATATATATATATATATATATATAGAGAGAGAGAGAGAGAGACAGACAGACAGACAGACAGACAGACAGACAGACAGAGACACAGAGACATAGAGAGTAAGGATTCGGTACACAATAACGTTTATGTTTCTGTCCTGTTTGGACTTATTCAAGTGAAGTGAGAATGAAATACTCTCAGAGAGGAAACGTACCACTAAGTGGTGATGGATCAACTAAATAAAGATAATGAAAGTACACCAAACTAATTTATAATTCATAGCTACCACCGAACAGCATCCCAAATAAATATAACAAAAAATATAACGAGCAATGACCAACTACTGAATAGAAAACAATATATATATATATATATATATATATATATATATAGAGAGAGAGAGAGAGAGAGAGAGAGAGAGAGGGGGGGGGGAGGAGAGACAGAGATACAAAATGAAGGGAAGATCCTATTACCTTGACGAATTCCTCAAAAAATGTCTTGAGTAGAAATCTGAAATAAACCGAATAATTCGCCTAAAGAAGCCTAAACAGGGTAGAAACATAAATATGTTTACGCAGCAAATCCTCACTCTATTACATTATAGACTCTACTCTTGATTAGCTTGATATTCAATCTTGAATATATCAAGCTCTTCATAATATAAATCCATCATCGATATTGTATCATATCATATTGCATTCATGATTTGTCTTATATATGTAGTTCAGAAAGCCTTAAACACAAAACACTGCTGTAAATACTGAATAGAGAAAAAACGTTTTCAATTTTTTGTGTCACTTCAGTCGCTTATTTCCCAGTAGTTGCCACTTCAATTCATTTAATTTTCTTCGATATTTTGTTCCTGTTTTACCTATACATTGTTGTTATGGTAAAATGTGTAAATGTTTTCTTGTTTGGATCATCTATTGTTTACCATGTAACAGTTTCGGGGATTTTTAAAACAAAAGTATTATCTCAAAATGGTACCCAACTAAGTTTGATCAAGCAGAAGCTCGCTCTCAGCTATTATTTCAATATATTGTTTATGTCATACAAGTAGTTTGTTATTTTATGTACGGTATTCTCATCAGATATTGTATATGGATGTTATTTTCTATTACACATCATCTTATTTATTGAAACAGCTTACTTACGTAGGTTACCTCAACACTGTATTAAAAGATGAGGGATTAATAATTATAGCAACGGACGAGGTTTACTATTAATGTCACTTTTATTGAGTGTTCATACATGTGGATATTAAATTCATCGTGTCACTCCTAATCTCAGACTGCATGCAATATGCTAATTATACCAGAATATATCTATATATATATAATATATATATATATATATATATATATATATATATATATATATATATGTATATATATATATATATATAGATATATATATAGAGAGAGAGAGAGAAAGAGAGAGAGAGAGAGAAAGAAAGGGAACAGATATAGACTGATAAAAATTTAGAACGCAGTACGTAGTAGAAAAAAATCGAATTCAAGTTCAGAAAGCCGAAAATATTTCATCTACGAAAACTGGGGTACGTACAAGATCAAGCAACGTTTTTTTTTGGGGGGGGGTCTTTTTCCAGGGGGGGGGCTGTTTGTTTTTTGTTTTGTCTTATTTTGCCTTTTCCTTCTTTAATGAAAATTGCCGGAACGGGTGAAACAATTTTGTTGGGTTGATTCCATAAGTATTCTTTATATATATATATATATATATATATATATATATATATATATATATATATATATATATATATATATATATATATATATATATACATATACTTATATATATATGTGTGTGTGTGTGTGTGTGTGGAGAGAGAGAGAGAGAATTCAAGCATACGGTCTTGTATTCATATACATTTCACACAAAATATTGCAGCTTTGTTGTAATGCGTGAACACTGATATACGTACAATTATAGATGAATATGCATGACCATTTCTATCCATTTAAACGTTAATCTATTCATTTGTTCCTACGTCTTTGCTAATCTCTACTTATGAGCTGTTTTTCATGCATAAGCAGTTCAGTCTTTTCATATCTATTAGCATGTATACGTAATTATCTCAGTCAGTTAATGTGTATTTATCAGTAATTTTTGTCTGTCAAAGTAAAATTATACATTTTTTTTCATTGTTATTGTATATATCCGCTAGTATATTCACATATATGGCATATATTTCTGCATGAGATCATACTGACAGAGTGAAAAACTCACTGTTTTTGCGCTTGCATAACACACACGTGCATACACACGTGCACACACACACACACACACACACACACACACACACACACACACACACACATCTAATTTTGAGTCTAATGAAATTGATAATGTTGCATGAGCTTCTGTCTTCTTCCTCTACGTATCTTTTGATATATTAACATACGGAAATTTCTCTCGCTCTCTCTCCATATCTATCTATCGATCCATCCATCTATCTATCACTCTCTCTATATATATATACATACGTATATATATATGTATATATATATATATATATATGTATTAGCGAATATTTCGAGGACTAAAAGCATTGAAGGATTGTATAACACACACCCACACACATGCAACTCACACACACGCACGTGCAAACAAACTTAAAAGCGCTCATACACACGTGACTGCAATGATATTGATGGCGTTGCATAAATTCCTTTTTCTGCAGGTTCCTTTCTTATAATCCTTCTGTTCCCATCTGTTTTCCTGTTGCTATCAATATTTTCCTTCGACTTTTTCCAATGTATCTTTTTTTCCTTTTCCTACCCTTTTTCTTTCTTCGAAACCGTCAATCAAGACTGCCTACATTGGTTTCTGCAGTTTTCAAGTTGGCTAGCTAGCTTTGTACGTGTGTGGTTCGCGTATAGACCAGACCAAAACAGTAAGAAAGCTGAAAATTTAGACTTTTATTCTTTATCATGTCTATTGAAAACCTTTTGTGTTTTCTTTATTTTTTATTTTTGTTTTTTTTAATCACTGGAATGTGTCTAGTGAGGATCTAATTTGCGATGTAAGTTTATGCTATATTGTTCACTTCGTGTCCAGCAGCATTCACACTGTTTTTGTGCTCTTATTTTTAATTTGTATTTATTTAGAGATCAGGGCCCAACAAAAGTTAAAGGAAGCAACGAATTCTTTGACCTTATCCTCCTCTAATTTTTCAATTGATCACCTCAGTACGGTATGCTGTCAAAATAATATTGGTCACATGATAGTTTTGCTTCAGGGACTAACCAGACTTGTCTTTTTTTCTTTTCTTTTTTTTACTTCTTTTTTTTCTTTTCTTCATTTTCTTTTTCATTCTCTTTCTTTTTTTTTCTTTTTCCTTCCTTCGAATTTCATCTTTTGCTTCCCTTTGTTTCTTTTTTTGTTTTCTTTTTATTTGTTTTTTTTTTCTCATTTTTTTCCTTCTTTTCCCACTATCTAATCTCTGTCATTCCATAGACTCGCCCACCTGCACAAGAGGAAAAAAAAAACAACTTTTTGACGAAATCATTTTCCCTCTGATCCAGGAAAAGCTGTTACATTAGCCACCAGAAGATTTCTCAACGAATATTAAAATCTGACACCATTGAATGACTCAGTTGAAAACACTCCAGTTGCATTTGTCCTTAACATCAACTCATTTACACTGTCTAACGTCATTTCTCCGTGTCATTTTTTCTTTCAAGTTTCGCCCCCATTGTTATTGGAACAGGGTGGCGGAACAGGTCACGGAACTGGAAAATAAACTCGTCGAAGCAAGTTCAAACACATGCTCATAAGTTTTATGCTTAGTTTATTTCAGTTTGGTATTAAGCAAGCAAATACCTTTCTTTCAAGAACATCTGCTATTTGGAATAATTTCCTAAATGTTATCCTGACGAGTGCAATCTTGACATTTTAAAATCCAGAGTGATCAAGTGTTTTACCCAATGTATTTTTTGTTTAATTCTTTTATTGATCTCAATGTATACTGCTACTAAATCTTTAGTAGACATTATAACATACTTTTTTAGCCATTTCTAATTCTTCATTTCGAACATTTCTTAGTGTTCTCAAGTTTACAATCTTAACATCAATAAACTATTATAAAATGCTTTTATTATAATTACGTGGCACATATAATACCCTTCTTATCTCCCTTTGGAAAGAGCCTGAAAGGCCTTTCTCGAGATGATCAAAAGTAAACAAAAAGATTTCATTTTACTTCCCTGATTACAGGTGCAATTTGGCCGAATGAATAACGACACGGATGATAGCCATATTCAAACTCCTACTGGTAGAGTTTGTATTCACTTCGCACCAATGACCTTGGGAAATGCACGGATCCATCTCTCACCCCAGCTAAAATAGTTACGCCACTTATGGTACGTTTGTATTTTGAGCTGTGTAAAGCTCTCTCTCTCTCTCTCTCTCTCTCTCTCTCTCTATATATATATATATATATATATATATATATATATATATACATAGATAGATAGATAGATAGATAGATAGATAGATATACACATTCTGCACCGGACATTTATACCTTTAAGATTTTTCAAATAGCCTACACACTCTTTAAACTAGAGAGCATTCAAAGAGCGCTTACCTCTGCCAACCCCATAGTCGCTTAAACGAATGAAAAAAAAATCACAAATATGTAAGATGCAGAGGCGGTAACTGCAAAAACATTCCTTGCTCCATTCAAGAAAAAAAATCGTTTTTCGACCAAAGTCCTTCAAAATATCTTTGAAATTCATGAAGAAGCGTTTTAGATATTCAGTGGGAAGACGATATGTGAAAAAATAATCCGAGACCGACTCCTAAATTCTCTCAATAGCCTGTAGCTAACCATTCCATAAAAATTCCCTGGCTTTTATTGAGAACTTCTGTAGATAATACATGCTGTTGATAAATAGCTACGAAACGGGGGATGAAAAAAAATCTCTCCATCTACTCCAAATTTTGATCTTACTTTCCCGTATCCCTCTCTTCAACAATAAGATCGATTGAGCAAATTTGGACATATTGTGAAGTATCGATATATAGCTATGATGCAGGGGAGGGAAATTTTCCTTGACCCACCAAAAAATCAATCATTTCTTCCGTATCTCATTGTCCACAATTCCGCAAAAAGGATTGAGAACTTTTGGAAATATTGTGTTTACAGGGGGACAGACTTACGAACACGATTGAATAAATACACCTCTTCCACCTTCGTTGTCTGAGGCGAATGAATGTGCACATTTTCTTTCTCTCTCGTTTCTCTTCCTCTCTTTCTCTCTCACTCTCTCTAAGAAATACACTATTATATATAGTGATAGGTTCTTTCATCTTTCCTATAGCCGATTGAAAAAAAAGGTCAGCCTAACTCTTATTACCCGTTGCTAACTGCGCCGCCTTTCCCAACACCGAACTGCTTATGACCCAAATAATATTTGGCAATCATAGATAATCTGTAGGAATATTGATAATAAAGGAGAAATTCCTTTCTGCAGATCCGACATCCTACCTACTTAACGTTCCTCACCAACCCCGACGTTGCTGTTTGAAGAGGTATTCACACAGTACACATGAGAGGATCATACTTGGTGTCACTTAGAGGGATCACCACGGTTCAGCATATTAGGGGGGAAAAAAGAGAGAAATCAGAGACATCATAGAATCCATAAGAAAACCCAAATGGTAATGGACAGGTCATGTTGCAAGAATGACAGACAACCGCTAGAAATCACGAGTCAAAATGTAGATTCCAAGAGATCATATACGAAACTGACATAAAATAAGATGTGATAACGGTTTAAGCGAATGTGGAGGATATTGGCACCTAGACACCCACGATAGAGGGATTGGGCTATTTTTTCAGAAGGCCCATGTCCGACGACGGCTGCTGCTGATGATGATAATGATATTTTGCTTTTTGTGTTTATGACAAAATCAAATTTCCTACCAAGAAATAGCTGATGACAAAATTTGAACTTAATCCTTCTCTCCGATAGGATCCAGGTAGGTATATTACATTTGCTGTCAATGGATTGATTGAAAAAGATGTACGCTATCGATGAAAATATTCCTGTACGTTTTGATGAGACACCTAGATGAAAATACCTACCGAAACAAAAAATGAGTATAACAATTTTTCAACATTTAAACAAGATGTCGTCTGCTATCTCTGTGAATTTATTTTGAGGCTTCACTAAAGATGTCGATGCTATACAGCGCAAAGGTATCGTTTATTGTTGAGAAATTCTGTTCTGAAGATGAGTCGTGTTTTACTTGATATTCCCAAATGGCATCCATGGACCCGGCTCGACGTTGCTTATATTGAGGATTTAGTCGTAACATGCCCTAACTAAATATTTCTTTCGTCTTCTCTCCTCCTCTCGCTGAATCAGCAAATTTGCCCAATAAAAGAAATTTACTTATTTTTGGTAAAAGAATTGATTTCATTTCGATTGTATAAACTTTCGATCGTAAAAAATGATAGCTGTTTTATATTTTTTGTTTACATTAAATAATTGCTTCATTAAACTGTGTTGAATGATTATCATCTTTGTCACCAGCGTTCCTGTTCTTACATCACCACTTGACGTCTGCAGTTAGTATGTGCCGCTGAAGTCTGTACGCCTTTCCCATATTCCTGGTATATTAATGCTACTGGTGGCCGAAAAAACAAAGGGAAGTTACCGGCTCAGAGATAAAGTGGCCCATCTTTCTGGACCCAACAGTCATTCTGCGGTCATCATCATCATCATCAGCAGCAGCAGCATCATTATAGATCTTTTATTATCCGTCGTTAAACATAGACCTTTCCCAGGATTCGTCACACCTCTCCATCATGGTAACCGCGGAGCCAATACTTTCTGAATTTGTCGAATTCGTCTCTCCATATTTATTCTGCCAGCCTCGATTGCACATGTGATCTCTGTTGATCAATGTTGTGAGTCCTGATGTCCATCAGTTGTCTGCCATTCTTGCAACATGACCAGCCAATTGCCATTTTAATGGATTCTATGATGTCTCTGACTCCTGAGTTCTCCCTAATTTACTGTACTGTCTTGTGATCTCTCCTTGTGAGGTTGAGCATAATTCTTCCATATTCACATTGTTTGCTCCTCAGTCTGTGGGTCTGTGTCTTGGTTAGGTTTCAGCTCCATAAGTGACACTCGGGAGGATGCATTGGTTGTACACTCTTCTTTCTAAGATCAGTGGGATCTTCTGGTTTTTGAAGGCTGAATTTGCTCTGCCGAAGGTTTGCCATCCTAAAACTATTCTTCGCTTGATTTCTTCATCTTTTGTGAGTTTCGTAGAGATATTCTGCGCGTTAAATGGTCCTGAATCCTGCCCGCCTGAAATGGCTGCCTCTGCTGTACAGCCACAGCTACACTGAGGATTTACGTCACGCATGCGTGATCTGACTGACTCCATTTCTAAAAGTTGGGGAGGGCATAACCTCTCAGTATACTGGTGTCTCCGATTTTTGTTTGTTTTTAGGGGGAGGGCGGACTTCGATGTGTTACTTATCGATCAGAAACTTCCAGTGCGTTTCTTGGTAAACTAGACATTTTGACCACTACTATATCTTAAATGGACGAATGTATTTTCTTTTCTCTTTTCATTTTGTTTTTGTTTCTTTTTCCCTCTTGCTTTCTCTGATTTTCCAATATATATACATTAGTATGACGAGGAGTTCTTTCATCTTTCATCTAGCTTATCCTGGCCTAACCAAAAAAAAAGTCCTGTATAATCTGTATTCCCCGCAGATAGCAGCATCTGAACTGAACAACTAACGACCCATATAAAATTTGGCAATCATACATAATCCGTAGAAATATTCATAATAAAAAAATAATAATTCGCTGTAGACCTGGCACCTTATATACTTTACTTACCTCCCTAACATCGAAGTCCAATCTTTGCAATTTATGATCATTCTGAAAATAAAAAAATGAGAGGTCCTTGTATTTCCTCTGATGGAACGTTCCCGTTCTTCCGGTGGTTACCATCCTCGTCAGTCACCGATTGAGTGGTTTAGCGGATCCAGGGAAAGGTCCACGCCAAGCAACGGACGTTATTAAGCTGATAATGCTGCTGTTGCAAATGATTATGGTACTTGTCCATGATTCCTATGTTCTGGTATACTGTTGATACTATTTCCTCAGAAAATTCCAAGCTACCACTTCAAAGATACAGTAGTTCATCTTTCTTGTTCCAACAATCATTCCATGATCAAATGGTGCAAAATACTGTTGCATCCCACAGGTATACTGCTACAGCTACTTTATTTATTACGTCACAAATGCGTAATTGGGCTGAGTCAGTCTTTACAAGGATAGGCAAAACCAGCCAGAATACTGCAATCTTTGGCACTCCAGTTTAACCGCTAAAATCGGCTAATTCTTGTAAGTTTTCAGGTAAACTGCACATTTTGACTACTGCTATACCTTGAATAAACGAGCTTATTTCTCCTTTTTTTCCGTCTTTCGTTATCTCTACTTAGTGAATGAACTATGTTACCCCAGATCAGTTAAATTGCCTAACTGGTGAAATTTATTTATTTTCCAAGTCTGATATCCCTTTGATTACGTACAATTTTGATCGTGAAAAATAGTCATTTTTATATCCTGATTTTAAATAAGTAAACTTCAATCAAATTAAAATGACGTATTCAATAATTGTTTGTGAAAAGAGTTAAAACCACGAAGTTAACTCATTTAAAAGAAAAAAAAATCTGATAATGAAAAACACTTGTTTTTGATAATAACGAACCTCCAATGATCAAATTAAAACAACATTTTTTTTTACGCCAATTAGGCAATTCATCCAATCGGCATATCATACATGTAGATATTACGATAAGTTCTCTTGTCTTTCCTTTAGTCTCGTTCGCAAAAAAAGTCCCGTTTAACTCCTATACCACGTTGATAACAGCACCCACCTCTCCCTGAACTGAACAACTAATGACCCATATAAAATTTGGCAATCATACATAATCTGTAGAAATATCCATAATAAAAAAAATATCCTCTTTATAGACGTTGCACCTTTCATACTTCACTCTCCGTTCCCAACCTCAGCATTCAATCTTGGCAATTTGCGATCATTTTAGAAATCAAAGAGAAATACTCTCTTTTTTTTCTTCTCATTCAACGTACTCTAAAGCCTTCAAAAGTAGAGCGAATATTCTTCGAAGCCAGGTCGAAGCGTTCGTCTGGAAAGCAGCGGAAAATTACGACCAGAAAATAGCTATAATCGAGATAAATAAAAAGATCAAAATATCAAGAGACCAATAAATAATCGTCCATTTTAAGCAATGAATACCCTTCTACGTAGAGTGTATATATGTGAGTGCATGTGCATGTATGTGTATAAGCATGAATACACGCACACACACACACACACACACACATATGTATATATATATATATCTATATATATATGTATATGTATATATATGTGTGTGTGTGTGTGTGTAGTGAGTTGCCGATTAAGTGAAATTGCCCGTTAGGGGAATTTTTTCAACTTTTTTTTCAAAAGATAACGTTGCCTAAAAAATCCTATTTGAATTTTCTAGACGAGGTTATCATTATGTATGAATGTTTTCAGACTGTTGTTTTCATCATAGTTCATCTTCTAACGTTTCGTACCTTATGACTTTCTTCAGGTGGGTGTTGTGGGTGGCGATTTTTCGAGAAACTAAGATAGGAGGGCGTTGCTGTCGAAGCCTGAGGACGGAATATCCCCATTCCGCCGTCTTAATTAGTTGTAAGATCAGAACAATGTTGTTCGACGTTTTTCGACGTTTTTCATGTCAGAAACATATTGGTATCCGAGGTTGTTGCTACAAAGGCGTCTTTTTGAAAGGGTCCGGGTGCTGAGTAGAATTGGGCACCTTTGGAATATGAGTGAGGGCAGATGATACTTTCTTCTTTTTTTTTTTAACAAGAGAATTGAAGTAACATTTTTTCCACATATTTCTGATCCTTTTTGGTGTAAAAAATATTTGGGTTTCTTTGTAATATTCCGTTAGTTATGGTTTCACTCATCAATGTTTTGTTAGTGATTCAGTTTTCCTTTTCAGTTGACTTGTTGGGCATCAATTCTTTTATTACATACACTTTCTGTTACCTCATATTTTCGAATGTATTTTTTGAACAAGAGGTGTCTGGCTGTCATCAACAAGTGGCAACAAGTCAAAACTAGAATATTATATGGATAAACCCAAACACACACATACGCACACTCATATATATATGTATTAGAAAGGCAATGCAGGAGGCAATTTGTTCTTAGAAACTGATTACATATATATATATATGTATATATATATTGGGGTAACCTAGCTAAATAAGTCCCGTTTCAGAAAAATAAATGAAATGCAATTTCAAATGATATCAATACAAGATACACATAAAAACCTTATGTAAAATGTCAAACTACATGTATGACATTAAGTATATAGTAAGGAAGAGACATTGCGTTAGATCAACACTGCAAAGGCCCAAATAACTGCTTCGACACTAAATTCACATCTCCTTCATTTTCAGTCTATTCGTTTCTTTCACTGCAACATTTATGTACTGAGAAATGCCTTTGCACTACCGGCAACTGTTTAGCTCGATGGTGCGAGCATCGCTATACTGAAGCAGCAACCCTATCGGTGGCATATTCGATTTCTGAAGCACCCCCAGTTTCCTTGAGTGTTTATTCTGTTTACGTTGTCTTGGGCAAAGTGATACATTAGCTGGGAGATCATCTCAAATAAGTTTCCATACAATATGATGTAATTCACAATTCAATCCGTCAGGCCGAATATGTCCATTTCTTAATATATATATATATATATATATATATATATATGTATATATATATATATATATATTGATATACCTTCAAATATCATCAGTATCAGCATTATAATCAGTTTTGACTTTATTATAATTATTATTATTATTATCATCATTATTATTGATTATTGTTGATGTTGATGTTGTTGTTTTTGTTAATGGTAGTAGTGGTCGTATTGGAATACAAAGAAAAAAGTTATTGCAATTAATATTTCGGTGTTTCTTTTCGTATTATCTATCTGATGTTTTGATCGCTATTCTGTACGCACACTCGCACACTCTATTGACAAACACTTACAAACAAACACCAACAAACATGCACACACACACACACACACACACACACACACACATATATATATATATATGTATAATTTTTTGCCATGGTAATATCAAATTCATTTGTTTTAGCAAATATTACTATTTTTACAAGTATCTCTGTATTGGCTACTGCCTGAACAATTTCAATTCTTCCTGGGATTTCAAAGTGTTCCAGTAATTCAACTTTTATCCCATGATTTTCTATTGCAGTGGCAGAGACCCGATATTATCCAGCATTTCATGCTCTATTTCACTCTGTGGTTTGTTTAAACGGCATCATCCACTCTCGGACGGGTTTTCTTGTTTTTGTCTTTCCCGATGGTCCTGTTTTCGAAACCGGATCGAGTAATCCCTTAGAATATCAATAACACCAAGAATAGTTTTCTATCCGCTAGGATAACCACTAGCCTTGGCTTTTCTTCTTCTTCTTCTTCTTCTTCTTCTTCTTCTTCTTCTTCTTCTTCTTCTTCTTCTTCTTCTTCTTCTTCTTTGCTTCTCCTTCTTCTTCTTCTTCTTCTTCTTCTTCTTTGCTTCTTCTTCTGCTTCTTCTTCTTCTTCTTCTTCTTCTTCTTCTTCTTCTTCTTCTTCTTCTTCTTCTTCTTCTTCTTCTTCTTCTTCTTCTTCTTTCGAAAGGACTGTCAAAGATCCCACATTGCAACCCTCGCACGTAAATGCCCGGAAAATTGGAAATAATTTCCTAATCCTTTCGTCCCTTGGTGTGCCATTCTACCTGTCCTTCCCAATGGTTCATTCTCCAGTGACAAGAATGCTATATCCTCCACATCAAACCCTTTCTCCCGTTATTTCTTTTTTCCTTTGTCCCTTACAGTTTTCAGCTTCTCTTCCAAATCAAAAACTCCATTCGAAATGCATTTGTTGTTATGCAATGTTTTTGCCTTTCTCTCTTAAGAATAATAAGAGATCTAATTTGAAAGCTGCTTTTTGGCTTGATGGCCTGAGCAAAGAAACGTTCTCTGTCATGAATATCAAGGGGCTGTTCGCCTGGAAAACAGAATTACTCAAAGCGGAAAAGATATAAAAACACCATTTATCAAGCAGTTACAGCGTCAGATACACACATTCTGCTATGATCACTAAAGTTAAGCAACATTAAGCCTGGTCAGTACCTCGATGGGTGACCCTCTTAGAACACCGGTGACGAAATCAGCTGGGGATCATTTACAGAACCTACCATGGTGAAGTCATTTATCATACAGTTGACAGATCTCTACACTACGTTCAAAAATGCAAGCCGAAAGTTTGCTGAGTCTAGTGGTATAGTATTGTAATAGCTAAACTATTGATACTTTACGAGATGAGCTTAATAAGGTTTTGAGACAAGCAGCAAATTCATGGAAATTTTGTTGATAATCCACAATCTTCAATATAAGCGTTGGACACTCAGAGAGGAGCGAATTCGCTGCAATAAAGGTAAGGGGAGCTTGCTACACTTTGCTTTATGGGGAAGCGCCGTAAGTAAAAAGGAATAGATAAATGATAGATCTCCATTACTTTGATTAAGAGGGCTTCCTGCCCTTGTAGTGGCATTAAAAGACTGTCATTATTGGGAAATAGGTTGCCCCCGAGAATATTCAAAACTTAGTATGGACAACTGAACCTGATGAGATAGACTATTCCTGAAATGGACTGGGCTGGTGGGTATACTAAGGACCAGCCTTTTCTGTCATTATTTTTCCTAGAGAAACGAACTTTTTCCTCATTCACAATAGATTGTAAACGTGAGAGGAGCTGAAACATCGTGTTTTAACATCACTTGAGAAGTGCCTGTTCCAAAGGCGCATGTTTGAAAGGGTCCTGACTTCATTGAGTGTTGAGCAGCCAACTATAATCAACATCACCAGCAGCCTCCTAACGTCCGGCGTTAGACCTTCCCAAAGACCTACCAGATCTCTTGGCGTAATGATTATGGTACCTACCACTACAGTCATTTAAAATAATTTTCCGTCTTTTATACGTAACTACGGCTTCGGAGTATTTCGGTCTTTTCTCTTCAGTGTTGTTAATTTAGATGTCATATAGCTAAATTTAGATCTATTGCCAATCTAAATAGTTTATATCTTCAAACCTGACACTGCATTGTTTTGTGTGCTGACAATTATATCTGCCGAATGTCAATTTTGCCCAGTTTCGTGCAATTGCATAGTATTTGCAATGCACACACGTATACACAGATACACAGATATATAAACACACAATGATTTCCTCGGTTGTGGTTAGAAGCACACAGAGGTGTTAAGTTGTAAAAAAAAAATGTATATAATCTTGACGAATATCTCCTTTATCGTGTACCGTGACATGCCAGTGATATGCCTATGTAAAGAAAATTGAATTCATGCCTATCCCAGGTACATTGGTTTGAAAGGAAATTGAACCACCTCAGGGAGAGTCCGAACTCATTTCGTCAGTCCCGTTGTTCGCGGTGAGAGCTGTTGAGGAACGCACTCCCCAGGGGATGACATGTTATCCTTAGAGGTCAACGAGAACTGTCACCAAATCTGTCAGATCTGAAGCTGGTCTGTCTATCCCGCTGGCTGGCTATGTATGAATGTATCACATGGGAAGGCTGCACAAATGAGGCTAAAGGACAGAAGATTCAAAAATGTGCTCGTTATGTTTCGAAAAACGTTTGTCTGTTTCTCTTGAAATTCCCGTCACCCTAAATAAGTTTTAGTGGGGGATTCCATTTACCGTGTAAGTTTATGCTAAATTGATCCCTTGGGTTGTGTCCTGTGACATTCAGGATTGTTTCTCTATTCTTTTTCAATTTGGTCTTTAAAATGATAACCGTGCAAAAATTGGTGAGATAAGTAACTTTTTCCTTTATCACCTGTTTTTCATTTTCCAATTGATCACCCTTAACACGACACGCTGCCAAAATACGTTGTATCATTAGACGGTTTCTACTGATCGACCGACCAAAACTATTATTCCATGATTTTGAATTGCTCTCATCGTTGTTACCGTTTCTCTCCTACATTGTTTAAGCTTGATCATTCTTCTGTCTTCTCTTGAAACATAGTGTCGTATTGAGCTTATACCGCTGATGATCCGGGTGCTGAAGTAGAGTTAGAGATCTGTATAACCATTTCATATTAAACGGAATGGACATGCCAAAAGTCACAGAGAAACAAATCTGGACTGTAAGGGAATTGATAGGCCTAGCGGATGCTATTTTTTTTCAACCTGCAGGAGACGCGAAGAATAACTCGCTGTGGCATCGGAATTTCGAAGGTCATATAATTCACAATCTCATTCAATGGCGTCTCACTTCCAGCCTACAGGACCAAATTCAGACGGGGGAGATTTCAGATTCGGTGGGGGCCTTATACACAGAAATTAAAATGCTTGGTGAATCAGAAAATTTACAAATCTATGTTTGTTTATTGCATGTGACTGAAACTAAGGAGGTTTATATACATAGAAAGTTCAAGTTGGTTTTAAATACACGCTAGCAAAATTTCAACCCAAACTCCATTTATTATAGAGCCAAACTACAAATTATAATTTATTAATTCATCCAAAACATTTGAAGACGTTAAGACAAAATAAATTTGTTTCCCAAAAAACTTCTTTCTTTTTTCTCACAATATTTGTGTATTAAAGGAGTCCAGAGCTGGAGGGGTTTGCGCCAGGGTTTGCGTCAATTTCACCCTTCGCCCTGCCAACTTGGTAATAGTACAGGTAAGTATCATCTGATTGGTCCCCGAGTTACATCAACACCACGCAACCGGTTATCGAGTAATTGAAATGGCTGAATACTTTCCGGGCAGACCCCATGTATCCCGCTGCTGTGAGTGTCTTTGATAACTGTTCGGTCCACCGATCCACCAGGAGTCTTCTCCAAAGATGCTGGCATTAAAGCCCCTAAAGACATCTTCACCCACCTTGGTTGGAAGACAAAGAAAGAAGCTCAGAATCAATTCCAAAATCTTTACGTAATCATTCTCTTCCCACGCAGGAGGCTGTATCGATCTATTACATCGTGATACAATGATCAATAGTTACTCCCCGCTCCATCACGATGATTCCCCTTATTATTGGAAGATTGCAAAATTATATCGCCCACGAACTGCTTAAGCGAGAGAAATAATGCAAGTGTGAAAAGAACACAAAGGGGAATCTCGGGGAAAAGTAGCGAATCTCTCTGAAGAAAGAAACGCCGAAATCTGTGCGATAAAAGAGAAAGGAATTGTCGGCCCTTAGGGCTCGCCATCAGTTACCCAAATCCAGAAACAATGCGTTTATATAAAATTATATATAATTTGCTTGGGAGTGCTTCTCATCCAAGACTATACATTTTCAACATTTGGCAACTTCCCTTCGATGGTTTTGCCACAGCAGTGTTTCCCTCTAAGCCGTGCGGCCGCGTACAAGGGAAAATTAGGCGGCTTGCTGAAAATTTATTGCCATGAACGAATTTTGAGTGTCAGATGAAGAAAAAGGTCGAGCAATCACCATAGCACGCTTGCTCTATAGTATCGTCATCATCATCATCATCATCATTGTCGTCATCATCGTCGATAGGAGCAGTTGCCGTTATAATCCCAGTGCTGGACAAAGGTCTTTCTACTTCCAGGTCGAGCGTGATTGAGTTATCTCTGCCATGTTATACTGGCAATCTTTTGTATCTTGTCTTTCCCTCTTGTGTCTGGTCTTTTCTTACAGCGTTTACTGTCTCATGAGCACCAATCAGTCAGCTCTTTGTTCTATGGGCTGTCCTTTCTTCTCGCTATTTGCACTGCCCACCTCTGTTTTTCTTTTGTTAAATTCATGTATGATATACTTCAGCCTGTTTCTCCATCGGGTCCATGTTGATCTTTTTCTATCACTCAGAGTTATCCCTAACATTGCTCTTTCTATGGATCACTTATTGATTCTCGGTTCGTTTTTTGTTAAGTTACATATTTCGTATCCGTAAATCATAACTGGTTATTATGTATTCATTGAGTATCTTACCCTTTATGCACACGGGAAAGGTGTTCTTCAATATGTCTCTATTCATACCAAAAGAGTTGCAACCGATCATTATGTGCCATTTCATCTCGCTCTCATGATTCACTTTACTTCCTGTCCGTAGTAAATGTATACGTCAACCTCTTTACGAGCCTTGCTTCATGAATAGAACGAAGACAAAAGTAATGTCCAACAATGAAGTCCCTTCTCTTTAAATAGAATTATTCAATTGTAGGTATATGTATATATTATAATGTATTCAAATTGGTACATAGAATCTGTTACTAGGCCGTCTACCAACAATTCGTCTTTGTAGATGCATAAATGAAGAATAACCAATGCACCAAATGAACTGGTACTTTTATGAAGCACCTTTTTATTATATGTAACTGACCTTTGTTCCATACATTTTAAACAAAAATCAATAATCTTCACAATAATAAAAATATATATTTTACCTACTGCATTTCTTCGTTTGTTCACAGTCCATTTTGTCTCGTACAGACCGTGAAAATACGAATAGAGGGTACATTGACCTAAACCAGGGGTTCCAAAATCGATTGGTGCTACTTAAATGAGGGTAGCAAGTCTACTCCTGACTTTTATAGAATGGTTTTTAAAAAAATACATAGTAAAGAAAAATGAAAAGATGTGAGAAAAAAAAAAAGAAACGAAAAAAAGAAAAATGTCTGAAATTTTGAGAATAGAGAAAAATAGGGGAAAAAATAGTGCAACTATATTTACATTGCACCATGGCCAGCCCATCACCATTTGAATTTTTTAATAGAACTGTTTTTTATTGTTTTTTTTTTCTCTCTGATATACTCGTACTTCCTACTAAAATTCAGTAAAATTCATAGGATAATTCACTGAAATTATGACTCCGTCACCTGACACCAATAAAAAAAAGAAAATGTTTTCAGAATTGTAGATCCGAAAGTTTAGGAAACATTGATCTACACTAAACTGTCAACTTTTTTAAAGGATACAAGCTGGAAAGATGTTCAAGGTGCATTTCCAGGTTGATTCACTGTCAGCATAGCAACCGTGGAAAATGACAGTTTTTTTCTTTATATTAGATATTTCAAAATATGAACTGAAAATAAGAAATATATATATATATATATATATATATATATATATATATATATATATATATATATTGCCAAAAAAAAGAAAAGTCAAAAATTAAGTTCAAATGGAAGTCAATCAGAGCAATAAGTCTGCCCATTTTTATTTTTTGTATCTCTTTGTTTTTATTCATTTTTTCCCACGAAAAATCTTTAGATGTACACTTACGTGCAAATCCAAATACACCATTTAAAGATAGGTTAACTTATTCCCACTGCCATTCTTTGAGTTGAACACAGAAATAAACGAATTAATTTTATGACATTGATGTTTGCATAGAGATTTGGCAGGAACTGAGATCGTGAAGATTTTTAGGGTTAAATAACCAGATGTTGATATAAAGTCTAATATTCGATGGTCAAGTATCTATCCTGTATTTCACTAAAAAATATCAACTATTTTCGATTCAGATTTTATATGCATGCGTATGTATGTTCTCGTACTCATGTCCTTATTAAGACAAGTAAGTCATTAGGCAAAATGGTTAGTAAAAAAAGTATTCTCTTAGATAGGTTTTCATGCTCACTCCCCCTCTATTCTCATTCCCTCACCCTCTCTCGCTCTCTCTTCTCATTCTCTCTCTCCCCCTCCCATTCTCATTATCTTTCTCTCTCTCTCTCTCTCTCTCTCTATTTATATATATATATATACATATATATATATATACACACACACACACACATATATATATATATATATATATATATATATATATATATATATAGTCTAGAAAGCTTTACAGCTTTGAACACTAAAAAGTTTTCCAAAGATTTTTTAGTGTCACTTCAGTCAACTATTTCCCAATATCTGTCAATGTAATTCATGTAATTTTCTTCTGTGTTTTTCCAATATTTTACATAGACTTTGTTTTCATGGTATTATGCATTGATTGTTTCTTGTTGGGATCATCAGTTGTCCATCGTGTAAACGTTTTGGTGATTTAAAAAACAAAACAGTTATATCAACACGGCCTCCCTGCGGTGTTGATCAAACACTATCTCCCTTTCTTGCTATATATCTCATATCATAAATGTATTTTGTCATTTTATACAGGGTATTATGTTTATTGTGTATTGATATTATTTTATCCTACATATTTATTCCTTGCAACCGAGCAGCTTACGTAGGTCACCCAAGAAAACATACTTATCAATGAGGGATCAGTAAGTATAACAACAGACGTGGCTTGCTGTCCATGTCATTTTTATTGAATGTTCACTCATGTGAATATCAAATCTGTTGAGTCGGTTTTAATCTCAGACTGTATGAAAATCGACTTATGATATCATCTTTAAGAATACTAATTACATAGAAAAAAATTCTTCCAGTTGATTCTCTACAAACATTCATTTACAGACAGAGAGAGAAAGAGAGAGACATCTTCACTGTTTCAATGGTTGCTTTATCTAGGCTGATAATGTTCAAAATTTTGAAATAAAGTGTAAATAGAAACTCTAGTTGTATAATCCGTACCGATGTTTATTCATTAAAAGATAGGTCGAAAACAGAACAAAACAGTTGCCTGTAAAACTATATCTATATCTATCTATCTATCTATATATATATATATATATATATATATACATATCATTCCCCATCAGTAATATCCCAAGCCTCCTCACATGATCTAATTATAAATCACTACCCTAGTACCCTAGAACCTCGACACCTGATAGCTTCTCCAAGACTGAATACTGCACCTACGATCACATGTTCCCACCAGCCAGCATAAACTTCACCAAAGACAGAACAAAGTCCAACACATCATGATGACCCTCAAGGAATCCTCTTCCTTGATTCCAATTTTGGCTTCCAAAGCGAAATATCTAATGGTAAATTTATTTTCTACCGAAACCTTTTAACCACTGAAAGGCACACACACATACACACACACACACACATACACACAGAGACACGGAGACACAGAGAGACACACATACACACAACACACACATATACACAGAGACACGGAGACACAGAGAGAGACACACACACACACACACACACACACACACACAAAACTCATGCTACTCAAGATGGGAACATCCCCCCCAAACATGTATAGCACACCAATTAATTCATCAGTGGATCAACTAATTAATAAACAAAGTCTTCGTACACTATTACTCCGGAGTCTAGCTCAATTATATTGTTCACACACACACACACACACGCACGCACGCACGCACGCACATGTATATATATATATATATATATATATATATATATATATATATATATATATATACACTCACATAAGTGATTTGTGAATACAATATATTAATACGTATACACACACGCACACATATGCGTGTGAGTGAGAGCTTTCATGATTGGAATATTTCAATTTGGGTCAAAATAAAATGTTGTCATAGCCCGAAATGTCAAACTGCAACGATGTAGACCAAAACAAGTCGATTTTTCCGGACATGGAACAATGAAATTTCGGATTTGCGTGGGTTGGTCGGTGGATGGCTAGAAATGATCAAAGCTTCGGAGGAAATGATTTGCACGCGTCGATGCTTCAGTCTTCAGAACTAAGTTAGCAATTACCAAAACTTTTGTCTCACAATAAGTAAGAACAAATAAGAAAGCGAAAGCCGATAAGATTTCGTATGACGTTTTGGGGGAGATAATAAAAATCAGAAGAAACAAATAGAAAAACTAGACTGGTTAGTCTCTCTATAGAAACCGTCTTATGACCGAATTCTTTTGTCAGCAAGCCATGTTGCAGATTATCAATTGAAAAGTGGGGTGATCAATGATAGAATTTAGCAAAAACTCACATTGTAAAAAATTTAGAGCGGAATCTTCAAAAAGCGAAAAAAAAACCGTTTATAATAAAGAGTAAATATTGATGATTTTTGCTTTCTTGATGCAGCCTGTATGAATGATTCATACAAGTAATACATGTATGTATGAAGGGTCCCTGTTCTGTCTCTACAGATAATGGCAGTTCCCCTCCAGGTTGCATGCCTGGATGAAGCGTGTGAAGATCCTGGGATGCCTGATTGTCTGAATACCAGTGGGGGACTGGGTTCTGCCGATGTCGTCTAGAAAAAAGCAGAGAGTGATATGTCTGGTATCAGCTGGAAGGACTTCAATTAGGGCGTCCTACCCAAAGACTGTTTGCCTTCCCAAGACTCGAGTGACCAATTTCTCCTATTGTTACACATAGCTTGGAAAGAAAAGATGGATTCATACTTTTCCCGAGCGCATTAGCAAGATGTGAATATAAACAGACCCGACCGGTGTTTGAACTCGGGTCGCCAATTCCATCGTCAGATCAGTTACCAACTACACCAAACGTTTGCACGCACACACGCATTCACCTCTCCATCCATTCATTTGGAGAAAGGATTGGCATTATGCAGATCACAGCACTACTAGGATATACAAGAATACTTGGGCAGGTACTAAAATTAACAGAATGAACGTGTCAAAAGGATTAGAAAAGTCAAGCCGGATTCGGACTGCGCAAACCACAGTGCGGCTATGATATGTGAGGAGAGCGGGGGGCTGCAAACCTGAGGAGACTTACTGTCACTCAGATCTCAGTGATGACCACCAGACATCCGGAGTGGACTGCAGGGATGCCGTGAGGAAGGCTGGGGACTCAAGAAGAATTGATGTCACTCATTCTCCAGCGATGACCACCGGACATCTGATGTTAACATGCAGACGCGAGAAGAAGGAGAAGAAGAAGAAGAATAGAGTAGACGATAAAATGAGTGAGATAAAGATGCCTGGCCGATTTGGCCCTGGGTTAGAGGAAACATCTGCCGTAATGTTGTAGTCTTTAGAAGAAAATAACAGAGTGCTAATGTTTAGAACTGTAATGATGACCTGTGAGTCCCTTATTGTTGGGATAGCGAGCCTTTGATGTATACGAAGTCTTTGTTGTGATCAGAACAAGGAAGAAGAAAAGGTTATGTCGCTGAGCCTCCGATGGGAGATTGGTTCGTCCATTGAGCTGAACCATTCACGAACACGTACATACACGCACACACCCGCACACAGAGTTGCATAAACAGACACATTGATATTAGTACTTCACATAAATCACCGTAGCCTGCGTTACTAATTATCTGAAAGTTTTCTAAAATTATCTAAAAAAGACAAAGATCTTTCATCTAAAATTGTCTTTGAAACTACCAGCACATGATTTTGGGATTGTTTGTTCAAAATGAACATAGAGACCCGAAAAGCACTTTTCTTTTCTCAGAAACAAAATAAAACTGTTCAAGCAGAATCTGAAGGTGTACTCACGCACATTTATTGACCACCAATTTGACTAGGAATACCAAGAGACAGACACGGAGACACACACTCATAAAAACGACGGGGTTATTTATATTACATATGAATGAATTATGGATCGATACGATACACTCTTCTGATATCCAATTCCCCCTTATAGCTTTAAACACTACAACGTACTCAACGTAAACAAAAGTGATGGCAAGCAAACGAGTAAAGCTCTTATCAGTTGCTGCTGTTTGGAAAATATCCCCCAATCAAACATAAGTCCCGGATTCGCACCAAACTGTAACCAATTCACTATTACTTCATGGATCAACCTTTCACAAGATGTTCTTTAAATTCATTGGAAACTTTTGGGTATATCGTGTGGACAATTCGAGTGAAGTAAATGTATACTTATACCTCTCCCAACTCATGTTGACCGAGGTAAAAAAAGGGAAAAAAGAAAAAAAAAAGAAAGCTTTGGCATGAAAGGAAAAAAAATAAAAAAGAAGGATAATAAACGAATGAAATGAAAAAGACAGAAAAGGAAGAAAATTAAAGAAACAGGTCTGGTCAGTTGCTCCATAGAAACAGCCATGTGGCCGATATCTGTTAGCAGCAAGCCGTGTTGGGAGTGATCAATTAAAAAATGGGAAAAACGGGTGATCAATGATTGAGTTACTCCTCTCACCTTTCGTTGGAGAGTGATCACTGAAAAAACTAGTGTGAATGCTGCCGAGCTAAGTATCCAATTTGGAAAAAAACCCAAAAAACATGGCAAATTAAACCTAAGGTAAAATGTTCAACTTTTAGGGGGTAAAGTGATTAAAAAAATAAAAAGAGATTTTTATAAATATAGTATGGAGTGAATTTTAACATTTTCAGCCATCTAACTCCATTGATGCAGTCTGTATGCGGGTTATATACGCACATAGTCAGACCAGCATAAAATCTGAAGAAACATATATTGATAGTTTTAGTTAAAGGTTCCTGAGAATCAATGTTTTAAGCAACAGGTGGGCAAATAACTTAATCCTTTCCAAACAAAGCTATTAATAACCTTAATACCTGATGTTTTCAAAAGTTATCTGAGTTGTTGAAATGGAACGTAAAATAAGATTAAAAGTTATGTTTTCTTCACATAGACTTTCACATTACAAACAATCACAAATCTTTGATATAAAAGCCTGAAAGCTACAAGGGAAAACTCCGCTCTTATTTTTATTCCTGTTGGGGATGATTACAGCAACTTTTGTATTGTATACATTACAAATAGATCCCTATATTTGAAAGGCTTGTCAGTTTAATTCAGTTGGTAAGAGAGCTGGTTATGAATTCAAATCATAGTGGGGTAATGTTGATTTTACGTATCGGCTTGGTTTAATGTAACGGCATAGACACTGTGAAGAGTTTACATATTTTTGTGAGGGTTGTTCTTGTTCTTGAAGAAAGTCAACTTCGGACTTGGATAGGAGTTTGGCGATTCAAAATTTGAAAAAAAAGTAAAGACAATTTACTTATTCCTAGGGTGTAACAAAACTCTGAATTAGCTGATAACTTCTCTTACGAGTCTTTCAGTCATGTAATGCCAACTTCTTTCTGGGGTTTTATATCATGATGCAATCATTGTCTATGGTGAAAAAAATTCAATTTCCGTTACACATACGCCCAGTCTTCAAAGGGTTAATAAACATTTGCCCCAAGAAAATCAGCATCTCTTTATTTGCATAAAAATAAATGAAACAGTTTTGGTTAATCACCAAACAGAAATCGTCACATGACCAACGTTATATAGCAGCATACCGTGTTTGGATCGATCAATTGAAAACATGGTAAAAGGGTGATTGATGAGTAAATAATTCCTCTCACTTTTTGTTGGGCAGTGGTCACAAAAAATCTGAATTTTAAAAAAAAAAGCGTGGATACTGCCGGACACCAACTAAAGTATCTCGTTCGACACAACGGTTCTCGTAGGATAATCGAAGTTGAGCATCGTCGAGCCTGGTCAGTATCTAGATGGTTGATTGTCTGGAAAAGCCAGGTACTGTAAGCTAGGGATCATATAGTGATCTCCTTGCACTTGCCAAGACGTCATGGTAAGAAAAGAATCATAATTCCCTCCCTCATGTCGAACAACCTGTGGGGTGCAATGTTCATGAAACAGCACATCCAATCAAGGAGAAGTCAGGAACAGCAGGGGGGCGAAAAATCCTAACTTCAAAGACATCCCAGCAAAACGTGAGGCATGCGTGAGAGCACACCATGGTGCATTGAAAGGTGGTGACCTGCCAACGTGGAAAGGATACAGGGTCCTAACATGTATTATTTCATAGTCACAGTAGATAACCATTGCATCATCCTATGTCGAACGGTATGATATCAGAAGAAGAAGGAATAATCCTCTGTACTCTGCATTCATGAGTGCCCGCTGCCACTAATAAAAAGGTGGAGGAAGCATATATGGAGAGGGGTGGAATCATGTAACTCTGAGTTGGGGTTAGGACAAACGAGTATAGTAGCAATCTTTTTACACGATAGGCATTCAATCGCCATTTGTAGTGCAAGCAAGTACAACCAACTGTAATATCTAGATATCGAATGGTGCACTTGGCTGTTGACCAAGACGCATGACCTAATCCAGTGGTGACATGATAGAGTCAGCACCAGTGAATGATGAGTATTTTTATAAAGGAACATCAAGTTGGGGGTACATAAAATAATTATACTGCCCCAGTATTGTTCATCGACAAAAATTTAAAAACTCCTCGCCCTTGTTGAGAATGCATGATCCAGGTTTGGGGTAAATGCTCAGTTTGCGCTGCCCCAGTAGAGAAACATTTACGTAGTGCATAGGATATCCAACTCTAGCTTTCTAATCATTACTCTACGGTGAGAAGCTCCTTAAGTATGCACTAAGCTTAGCCTATCGATCCACAAGATGATGATGAGGATCGAAATCATGACTTCAGTAATAGTTACCAAAATTAGATTGCTTTAATTTATTTCATAGCAAGGCACAATACCCCCTATGTGGGATCCCCAGGGAGGATCTCATTCGTTACATTGATAACGGTTTGGAAATTCATCTCGCCAACCGTTGTCCCATAGCAAGAGGTTTGTGGTTACTCACACAAATTAGTCTGGTACAAGGTCAAAATTTTGGAGCCCCTTCAGAGGATCAAACTTACTTCTGTACTAACGATTTCCGTGACTAGCTTCCAAATCACTACTTAACGACTTGATATGATAATTACAAATCTTGGAATAAGGTCACAAATGTTGAGCATATAGTAAGGATTGAACCGACTACAGCAGTAACGGTTTTCCTGACTATCATTCAAACTACAACTCAAGGGCGATTTACCGATCTTCTCCTAGTATCCATGAGTATAAATCTATACACCAATTACATTCACAGGCGGAAGCGCCTGTTGTTTAAAGAGCTGGTTTTCTCCTACAGTGAACTATCGGCAAAAAAAAGTGTATGTGTGTGTGTGTGTGTGTGTGTATCTATGTATTCACTTGAGTGTGTACGCATATGCGCGTATGTTCATGCGTGCGAGGGTGTGTGAAATTCTGTTGATGTGTGTATGAATGCGTATATGCATGTACTTACATTTGTGTAAGCATGTTTGGAGGTATGTATGTATATGTATAGATGTATGTTTATGTGATTGTGTATGTCTGCGTATCTGTGTATGCGTTTGTAGTGAGTGTGTTTCGGTCTGAGCGCGTAAGTGAATGGTCGTATGTTTGTACGTTTGTATGTATGCATGTATGTATGTATGCACGCTTGCAAATGTATGCAAGGGTATAGCTGTGTGCATGCTTGTATGTGCATGCCTGTGTACGTGCGCACGCGTGTGTATGAGTGTGTGCGTGTGCGTAGCAGTAGCAGAGAGAGAGAGAGAGAGAAAGCGGGTCTTCTCAAATCTTGACATGCAGCAAAAAAGATGATATAGAGAGAATGATTCATCGCCGAAATGGCGACCATGAATAATAATGGCCGAGCAGTTTGGATAAGGGGTGGCGGGGGGTAGGGCTAGATCAAGCGTGAGACGAGAGAGAAAGGACTAGGGGAGGGGTGCTCTCAGGATGAGCAGGGAAGAGCAACGAACGAACGAACAACAGGTAGCCATGACGACGCGTTCGCGCCCCACTGCACGCCTTCTCCCGCCCTTTCTTTGTTTTTGCCCTTCCCCGCCCATTTTGCACATTACTTCCCCCTCATTGCCCCTAGCCCTGAGCCCCCTACCCGTCTACTGTAGTAGATTTTGACGTTTACATTGTCTTCGTTCCGATATTGAAGGGTTTTTACTTTTCTTATTTCTTTTGTAAGGCTGTAGAATTTATTGATTCAGTTCATTTTTCATTATTTCGCTTCGAATTCTACTTCTTGTTCGGATAATTATTTGCGCACTGCTTTCCTTCTTCTTCTTCTTCTTCTTCTTCTTCTTCTTCTTCTTCTTCTTCTTCTTCGTTCCACTTTTATTATCTTTCTTTCTGCCTCACCCCTCCTCTTACTCTCCTTCTTCTTCTTCACTTTGCTACACTTCATTTTATAACTCTTATCATCATCATCATCATCATCATCATTGTTATTATTATTATTATTATTATTATTATTATTATTATTATTATTATTATTATTATTATTATTATTATTATTATTATTATTATTATTATTATTATTATTACTATTACTATTCGATATTTTTTCGGTTTTCCTTCATTGATTCCTTATTTTTCTTCTTTTCCAAATCCTTCTCTTCATTTTTCTGTCCTACCCACGTCACTGCACACACCCCTTCTACCCTTCATTAATTCATCATTTTTCTCTTTCTTTCATCCTTCACTATACTTCCTCATATTCCCAACCTTTTTTATTTCTTCTTCTTCTTCTTCTTCTTCTTCTTCTTCTTCTTCTTCTTCTTCTTCTTCTTCTTCTTCTTCTTCTTCTTCTCCTCCTCTTCCTTTGTTACAATTTTATTATCTTTCTTTCCGCCTCACCCCTCCTCTTACTCTCCTTCTTCTTTTTCACTTTGCTACACTTCATGTCATAACTCTTCTTCTTCTTCTTCTTCTTCTTCTTCTTCTTCTTCTTCTTCTTCTTCTTCTTCTTCTTCTTCTTCTTTTTCTTCTTCTTCTTCTTCTTATTATTATTATTGTTATTATTGTTATTATTATTAATAATAATAATAATAATAATAATAATAATAATAATGATAATAATAATAATAATAATAATAATAACCGTACCTTCCTTCAACAAAATCTTAGACTTCTACTCACACGGTTTTTTCTTAAAAGTTCTAGCCCGCTTAATTTCTCCAAAAATTGCTTCATACCACCCCACCCCACCCATCTCCAAATATACCACATTCATTATTATCCACTCCTCATCCCCGTCTTTCACGAACCCTTTCCGTTGTCTTGGCCATTTCGCCTTATTCTCATCCTTACGTTCTTTTCGTTCATCAAAAAGTCGTCGTCGTCGTCGTCTTCTTCTCCCTCTAAAATCTGCATAATTCGTTGTCTTCCTTTTCTTATATCTTTCTTTCCTTTCTCTGTTCTTCGACAAACTCTTATCTGTCTATTTTCGACTCCGGTACCCTACACCCTTCCCTCCAACAAATTCCTTCGCTTATGCTCTTCTTCCCTTTTATCCATTGTTTTCCTTTTTTTTATCTTTCTCTTCTCTCTTCCCTCATACTTTCTCCCTTGCCCACCTTGGCCACTTTAGCTTCGTCTTCTTCTTAACCCTGTCTTCTATTCATTCAACAATATCTCCCCTTGTTACTTCTCGAGCACTTCTGTCTGTATATCTCCCTCGTCTCACTCTCATAATTTTTTTTTGTCTCGCCTTCATTTTATTCTCGCCAGTTTCCCTCTTCTTCTTCTTCTTCTTCTTCTTCTTCTTCTTCTTCTTCTTCTTCTTCTTCTTCTTCTTCTTCTTCTTTTAGTTGATCATCTTCTTTGACTCCTACTCTCTCTCTCCCTCCCTGTTTCTCTCTCTTCCATCCCAGACTTCTACTATCGCACTTTCTACTCAAAAGTTCAATATCTGTGGAATGTGCTCTCCTCCTAAAATCTATCTTATTCATTGTTTTTCTCCTCATCTGATGGTGGAATTCGATTCTTACTTGTACTTTACTGCCCAAAAATTCATTCATTATCCTTTCTCTTATCTTTCCCCTCTATCTCCCCTTTCCCACAGACCCTTTCCCTACCTCACATTGGCCACTCGAGTTTCTACTCAACCTTGCCTTCTTTCCTTCAACAAAATTTCTCCTTGTTTCTTCCTTGTACACTTCTGGCCATATATCATTCTCAAAAATGCCCAACCTTTACCACCCGGTGACTAAAACCACTTAATCAAACACAGGCCTCTTTATCCGACCGATCACTTTTTGGTCATTTTTCCAATCCACCCCCAACCACTCCCAATTTGTTACCCACCCATCCACACACACATATTCATATCTCAAATGTTCAACTCCCGTCTCTCAAAAACCCTCTGAACATTATCACTGCGACTACAATCATAATTGTTTCTACTTCTTTTTCTTGAATCATCATCATCATCATCATCATCATCATCATCATCATCATCATCATCATCATCATCATCATCATCATCATCATCATCATCATCATCATCATCAATTGAATTTTCACACTAGCAGAGACTGATGGCCTTCAATGGAAATCAAGCGACAGCAAGTCTCCTCTACAGTCCAGAACTCTTCTCAGTATTCTGACCGTCTATACAAGTGCTGTCGTCTAGATGGTCTCTGTGCTTTCTCCGGATTCACAGATCCTACAGTCTTCTTTTTAGGTTCTTAGGGATCACTCTTAGGGCTCCGATCATAGTCGGCACTACGGTTACCCCTGTATTCCACAACTTCTTCCGTTCCCTGTCAAGGTCCAGAAAATTATCTAGCTTTTCACGTTCTTTTTCTGCTCTACCTTGTAGCCGTCCAGGACAGCCAAGTCCAGTATCTGAGACGTACATTATTATGATGATTATATAGTTTTCATTATCAACATGGTCATCATTTACCTGTTCATATGTTTTGTAATATGTTTCTACACCAATAGTCTCTGAGAGATTTCAAAGGGTTCAGCTATCAGATAGGCCAAACCAACACTCCTCTAGGTTAGAGGTTTCGGAAATGGTGTCGACAGACCACTGGAGTTCTGTCAAATGATACACTGAGGTCCTCAACAGTCTACTTACTGACCCTGACGGTACGAATCTTGCAACAGAGAAACAACATCAAATTACATAATTATTGTATACAGACCTGTACCATGTATCTAAGATCAAATAAATACAAATATGATTTTTAAAGGCAAAAAATGCTCTTCCCTTGAGTTCTATAATAAGTCTTTAGAATTAAATGCTGAAAATAAGGGTCTGGTAGAATATTTCCATTGATAAGGGGGGGGGCTGAATTTTCAAAGTTTGAAAACCATTGCACTAGGTCATCGTTTCAAAGTAAAATCTTTTGTTTGTAGCTTGGAGCCTTGGAACAAATGTTGCTTGTATGTCTCCTCCACCGAGCCTGATAATGCGGCATTTTGCACTACCCGTAATGTAGTCACGAGGTGGAATTTTAAAGTCCGAAGCTTAATGACCTAAATTCTTAATTAACCGAACATGATTCTTCTCAAGCATTTTTCCTTCCTTTTTTTTTTTCCTCCTTCCTTCCTTCATTCCTATACCATAATGTGGTCAGCTGGAAATTACAATCCGTTCTCAGTAGGTCTGCTGGTTTGGTTATTTTTTGACCAAATTCCACTAATCTAACCATTTTGAATAACATCGGAATTTTGGATTTGGCTCTACTCATATTTTTGTCCATTTCGACTTTACTGCTGCTGTATTTTCAAAAGATTATTATTTTCGATGTATATTTCAATATTGCAATGTTTTAAAAACAATCATTACTATTAATTTCATCATGATGTTATTCAACATCATGTTATTTTTTTTTATGATCGCAACTTGAATACTCAGACTGTCACCGTAGTATTGCAATAAAAACAGTAACTGAACAATAAAGACGAAGGTAAACCTTTGTATGATTTCTCAAATAATACTAATGATTTACAATATTTCATCTAATAAAAATGAAAAAAAAATGTTTATATAAACAACTCTAGCCTATGGCCATTGGTAGCCATTTTTTAATGTCTTTCTTGCAAGAAACGCCTCTAACTCTCTGGCAACCTTGGTTCTAACGCAGATTTTTTCCCCTTTGTTTACGCTGATTAAATTTGTTCTTTTAGCCTGTATAGGGCGATTTGTTTGTGCTTTTAAATTCCAAATAATTCTGTTTTTTCAAAGCCGAACCCTTATGATTTATGTTTATACAATTTAATTTTTTTTTTCACTGGAGTACGCGTACAGCTTAGGATATGCCATGATATTTTATTCATCATCATCATCATCATCATCAGCAGCAGCAGCAGCAGCAGCAGCAGCAGTAGCAGCAGCATCATCATCATCATCATCAGTCTATTAGCGTCAGTCAATAAACATAGACCTTCCCGAGGATTCGATACACCTCTCTATCATGGGCATCGTGGAGCCCATACTTTCTAAACTTATCTAGTTCGTCACAACATCTTAATTTCTGTCGGCCACAGCCTCGTACTTGATCTCTGGGGATCCACACTGTGATACATGATGTCAGTCGTTTATCCACCATTCTTGCAACTTGTCCAGCCCATGGTCATTTCAGTTTCCTAACAGTTTTTTATGGTGTCTCTGACTCCTGTTTTCTTCCTGATGTACTGTGCTGTCTTATGATCTCTCCAAGCGAGGTTGAGTATGATTATTTCATGTGCACGTTGCATGCTTCTCAGTTTGAGGGTCAGTCTCTCGTTTAGGTTCCATGTTTTACCTCCGTATGTGACTATCGGTAGAATGCATTAGTTGTATACCTTTCTTGTCAAAACTGGTAGGATTTTCTTGGTTTTTTTTTTGTTTGTTTTTTTTGTTGTTTTTTTTGTTTTTTGGGGGGTGTTTTTGTTTTTGTTTGTTTTTTGTTTTGTTTTTTGTTTTGGGGGGGTGTTTTTGTTTTTGTTTGTTTTTCTCGTCATTAAATGGGGTATTAAAATTCATCATTATAATGATTTTACCTAAATTTTAATTGTTGTTACTTTTATCGCAACCAAAGTCAGACTGGGTTCCTTGTTCAACATGTTAGAATCAAAATTGTTTCCATAATGCATACTAATCAAATTTATTTGGTACTCAAGATCTGCTTTGGTAGATGTTCAAGTAAAATTCTGGGTCGGTCAGATAGTCACCAGTCAATTTGCCTTAATCTGTATTAGTCGACAGGACAATTCGTTTCTTACCCTTAGACATTGACCTGATTATACAGAAACAAGGTTTTAAATGTTGATTTTGAAAATAGGTAGGTTGACCCTATTCAGAATACGTCCAAAACATTCTTTCCACCCAAATATACTCAGATCAGTCTTGTAGCGAACAAAGCTTGAAAATTTGAATTTGCTTCCGTGTGTTTCTTTGTGGTTGTAGTATGTGCAAGCCAAAACGGAAAGGCGTGCAGATTAGCTGGTTGTTCCCAGATAAATTCTAAAATTTCTTTTGTAAAGAAAATCTCTATTGCAAAGAACGTCGATGGGCTAGCTTCAGAACATAATACTATAAGAATTCATGAGAGATAAATGCAGATCTATTGATATATAAACGCGGATAAAGTCCCGAATCTGGTATATATATTTGGGTAATCTACATAAGTGAGCCCTGTTTCAAAAAATAAAAATAAAATAAAATGTGTAGTATTATGATAATACTCTATATCAAATAACAAACTACGTGTAGTAAGACATAAGCTATATATTATTATCATAACTGGAGGAAAGGTGGTGTTTGATAGACACTGCTGGGAAGCCACATTAATATAACTGTTTTGTTTTTAAATCCCCTGAAACGGTAACATGATGAACTACTGATAATCTCAACAAGAAGGCTTCACACAGAGGGCCTTGATATCAAATTCTGTGTAAAGCATAGAAAAAAAAACACGGAAGAAAATTGCATAAATTGACAGAAATGACATAATTATTTGGAAAGAAATTTTTCTATATTTAGTGTCTAGAGTTATGAAGTTTTCAAGAATATATATATATATATATATATACATATATATATATATATATACATATATATATATATATATATATATATATATATACATATATATATATATATATATATATATATATATATATATATATATATATATATATATATATATAAAACATGGCTCTGACGATTGATTAATGTTCTGACTGAGTAGTTTAAATGCTTATTGATAAAAGATACATTACAAGAAACAGTCAACCAAAACTGTCAACCAAACCTATCAGCATAGCTTTCTGCAGTTTTCAAGTTCGTTCGACTAGCTGACCATGTATGTATCATGCGCACAGGCTGCATCAATGGAGCTAAAGGGCTGAAAATTCTGACATTTACTCTTTATTATGTCTAGAAAAAAACTATTTCTCTTGTTTTTATCATCCCCCAAAGATGTTTTAGTGTGAAATTCAATCTGCTATGTAAGTTTGTCAAATTTATCCTTCGGTTTTTTGTCCTGTAGCAATCGTGCTAATCTTCAGGGCATTCTTAGTGTTCACTTCCCCAAAAGGGGCAAAGTAACTTGTTCATTGTCTGACCCTTTTTTTTTACAATTTCTGAGTAGAAGTCCCCCCCTACCCCACACGCAATGCTTCCAAAAGTCTTTGGCCACGTGACGGTTTGTATGATTATAATGTTACAAACTAATTGTATCCTTATTTGTTTTGTTTTTTTACCGCTATCTTTTGCATTTTATATGCTGTTGTCTAGAGTTTTTATTTTTGAAAATACTTGATGAGCAGTTTCAAAAAGGGTTGATGTTTTCAATCCAGCCTGGGCATATTTACAAGCTTCTGGTGGATCTGAAAGTGTGCTTCTTTTGAGAAAGGGAGAAGAATTAGGGGCACTCACAATCAAACCACTTCTGAATCAATGTCAGATTTAGGTAACCCTTGATACAAGGACAAGAGCATTGCAACCGACTCCAGGGGATCGATTCAAGTGGTTCTCTCCGCCCGCCCACTCCCAGAGACATCTGCATTCCAACTCACAGGTTATATCGGCACGTGAAAATCAGAATTTCTATAACAAGTAGCATCACCATCACTATAAAATGATAAGGGCATCGCTCATCTAAGAAGGAAACGCCCTTCTTACTGTTCCGCCTGGTAGTGAACGACTTTCAAGCAAATCCTAGGAAGGATAGAGAGTGCCTTAATTGATAATTAATCATCCTTTGTAATTAATAATTATGCTAATCCAAGTTTACTGATGCTGTCAAGAAGTGACGGAAGTCTATCAAAATTATACATCAAAATTTCCCTGTAATTAAAAACATGATGTTGATCTAAATATCCATGTCCGACCAGAATGAGCCCGAACTTTTTCACTCATTTGCAAAGAAATAGATAAATAAATGAGCGAAATGAAAATAAATAGGTATGGGAGGTAATTCTTCGATTAGCATTAGGTAGTTATTCCCCTTGACAAAAGTGACAGATGGAAAATATTGTTCATCTCAGGGTGTACAGTATGAGTAGATCAATTGAAATTAATGATTGTGTTGAATATAAGGATGAACAAATAGTAGTAGTAGTAGTAGTAGTAGTAGTAGTAGTAATAATAATAATAATTATTATTATTATTATTATTATTATTATTATTATTATTATTATTATTATTATTTGGAATCTCACACCAGTTGCCTGGTGGTAACCGCTGGAGTTTCAGTGACAGCAAGTCTCCTCAAGTCTCCAGCCCTCCTCCCCTAGTAATCATAGGTCGCAGTAATTCTGCGATTAACAGTTTCACACCGGTTGCCCAGTGGTTATCGCCGAAGGCTGAGTGACAATAAGTCTCCTCAGGTCTTCAGCTTAGGTCTCCTCTCTCTTTCGCATATCATGACAGAGCTACAATTCGTTGCAGTACTTATATCTCTAGCGCCTTCCTCAGTATCCGTGCAGTTCCCAGTAGTGCTGTGGTCTGTACGGTCTCTATCCTCCCCCTAATCCCGATTTCCTCCAGTCTCTCCCTCAGTGTTTTGGGGACAGCTCCTAGTGCGCCCACTATGACCGGTACTACCCTGGTTTTCATGTTCCACATCTTCCTTAACTCTCTTGCTAGGTCCTGGTATTTTTCCCTTTTTTCACCCTCCTTCTTTTTTACTCTATGGTCTGCAGGTACAGCAACGTCGTCGTCGTCGTCGTCTACTACTACTACTACTACTACTACTACTACTACTACTACTACTACTACTACTATTACTATTATTATTATTATTATTATTATTATTATTATTATTATTATTATTATTATTATTATTATTATTATTATTATTATTATAATAATAATAATAATAATATGTTGCATCGATATTCAAAACCTAGGCTTTCACAGGATTCGAACACCGATCACTGTCACCGGTGGAAAGTACGTGACGTTAAATGCTGTTGCAAAAAATATTTTTCAATAAGTGTGTACTCATTTTTGAACTGCAACATATTCAGATTTTTTGGCGACAGAGTTTCAATGCTGTTGACTTCGATCACGAATGATACTTAATAACATTCGTTTAGATTATATCATGTCCCACTGTTATTTGTGAAATCCTGCTAAGTATTATTGGAAATTATGTTTGCTGGTTGTTTGAAGAGTTATTTCCCCTTTGTTTTGATAAGGTTATCGAGAATAAGAAATGCTTTCTTTTCTCTTGGACAGTGCTGGCTTAGTTACATTCCTAACTGTAGCATGCAGATTAGAATAAACATATTTACTGCATTTTCGTGCATGTCTTCCAATACTTTGGTCTGCCAGAATATTTTTTGGAGTTTTTTGGGATGCTAATATACGAACGCATCGTACATATATATATATATATATATATATATATATATATATATATATATATATATATATATATATATATGTGTGTGTGTGTGTGTGTGTGTGTGTGTGTGTGTGTGTGTGTAACAATATATTAAAATATGGATGTATATGATATGACATGATTATTATAAATTGCGTTATATTATATAGAAAATTATTTGAGATGATCTCCTGTCATAACTCAGTTAATGTTTCAATTGCCTGTCAACATAAATAGAATAAGCAGCAGCAGCCCCATTTTCTTAAATTGTTTATTCTATTTATGTTGACTAGGGCGAGTGATACATAAATCGTGTAATGATAGGAAATCATCTCAAATACAATTATAATACAACGCAATTTATAATCATACATATATATGTGTGTGAGTGCTTGTGTGTGTAGGCGTATAACTTCCCAGCGTATGTCATGACGTCCTACAATCCTCTGCTTGAGCACAATATTTCAGAAGAGAGTCTCCTTCTGTCTCCATAGTCAATAAAACGGCACCGGTGATCTCTCCCGGGCACGAGCCCACGCAATGCTTATTGAGATTCTGGGATTCCCAGTCGACAGAATCCTCATTTTGGCCCAATTGATGAATTCCAAATAGACGCAGAGCACGATACATTTGCCTGTTGGAGATGCCAGGAATAAATCATTGTTGGCATTGAACTGCCCTAATGGGGGCTCTATTCCCTGGATTGGAATCAGAGTCGTCCTTCTCCTAGACTGGCTGCCTTCCCAAGACTAGATTAGTGTGAAATGAACAGGAATAGCCTTGACCCGACTTCAAAATCGATCGGTTGATTGCACTGGCCGTGGTATTAACCGTTACGCCATTCGTATCACCTTACATCTAACTACAATTGGAGAAATCTATATCAGTGTGCGGGGGTATATATTACGATTACTTGACAACTGGTCATTGTACAGAGTTGAAATTCGCCAGGTAAATTAGCTAGCACACATGGCATAACAATGTTGCGTTTGAAGTTCTTTTGAACGATGGTTCTCTTGGAATCTAAAACGAAAACTACATTCAATAGATCTGTTATTCAAAACTATAGATGAAAATTCATAAGTAGTGTATTTTAATTAGCAGTAGATCTAAATTTAGAAATAAAATATCTAAATTAGCAACACTTAAGAGAATTGACTGACAAACTTCGAACCCATAGTTTCGTATGACAGACGAACAATAATTTTAAATTGCAATTATGGTAGGCTGCTCCACACATCATAAAGTCCAGAGCATTAAAATACGCACCTTTGAAACGGGTACAGTCCTAGCATTAAAAAAAAACAAGTAAATGTGAAAACAAAAATTGTATTTTGGTGGAAAAAAAAATCATTCCTGGTGTTATATCTGACGTTGATAAAACACTCTATACAAATTATCGATTTTACCTACGGATGCGCAATCGGGTATTGATTAGACGTGCCTCCTTCACAAAATCAAAATATTGATTCCTTACCTGCATTTGTCTTGAACAATAGAATTATTTCAGTGTTTGAACAAATTTTATGCTATCCTGATTATGAAATTTTATCATCTACATCATTTTTGAATCGATTTATTAGTTGGGACACACACACACACACACACACACACACACACACATGCATATATATATATATATATATATATATATATATATATATATATATACATATTTCAAAAGATTATTTTTCGTATCTTCACGCAGCATCAATATATACATACATATATATATATATATATATATATATATATATATATATATATATATATATATATATATATATATGATGGGGGGGCAAATATTGTTTAATATTTTTCAAATAGCTCGTTTCATTGTCCTTATACAGCGTCAAAATTGACAGAATTTGAACCTGATATTAAACAAGAACAGGCACTGCGACATTGTTTATATAATTTCTGGCAGCATTTGTCTAAATTTTTTCAACGTTTGTTTCTGTGGTAAGAATACCAATGATATCAAAAATTATTGTTTTCAATTGATTTTCCAAGTTAATTCCTGTCAAAACTTTAGTAATAAGAATAAATTATCATTGCATTAGAAATAAAGGATGAATATCGTCCGAAATGCGATATGATTCATTGACAAACGTCGCCTTCAGATGTACGAATTTCGAGGAAATATTGGAACAAGTTTGAACATTGAAGAGTTATGTTAAGATATCAGAAATTTTTGGTTCGAATTTAGACAATTTTAAGGTGTGTAATCAAATATGTTGAAATAACGTTTTTGAAATATATTGGATGATTTTCGCACACATTTTCACGTAGTCATTGACCCTCCAATTACTTTGGTTTCACCCTGTATATGTTCAGACGAATCACTCTATCTATGAATTGATGTCTTTGCATGCAAACAGATATGAGTTGGTGCATAGAACATTTGTGAATCTAGGAGCCTGCTTAACAAGGGTATGTGTGAATGAGTGTTTTAGTGCGTGAATGTGTGGAAGGGTTTTCTTTGTGCGTCTGTTGATAAGGGAGATAACTCATAATGAGGATGACGTAATTAAGGCACAGTGCCCTGCAGACGATGACGATGACGACACGACCTTAAGGGTCCACCTTCCTTGATATGTCAAACTGATAAAAGCGATGAAGAAGATTGAAAGAAAGAAAAGAAAATGAGATGGAAAGAGGAGAGAGGGATTTTTTTATAAGGAGGATGAAGGGGTGTCGAGAGTGGAAAATAAAGGAAAGAAAATGAAGGGGAAAAGAAATGGGGGAAGAAAAGTAAGAAAAGAAAAAGATATCAAGAAGGAAGAATGGAGGGAAGGAAGGAAAGAAGAAAATTCGAAAGAAAAATACTACATAAAAGTGTTGGAGAGAGAAGGAAGTGAATGAATAAGGGGGAGAGGAGAGGAAAAGAGAAGAAGACAAAAAGCAAGAAGGAGGAGTGAAGAAGAAGAAGGAGAAGAAGAAGAAGAAGAAGAAGAAGAAGAAGAAGAAGAAGAAGAAGAAGAAGAAGAAGAAGAAGAAGGAGAAAGGATTATACGGGAACGACAGAAGAAAATAAAAGAGAAAGAAAGATGAAAAAAAGAAGAATAAAAAGAAAGAACTGAGTAAAGAAAGACGGAGGAAAGAAAGAAGAAGGGAAGAAAGGAAGAAAGATCGTAAGAGATAGAAAAGGGTATAAAAATAAGAACATATAATCAATAAAAAAAAACAGGAAAAGAATAAAATGATTCGGTGGGGACTATTCCACGAGGCGTGTCTTAATATAAATGAGTACTGGGACTTTCCCTTCAAGAAATGAAGATTTCGATCCTTCTAATTACCCAAATGAAGGCAATGATGAAGAGATAAGAGCAGAAAGAAATAAAGATAACCTTTTTTTCGACTTTTAGTAGACTCCCGTTATTATGGCACCTTGCGGGGATTTGGGAGTGTCGTCATAACAAATTTGCTGGGCTAGAAGTTTTTTTTCTCTTCTTTTTTCTTCTTCTTCTTCTTCTTCTTCTTCTTCTTCTTCTTCTTATTATTATTATTATTATTATTATTATTATTATTATTATTATTATTATTATTATTATTATTATCTTTATTATTATTATTATCATTACTATTATTATTATTATTATTATCATTATTATTATTATTATTATTATTATTATTATTATCATTACTATTATTATTATTATTATTATCATCATTATTATTATTATTATTATTATTATCATTACTATTATTATTATTATTATTATCATCATAATTATTATTATTATTATCATCAATATTATTATTATTATTATTATTATTATTATTATTATTATTATTATTATTCTCCAACTATACACAACATTCAGGCATCGACTTGGATGCACACTACAGCTATTCTTAACATGACTGGGCAACTTATGCTCAAATATATTGCTCTGTTAGAAGAAAAATGATATCGTTTAATAATTTACTTCTTCAAATCCGTCTTTTCAATAGATATATTACAGAATGGTATACCATGTTTATAAATCAAACCATTTTTAATGTCTCAACTAAATTCCCTCTCATTCTTCACTCTAGAAATGTTGTTAAACCCAATGACTCAAATCTTTCTTCATAAACAAGATGTTTTATTCCATTTATTCGTTTATTTACTTTCCGCTGTATGCTTTCTAGTTTCAAGATTAAATTTTAGTTCTCATGCCCAGCCATTGGCCACCAAGCTTCAGTACAGCATTCTATATTAGGTTTAATCAATGTCTTGTGTATTCAAACAATAAAAATGCTTCCTTTGAGAGAATATTCCTGATTATCCAACTAAGTTTCTGATTCGCTTTTGACACAATTGATGAAGTACAATGAACTTTGTATGAATAGAGACGTATTGAAAAGCGTCTTGTTAATAAACTTGAAACGTAAAGCGTACAAATAGTATAAGCCATGACTCATTAATGTGAAACATTGAGATAAATAAAACCACTTGCAAACCAACTCAGAATCATACAAAGTAGCAATACCCGGAATAAGAGATAGAAAAGAGGACAAAAATGGGGCTGTGCTGGACACTTAGCAAGAAGGAAGGTTAACACGTGATGCAAATAGCTAACCGATTATTCCACAGAGGGGTAGCATACGCAGTAGGAGACAACCAACCAAGATTTTCATTTCCACGAAGACCGGCATGGGGACTTTTCCTCTAGAAGATGATATTCTGGTCTAAGAAACCGAAATAACGGCATCAAAAACAAGATAAAAGTAGAAAGAAACAAAGATTATTCTTCCCTTTATAATAGACTCCCTTTATTAAGGCATCTGCAGAAATATTGTTATAATTTTGCAGTTATGATAGCTTGTTTTTATACGAATTATCTAACATTATATTCCTGTTCTCTCAATCCCATTATTATGGCATACTCCCGTTACTACGGTACCGTCAGGGATACAAAAATGTAGCTATAACGAATTTGTTGTTATAACGGGTTGATTTATACAAAGTAAATTACAAAAAAATCTGTTAGAGAAACTATGAACATCCAAGAGTTCTGTCGTAATTCACCGTTACAACGCGTATGTTAATAAATGGTGCCGCTAAAAAGATTGCCGTTACAACGAGAATGTACAAGCGACTGAAAAAGCTCAAATGATTAAAAGAAAAGCCGCAGGAAAGAATAGAGACCAAAGAAGAGACCCTACGCAGAATTCTAACATTCGCCAATCATTTTTTGCATTTGAATTACTGTCAAACAAATAAAGAACAGGTCTGGTTAGTCACTCAATAGAAACAGTGACCAACGACTTTTGGCAGCATTCCCAGTTGGAGATTATAGATTGAAACATTTAAGAAAAAGGGGTTACACATGAACAGGTTGCTTCTCTCGATTTGAGGGCGGGGGAAACGATAATAAAAAAAACAAAACTGATATTCTTTTTTTTCAAAAGTGTGGATGCTGCTAAGGGTTCAATTAAGTATAAACGTGGAATACAAATTGAACCCCCTTCTAAAAAAAAACATTTAGGTGGTGTTTAAAAAAAGTACCTTTTTTTTGTAGACGTATAAAGGATTAAAGGTTCAAATTTTCAGTCCATAAGCTCTATTGGTGCAACTTGTACGCGTAATAAATACATAGCAAACCAGTCAGGCAGACCAACTTAAAAACTGAAAGTAACCTACGCTGACACTTTTGGTCGACGGTTCCAAGTATCATTTATGACGGTAGCCTGAACCAGCATTACTCAAACTTATGTCTTTTTGCTTTCAAACATTTAAGAATGAATGGAATATAAAGTAATATAAGATAGGTCTGGTTAGTCACACATTTGAAACCATTACGTGACCAGCATCTTTTGGTATCATGTCACATTGGAGATGATAAATTAGATACTGAAAAAATGTGTGATCAGTGAATAAAGTACTCCTTACTTCTTTTAATGTGTTTTGATTAATAGAAAAGTCAGAATGTTCAAAGGACAAGCATGAACTATTCGAGACACAAACTAAGGGATCAGTTTAGCATAAACTCACATATCTAATTGGACCCCACTGCTAAAAACACAGTATGGGGAGGATAAAACAAGTTTGTTTGTTCGTTTGTTTTTATTTTAGACATAATGAAGAATAAATATCGCGAATTTCAATCATCTATCGCTATTGATGCAGCCTATGCGGGTGACAGATACATAACCAGCTGGCCTGACCAACTTGAAAATTGAAGGAACCTATGTTGACATTTTTTGTGACAGTTTTGATTGAGGTTTCCTGATATTTGAAGCCCCAATGGACAACTAAAGACTTGCAGGCCTGAATTGGCCAACAGCAATCTTTTTTTTTTTTTTTTTTTGTTATCCATGGCCAACCTAGGCATTAATTAAAAATGCTATGGAAATTTTCTCAGAAAGTTTTTTTTTTTTCTTAATTTTCATTGTAAAATGAGGATTTGGGGGGCTTTGAAAATCAATGACATGATAATTATACTTCATATGTTTGTTTAAAATAGAAATTAAGTGACGTTTCCTCTGAATTGATCAACGTTTTTGAGGTGAATAAAGGTGAAAATTGTCTTGTGTCGTCTTCTAGGTCAACAAGGTCACCAATACAGATTTAAAGGAATCTATTCTTGTCTAGGAGATGAACTAGACAAAGCAAAATTATTTAGGTACAGAAGGGGCTCATGTAAATTCCCACGTACAGCCAAGAACATCATCTTCAGTTCTGTCAAAATTATCGTGCACTTTTTCAAAATTGACTTCTTTCTTTCTTCAACCCTATTCAAACTTCAAAGTTTTAAGCAGTGATACATGTTCTTACACATTTTGGATTGTACATTCATTTTAGTATTCTGTACAAAGGGAATTTAAACTATTCTTGACCTCATGTAACCTCAAGTTGACTAGGCAAACTTGACCTCATCCTACCCCAAGATGGTAGCTAATGTCGGGTGAACTAGCATGCCCTTTCAAGACTCCTGCATATCCATTTATCTTATTTATAGTAGCAGGTTATAGAAAGGAAAAGGTCTCGAATCAAGTAAGCCACTATTGCAGTTGCTATTACTGTGTGAGTTGGTTCAGTATTGTCGTCATGGGATCTGGTGAATATTTCAACCCCAAGAAGAGTGTCCAAGAGGAAATATATCTGAAAGATACCTCCTTGATTTTACAAAAATTACAAATTACAAAAAAAAATGGGAATAACAAGAAGAGTATTCAATATTAAGAAACTTGAAATGGTGAAAATTCGTCTCTTCAGCGTGTAGGATTGTGAATGAAAGTATGTTTCAACTTATGTCAAGGAAAACAGGGTTTTATTTTGCTTTGTTTTTCTTAAATCTCGACCTAAGTGTATTTCAAGGGGAATCCATTTTCAATTCAAGTTTATGTTGAATTGACCACTCTTTTGTGCTCTTTTTTTAACATAGATTTTTAGTGATCACAACACGAAGTCATTTATTCATTGATCATCCCTTTTGCCAATATTTTAATTGATGATCCCTTACACGGTATGCTACCAAAAGACGTGCATCACATGACAGTTTTTATTGACTGATTAACCAGACCTGCTTCAACAATTTCTGGCCATGAGAGAACATTCGACGGTTAGAAACTATTACGCTTGTAATCACTTTTGTTTCTTTTTGTTCATCTCGTTTTTATTTCATTCTTTAACGAATTGGAAGTTTGGATGATTGATTGAAAAGCTAAGAAAGGTAATTGAATTTTTTTTATGCAACTCAGAATGGAGTCCATTCTTGGTTATCAAGATTGCTGTTTTTCTTAAAACTTTCCCAGATTGATTATGGAAGCCGTGTTTCAAGTAACTACCTACATTACTCAACGGGAAAAAACAATTGTGGCCGTAAGTAATTACTGTGTGTTCCGAAAAAATACGAACAATGAAGATTTTGAAAAGTTTTTTTCATTCATTGAGAGTTTGGACTGAAATTTTAACCGTGGGTACGCTAAAACCTTTGCACAAAATCTTTTACTTTTCAGCTGCTTGACCACACAAACGATTTGAGAGAAATTTTTGTTTGAAAGCAGAATTAAAATTCTTTGTTCTTGCTTATCTACGCGCAACTGGATGGGAATAGCCCTTCTGCCTACGGACAGAACATTGCCAACGGTCAGCGAATGGGTCATTTGATTTTTCCGTGTACGTAATTCGAATCAGCCGGTGCTGATTGGTGTTTGCTCAGTAACCGGCTCTGGTTCCTTCCCATTAAGCACTAAGTTTATCCTTGTGTGGTCACACAACTGAAGCCTGAGAATTTTAGTTCGGTAGAAGAGTTATATATATATACATATATATATATATATATATATATATATATATATATATATATATATATATATATATATATATATATATCAACTCATAGCCAAAACATTTTCAGTAACTTTTAAGGTTGATACCTATGTAGCTCCTCGACCCCACCACCCCTCCTCCTACACTATCCCAATCATACCAAAAAAATCCACCTCCACAACACTACCCCCTACCTTGACACACTCTGCCCTCCCCAAGACAAACTGCTGCTGCTTTACCAAAATCCCAATACCTGCTGGTCATTCTTACATTCAGCAGGAGGCCTCTAGTAGCCCTGACAACAAAACTTACCCACAATGCATAGTCCCTGGCAGTGGACTCTGGTTCCACATGGTACATTTTAATCCACACTCACACAACACGCACCACTGATGATGGGAGAAATCCCGAAACATGTATGGACTATTGACATATAAGGATTAATAAACCTTACCACCAAAAACTTCACTCCCGAGTCTGTCTCACTCTCTAAAGTACACATTATATATATATATATATATATATATATATATATATATATATATATATATATATATATATATATGCTCATAGTTGCCATAACAGTTGTTTGTGATAGACTTTGTACAAATCAACCTGTTACAAAACCGTTTCGTTACGTAGATAGACCTCTCTCAAAAGTGATAGCAATGATTCCAAAATACAATAGAAACTATCACATGGTCAAAGTTTCTTGCATCATATTTGAAAGGAAATCCTAAATAAATAGAAAAAAAGAAGCACTTAGAACGCGCACACCTCTGATGTAGCCATGAAGTAATTATGAAAAAAATCCGTTTACATATAACCACGAAGAAAGGGAAGTAACTATGTTTCGATTTTCAAAATTTTGAACCCTTGTTTACCTATTCTCAACATATGACAAATACTTCTGGAACCATCTCCAAATTTAATCAACTTTTCCCTCGTTCATGAACGACCTTTTCACAAATCGTCGATGAAATTCAATGAGAACGTCTGAGTATATCACGTACCGTAAACGGAAGTATAAGCAGTTGGGTATCCCGTCAATGCTTCCGAAGAGGATACCAATCTCTACACTACGGTTAATAATCCAAGACCCCCCCCCCCGGACTCTCTGACTGGCTTGTGACAAGAAATTGAGGAACAGGAAACTGACTCTCATTCATGGAGCAAGGCAACTCAAAACCGTAAAAAAGCATTCACGTGTCTCGGCCAACGATGGAAAACCTTTTTCGCACGGTGTGTCAAAAGTCCAATTTTTTTTAATAATTCCGTTATCAGAGTCTCACTTACATGTACATAGGTATTTTAGATGTAGATCATTGCTTATAGATAAGCAGCCAATTTTATTATACTTTTATATTCATAAAATTAAGAATTTAATAGAATATCACTTGAAATTCAGATTCATACCCTTGAAACTAAGATAACAGAATGAAATTGAATCATCATAAATTTAGAAGACTTTTTCGAAGTCCAATGTGTGTCATCTAAAAGCCTACGGCTTGTGACAGATAACACGCATACCATAGGCTCGCTATCGATGGTCTAGATTGACTATGGCTTTAAGAATGTCTGAACGAAGTTTTCAATCCTGAAGAAGTGCATTAGACCATTTCATAATTACAAAAATACAAAAAAAAAATGACACTGATTTTTTACAAAGAGAGACTTCTCAAAAGAGTGATATCAATAAATCCAAGATACAACGGGTCTCTCAATAGAAATCATCACATGATCAATGTCTTTCGATAGTATCTCGTGTTGGGGATGATCAACAAAAATTGTTAAAAAAGGGGGGATCAATGAGTAAATTACTCCTCTTTCATTGGGCAGTGATCTCTAAAAGAGTTCGTATTTTCGAAAACCAAGCGTGAATGAAGCCGAACACAAATTAAGCGACCAATTTAGCATAGTCTTAGATTGTAAATTGAACACCTACAAAAACCTTTTTGTAGTTTTGGGTAAGAAACAAAACGTCTTTCATTGACATAATAAGGGATGAATGCTGGAATTTTCTGCCCTCTAGCTCCTTTTGTACGGCATGTACGCGTGATACATACATAGCCAGCCAGCCAGCCAGTCAGCCAGACTCAATTGAAAATTGAAGATATCCTTTGGTGACGAATCTGCTAGACTTTTTTTAACAGTATTCCAAAGAAGGCTGGAGGGTTCTGCAACCCACCGGTAGAGATAAAATTGATTGAAAAATAATTCATTCTGAATAAACTAATAAACGATTCAGATTGCATCACAGACGCATTTGAACAACCATAGCCATCAAACATGGCGAAGGGTTCTATTCTATCTATTTATCAATGTGCATGTTATTGTTTGTATGTTCCAGTACACCTGGCCTTTCTTTTTGTCTTTGGACTTGAAAATTAGCATCCGTACTCTACTAAAACTGTTCTAAAAATGTTTTTGAGAAAACATATTTGGGGCCTCACTCTGGAAGGTTTAATAAGGAATCTAGAAACTCCAGAATCTGGATGTTTTTGTTCTTTTACTCTATTCCGGATCTTTCCAGTGATGTCATGAATAGAATTTTACCATATTTTTTCTTTTATTGATTTTTTTTTATATTACTTCAAATTTTAACGCTTCGGTTGTTCAATAATTGACTCTGATGGCGAGTTGTATTTAGAATTGAATCATTGGTATTGAATTATGTCCATTATCTCAATGATGGCACAATACAAGTATAAAATGGAATAGCCCTACATACAGGTTGGAAAGGTGTAATCCAGTGATTATGAACATGGGTCGAAAACCCCAAAAGGGGCAAATTTGAATATACTAGAAGTAGATTTAAAATTTTGGTGCAAAGAACATAAAACGTTGCTTTGCTCAAAACTCAATCGTGTTAAGGATTAACTAATTATTTCCAAATTAAAAAAATACTATCAACAAACTCTCTGAGTTGACTTTATTATCGCAATTAGTCAGACATGGAATTTAAGACATCTGAATTTAAGACATGAATAAGAGAGATTAGAGAGGAAAAGGAGTGACTCCGTGATGTCATGCCAAATAAACTCGCGTTTCTGTGTTCTCGGTATATTTTTCGTCAACATTGAATTTCTGTTATGATAGATATCCCTTTTTCATTTAATGACAATTATGTATTTTTTGTTTATATTTCTTTCTGGAGATAATTACCTTGTTACAAAAGACGTATAATGATAAAGCCATTAAACAGTATAAAAACAAGTGATTTTTAAAAGGGCAACATATAAACATCCATGATTTTGTGAAATTCGACCAACTGTTCATTCATATCAGTTGGTCGTGTTTTCTAATCAACGTAGAGGAACGATAATTGCTACTACCCTGGATTTGATGAAGATTATTTTTTTCTGTCTTGTCACGATAGAAAAACAAAGTTGTCTCCAGGTATAGACTGGTATTTAACAAATAAATTGTTTATTTATATATAAAAAGGGACATACTTTTTTTTCAGCTATTGAGGTGGGGCCTGGAACATAAAAAAAGGTCGAGAACTACCGGTCTAATTCAAGCTCAAGATTCTTATGAATCATTCCGTAAGATAAAACATGTTATAAATGGTTTCTTGGTCAGGTCACCAACTATCTCAGACGTACACATTAATTCAGTAAAATACATATCTAGATTGATAGATATGAACGGCAGAAAAGATTTAGAGGTAAGTACGGACTGAGATCGATTCATTGATAGCATTGATTGAGTGTATGATTCATATAATCTGACTATGATTGACAGATAGCAGGGGGACATACAGAAATGACTATATTATTATGGACAGGATGAATTATAGGTAGACATCCGTACCTTGTTTAAATGAATCATTCTGTGTACAAGAACTAATTATCTGAAAAAACATCTAAAAGAAATATATCTTTTATCTAAAATTATCCTTAAAAAAATACCAGCGTAAGATTTGGGCATTTTTGGTCCCAAAATGACCATAGAGACCCCCAAAGAGCATTTCTTTTTGAAGAAAGAAAATAAGCTTTTCTAGATGGTGCTTGATGGTGAATTCATGCATATTTTCATTGTTGCAGTCCCAAAAATGCGACAAGGAACGTCCAGAGACATATTCATGAACAGAGACCAGCTAAGAGAGAAGAATCTGTAGCTCATTTGATTGGTTGGTCGGGTGGGCCATTTGTGGGGCTGCAGTTAGTTGATATAGACACAGAGACAAAAAGAACTAGATAGATAGATTGATAGATAGATAGATAGATAGATAGATAGATAGATAGATAGATAGATTTATTCCTTCCTTGTCGCTCGTAGCTCAGCTAATAAGACGGTCCAGGGTATAGAGAAAGTGGGTCTTTGGTTGATGTTATTGAGCGAGGAGATCGGTGTCTTCCTTGGGAGGATTAACTGAATCACCACGGGAGACTCTCTTCATGGTGTTATTTCGTACATATCCTTCCGATCGTCTCTAGCTGATTATCATCCCTGGAATTCCCAGACGGTCACCCATTTAGGTTCTGACCAAGACGGTGAATAACTTCGATGATTGTACTTGTACCGATGTGTCTGATGTGATTTTTTTATAACACTTCATACATAGATAGATTGATAGATGTAGAGAAAAGGTGAACATACTTGGTATGTTTTTGATTGGCTCCAAAGACTGACATTTCTCTGGATCGAAATTTGGTATAATTTTATTAGATTAAGCATAGAGCAAGCTCAACCTCCAAAGGTCCTAAAATGAAGGGTATACAAGTAATGCATCCTTTCGATAGCCACCTATGGCGCAAACACAAGGAACCTTATCAAAAGATTGATCCTCAAACTGAGAACCATGCAAGGTGCACAGGAGACAATCTTACTCAACGTCTCATGGAGGGAACATA
>OY735211.1:62876513-62904013 GCA_963457665.1 Thysanoteuthis rhombus
CTTATATACGAGTAAATACGGCAGTCATTCTGCCTATCTACTTTTTGTGACTCTTTTCTTTGTTTTGCTCGGTTCAAAACAATAGTAACAAAGCAAAATCGCCCGCATATCTCAAAAAGAGAGTTGCGAAGATAGCATCGGAAATAGAGGTCTGGGTTAAAAGTGTAATCTCCACTAATGAAGTGGTTGCTAACGTTTTCACGTGATCAGACTTGAAAGAAATTGAGACGTTTTTTTTATTTTTCATTTTTTATCTTAATCATTTGATTAATTTTTGAATTTCTGTCATCTGACTTCCCCTCATTAATAAAATTAATCATTAAGCTATTTCACATGACGGAAGTCACAGGAACGATAGAGTGAAAAGCTTTCTCTCTGAATTCTCAGACAAGGCTTTCTTTTTAAATAAGTGATTTTATCAGACGGGCATCCGCATTGAGATATGTAGGCTACAACAAAGTAGGGCCAGATGGTCCAGTTGACATGGAGAGTTATTTCCCCTGGTGTAAGCAAGTACTATTTTGTTTATTGCTTTTTATTACGATACTGTACTCTCTTGTTTCATCTAAATGAATAAATGAATTAATGGCTTGGACTTGCAAACGAAGATTATAGGAGGACTTTCCATGGCTATAGTACGTAAGATGGCAGAGTCTATGTCTCGGAATAGACGTCGTGCCAGCACACAATATTTCAAGTTGAAGCACGATCCGGGCAGGATCGACACACCTTTTAAAGCGAGAGTTTGCATCCTTTGATTCACCAAGGTGGGACAGATTGGGGTAAATCCCCGGGGCCGTGGGTCTGACAGGATTTTCCTTTCTAACAGATCCCCGAGTTTGCGTTGGAGGCTCTGCCACTCTTTTCCTGGAGTATTCCGACACAGGACACGAACTTTCCATAGTTGGTGGATGCTTAAGGTGAGTGTTTAGCAAAGTGGATCATCTTTAAAATCTTTGTTATGACTCGAACGTGAATTGAACCGAAGACTTTTTGAACCAGAAGTGAGTACTGCACCACAGTGCTTGTCATTGCCTTTTTTATAGAAGGCTCTAGTTTTGTTTTTGTTTTTGTTTTTTTTTTTGTTCTCTTACTTCTTAATACATAATGTATGGGACAGTTATATTTTTGAAAATATATTTATATAATCAGACAGAATATTCATGTATCCCTTATACTATTTGAAACTCTACTTGAATTTACAACCCGTTAGTACAGGGGGAATGAGTCACTTGGCCTGGACAGTGTGAATAGAATAAACAATGAAAGAATATAGGGCTGATACAGGAAACAAACTGGCGACCAATAAAGTAGCTGCTTCAACGTAGTGTCGCTCTTCTCATTGTGCTAAACAGCCTAGTGGAAAGGTGAAGGCCCAAATAACATATATATGTGAGAGATAGTTTGATAGACGGACAAACTGAATTTGACAGATAGATGAATATATAGGAGCAAACAATACATGTATACGTATATATATATATATATATATATATATATAGAGAGAGAGAGAGAGAGAGAGAGAGACTGCTGTTTCGTCTTATTACGACTATTCAGTGTGGCTGTAGACTCAATATTTACTCCAGTGCCGCCTGGTGGGATTGAAACCTTCACCCCAGTCCAGTATTCTACCTCTCCACTACGCAGAAGTGGACGGATAGTGGGACCGAATGAAGTTTTTTTTTCTTTACAAATACGTCATAATTCACCATCTACAAGAGAGCTCAATTCAAGTAAGAAAAGCATTGCATAATTACTTTTTGCAGATTGGAGACCTACGTAGAAGTGCTCGACCCTCCTTAAAGGGAGGGGGGGGTGTTGATATATATAAACATATATATATATATATATATATATATATATATCTTTATATATATATATATATATATATATATATATACATATGTATATATGTATATACACATATATACACACACACACACATATATATATATGTATATATATATATATATATATATATATATATATATATATATATATATATATACATATACATATATATATATATATATATATATAAGCAAAAAAGGTTGATATAAACGTTTTTGTGTGGTCAATCCACTATTTGATCTACTCCGACTCAATGTTTGGTTTGTGATGAGAGCATTTTATGAAAATGAACCCATAACACATCGTATAACGAATTAATGATTTGTCCATTGATATATGTATATAAATATGTACATATATGAATAGATAGATAGATATGAACAAACAATATATATATATGCGTGTATAAGATGGATATGAACAGGCTGAGATAAATACTTAGCCATTCATGTGTGTCACCATTTGGATTATGAGAATTATGGACCCGCTTTAATATATCGTTAATTCCCATCAATTTTGTACCACGTGACCAGACGTCTCTGTTGATTGGCAAAATCATGGTTAACTAAAGAGCAATAAAGCCACTTTAATCGCTGTCATTTTCACCACTGGTCCTCGTTATTCGTCGGTCGCTTCCGGCAACTGATGAGACGGCAGTTCGGTACGTTGCTTCCTCTCTTTTTCATTAGGGATTTATTAAAAGCATTCATGGCTGGATCTGTTTGATGAAAACTTATATCAGTCCTGACTAGTTTCTTGGCATTTTTTCCATTTTCTGGGTTTACATAGTGCAGTTGTTTATACACAGAGGAAAAATGATGGCTGAAAAGCCTGGTTGTTGCATGGTCAAACTCGACTCTAACTTCTATTTTGACCTTAAATGATTACTGAAACGCTTGTATTGCGCATATGATAAATAAATCTAAAACTATAAGCGATTTGTCAGTTTGGCTCAATTGGTGGGAGAGCCGATGAGCAATCAGTAGGTTTGCGTTTCAAATCACCGTAAGGAAATGTTAATTTTATTTATTTGAATGGAGTGATATCATGGTCTAAAAGCGAAGTGTTCACTCACTAGAATTAGGTAAAGATTGTTCTTGTTTTTACGGGGTCAGATGAAATAAACTCTAACTTGGACTAGAGCTTGACATAGTTAGTTATGAACAAACTGTGATAGATAGATATATAGATAGATAGATATGAACGTACTCAAATACATAAATGGGTATATTTCTTACAATTGGGGCGGAAAAACGTGGAAACAAATTATCAACCTCACCCAATATTAGATAATGGAAAGCAAACGTATTCACGCAACCAACGGGGCGGGCGTTTTCTCCACCCTGATGATAAAAGATACATCCAGCATCTGAAGATGGCCGTAGGGTACAACGGCCGAAACATTGTGTTAAAAAGATGTGAAGACAAAAGTCTGAAAAAAAAGTTTACATAATGAGATAGATAGATAGACCGATAGATAGATAGACGAATGTGATTAGTATTAAACACTGAATAAGGTGCATCATTAAGAAAATACATTAAGCTGTAAGTATCTAGATGAAAATTCTTCTTTTTTGTTTTCACACAGGGGAATAAAGTCAACTTCGATTTGGTCTGGAGCTTCACAGACAATCAGAGATCGTTGATAGTTATTATTTCCCGTTTATTCGGACATGTAATATCACTGTTACTGTTTTTGTTTTGATATCTGAGATGGAGAATTACGCACCAGTGTCCCTTCAATTGGTCGATGGCCAGTAAAGGACCAAAAAGTTTATGAGTCACTGAAGTACTGGAGTGTGCAGAAAATACTTTCATCTTTGAGACAATCATTGACTTTTTTGTCTGAAGCTTACGAAATGACTTCAGATAATTCTGTCAAAAAGTGTGTACATATATTTTATTAGATGAAGTATTATAACTCATTTTGTTTTCATTTCTAAGTACTCTTTACCTTCACCATAATTTATTATTATCCTCATCATCATCATCATCATCATCATCATCATCATCATCATCATTATTATTATTATTATTATTATTATTATTATTATTATTATTATTATTTGTGATCTCACACCAGTTGCCTGGTGGTAACTGCTAGAGTTTGAGTGACAGCAAGTCTCCTCAAGTCTTAAGCCCTTCTCTCCTAGTTCTCATAGGCCACAGTACTACTGCGGTTTACAGTTTCACACCGGTTGCCCAGTGGTCATTGCTGAAGGCTGAGTGACAATAAGTCTTCTAAGGTCTTCAGCCAACTATTATTATTATTATTATTATTATTATTATTATTATTATTATCATCATCATCATTATTATTATTATCATTTTTATTATTATTAGTAGTAGTAGCAGAAGCAGTAGTAGTAGTAGTAGTAGTAGTAGTAGTAGTAGTAGTAGTAGTAGTTGCTTTTATGGTAATTCAATTGCTGAGACCGATTACCCTCTGGCAATGAGCAAATGGCGTCGGTTGGAAGAAACGAATAAACCATAGGTTGAGTTTGAAGTCACACCTATATGGGGGGGGAGTACAGTTCAAGCCCGCCTGCCTTAACAATCCAACTAGCAAGACTCAACCAGTAGACAGAAGTCCAAATGAGACACTTGAACGTAATTAACAAGTCAAGATGAACATAAAAAAAGACGTCATAAAATGGAAACTAAGACATATAATAAAAAGTATGATTTATTCAGCAATCTGAATTTTCTTTAGTATTTATCATTATTTATTCATTTGCCAAGCCAAATTCTTACTAGACAGCGAAGTGACAGCATTTATGCACTAATTTACATAAACCTATAATTAAATAATGCTACTTAAAGCAAAGGCGTTAAGACGATTGTTGGGTCGGTAAAATAGTTTTATAATTGACCTAGTTCTTCATCATCTGAAACTTTTAAAATCTGTGCGTGGCATTCGAAATCTACTGGCACAATCTTCGTTTGGCGCAGGAACACTGATCATGATGGATATATTGATTCAACAATGAGCATTGAAACGGGAAGGGGGGTCATGTTCCGCATAGGGACCATGTTACAGAGAAAATAGTAGAGAGATATCATTGGATCGATTAGAAGATACAAATGGCAATGGGCAGGTCATAATGAAAGAATTCCACTTAACAAGACAGCACAGTATATTACAGAAAAGAACAGAAGTCGGAGATACCATAAAATCAATTAGAAAGCACAAATGGCAATGGGCATGCCATGTTGCAAGAATGTCAGGCAACCGCTGGGCCTCATGACTCAAAATGTGACCTCCAGATATAATATACGAAATTATGTTCGGCTGAAAACAAGACGGCATGGTGATTTGGACAGGTTCAAAAGATATTGACGACGCAACGCCTGCGATAGAGAGGTCAGGTGAATCTGATGATGATATCATTAAGTGATCCCAGTTCTTTTCAAGGATATGTGACAGCTCCTTCTCCGTCTAAAGGATCAGATCCTTATTCAACCTATTGTAGTAATCGCCCCCAAATCGGCAAGCCACATTTTTTGAGTAATTCGTCGATAGAATAAAGGGTACGGTTCAAAATTTCCAAAGTACGACGGACTCTTGAAGAAGGCCTGAGAGAATGACGAACGGAACATTGTGACTATAACAACCATGATGAGTAGGCAAGTCCGAGCGAATGAATTTAAGCGATATATCAATTTACACAGAAATTCCTCATCTACCAAAGTGCTCTATTCCTATGGAAAAGCATTGCATAAGCTTACCATGGATGAGTTACCTCACTTTGCTCAACCCTGAATAGAGGAGCATTAATTGTTGTCATCCACAGACAGCTGTTTCGATGTATTTCATCTCTTCAGTGTGGCTATAGACTTTCCATTATATATATATATATGTGTGTGTGTGTGTGTGTGTGTGTGTGTGTGCATGTGTGTTCGTGTATATATATAATAGCTGAAATATCTGACCTTGTCCCGGGAAAAAAAGCATTCAATACGAGGTCATTTGATAAATTCCAACACGTACATTCTCAAAGTAGGGATCACAAACCATCAGGTAGTTCGAAAATGCCCAAATTGACCTGACCATGAATTTACCTTTAGGAGTCACGGGGGCTATTGCCACCTATCCTCTGTTCATTCTGGTGTCAGGTTACCCTTGTACACGAATTTGCCGTCGTTAAGATGCAGGCATATCCCTTATATTTGAAAATGTCAAAATTGACCTGATCCTTTGATCTATCTTCAATACTTATGAATGTTTTCGGGACAAATAATAAAAAGAGTATTTTCGTTTAAGTTTTGTTCATCTTTAACGTCATTTGGTCCCAACTCAGTTCACTTATTATGTGATATTTCAGATATTTTCGGAATGTCAACGACAAATTGTGAATATTTCAAATATTTTCTGTTCCTATTTTCTCATTTTATTTTACGGAAGGAGCTCCTCTTTTTTTTCCAATGATCATCGTATTTGTAGGTCGAAATATTACAATGCCATTTCCACAAAAGCTAGCACAGTCGCGATCGGCACAGTAGGAGCTCGGAACGGCCTTTGTTCAGCATTCGACTTGAGATGGATGGTCATGACAGCGGTGATGATATATACCTTGCTATGTGTAATGTTTGGCACGGAAAGAGCAGGTGTCAGTGGCGGCGTAAGGCGCAGGTGCCAGTGATGGCACAAAGCGCAAACACGAGTCAATAAAAGATAAAAGTGTTGGAGAGAGTTCGACCCCGATGTATTGGTACAGAAGCTGTGCGAAACTTATGCAGTTGGCACATCAACTTTATAGGATATCTGTACAGGGTAGCGCAAAAATTGCAAAGAGGTTTAAAACGTTATTTTAGTTTTAATCAGGTTCTTTTTTAAATACATCAACAAGAGGGATTTAATCAATCTATGTACGGAAGACTGTTCCTTTCAAACACCTTTCATTTTTGACTTGCTCTTTCAATAACATTCGGCATAACATTGTTTTGTATTCATTTCCATCCACACAAGAGTAAGATGCGACACAAGGTCGTTTTTAATCTGGTTATTAGAAAGATGCAAAATTGCTCCAGTCCCCGCAACTAGTGTTGCAAAGGCGACAAGCCGACCTATCCCTTTTAGTGCGATGGGAAAATGCAGCCCCGGTACTTACTGCTCCCCCAAGACTGCACAGAGTTATTTTTTGTGGCCACTGGACATATCGTAGGCCTCTCTCGCTTAACAATACCAAGCCTCGGCAGGCCATAATTGGTAACTTTATTACACCAGTGCAAAGTAACAGATGCATGCGCTGTGAACAGATACTACACTTTGATACTTTACTTCATAATATTGTTGGAAGAATATCTTTTCTCCAGCCCACGTACACGATTCTCAGCATTCCAGACTCGACGTGGTTTCCATGTTCGTGAGTAATCACTAACGGAACCCGATTCTCAAAAACGTGTAAACAATGAATCATTGGACTCAGATGTCAGCGTCTACTGTTCAATTAACATAAATATGCTCCTTGGGTTACCTTTAAAGGTATTCAAAGCAAAATCCTATTATCTTAGTTCGTTGCTCAGTTGTGAACTTTTCCATGATGAATTCCCAACTGTTCCTTTACTTATCTGAAAAGATGAGGAACAAAGAAATACTAAAACAGAAAAGTTATGATGGTTTTGAATCCCTTCGCGATTTCTGTGTCATTCTCCATTTGTTTAATTAATATACCTGAATCTGTTCCATTTATATCAATAAATTGTACCACTTAGATAGTTTATTTCCATCTTACCATTTAATCTATATTCAATGCTTGTTTAATTCAAGTTTGAACAGTCTTAATGCCTTAAACAAACATATGAGATTCACTTTATTAGTGGGTCAGAGATTTATCATTGAATTAACACTACGTGATCTCTGCTGATTTTTCAAAAAGGTTAATCCGGGGAGCTTATGGAACCAAGGGTATCGTAAAATCGGTTGTTTCTCTGTACTACCTGGAAAAGAGTATTAGAAGGAGGTGGAGCAATTGGCGTAGTTGATAATGAATAGAACAATTGAATCTGTGCTCTGGTTGGGGTTGTTTAACTTCACTTTGCACAATTTTTTTCTTATAGGGAATGGTAGGATTCCGTCTCTTTCTCTTCTCAACCTACGGATAAATTAGTAGCGTAGTATCTGGTCTTGGGGAGGCAACTCTGAATCCAAACCTTTTAAAGCAGATTAACGCCCTTCCGGCAGTCCTTGTAATCAAGTTAATACGAGACGTATCGCCCTCTGATTCCCTCTGTACTACATCAGCAAGGCCTAGAGGATAATTTTAGCGACTGGGCATCCCTAGATCTCTATACGCTTCGTCCAGGCATGTTAACTGGAGGGGGACGTTCCATTGTCTTCAGAGACTGGACAGAGGTCATAATAAAAGCAGGGAATATGTATCCTTCACGTTGTCATAAAGTCTTCACTTCGCCGATGACCTAAACATTGATATAGGCATATAAATGCAGGTTGCTGCATGTTTATACATGAACGTCCCATTTCATAATAAGTTTTATGATTAGTGGTGTCACTAATGGCAAAGCTAACTGTCGCTTTATGAGCATTTATCTAAATAGGTAGCACTTATTCTGCCTGGAACATTAAGGCAGTGTTCTCCAACCACCGGGCCGTGGGCCGGTACTGGGTTGCAAATCATGTACTACTGAACCGCAAGGAAACGATATGAGTTGGCAATATGAAACGATATGAGTCAGCTGCTTCTTTTCTCGTTTTATGCCACGCCTCCCACGCCCTCATAAAGAAATGCATCTTACTTATGCGGCAAACCGACAGTAAAAATATAATGAATTGGACAAAAACATTTCGGTAGTCAATGAACGAAACTCTTTTCATTCTTATTTATTTAAGGTTTTCCTCTCGGGGGTTCAGGTAGATCTTAATATTAAATTCGATAGATAAACCTTTTAAGAGACAGAATGTATCCGTATTCCTTTCGTGCAACAATGTTTGATGGTTTATTCTTGGACACTTCAGCAAGTGTAGTGAGTTCGATTCCTACGATTGCTCCGTTCATATTTCTCCTTTTCCAGACTAAGCTATGTTTATTCGACGTCGTCACCAGCTTGACCATTGCTGATCGTTGCAGCCAAACATCAAGGTACATTCCTGATGCTCTGTTTTCACTGGACTTTAATGACTCACAATCGTCCAGCGGTAGTGGGCCAATTACTACGGCCAGCGTTGGACATACTGATTCTCGTGTAATCACCGAAATTAACCAATGCCAGTAGTACCTAAATAGGTAACTGTCTGGGAATACCAGTTGGCAATAAGCAGCTCAGGATCATGTAGAGAGCATCTCGTGCCGAACCCTCCAATCACCCAAAGGAGGAGACCGATCTCTGCACTATGATCAAACATGCAAATCAAGGACGCCTTCCCCCTACCACCTGAACTGAAGCAACAGGAAATGAATGAATGAATATCAAACAAGTGGATGGGTCCTTTTCTCTTGGACACTCACGTTATTCACATGGACATCTGTCATAGATATATTTCGTAATACGAATTAGCACCTAATCATGGCTCGTCGTAAATCTGACACTCTGTGTGATACAATGTCGTTTTCTGTTTATGAACGCACGTCCGGTCATTATGTTGTCAGATTCCACCAAATTATCTCTAAATGGAAGAATTGATGCAACAACCCTGGCTGCTGCACGGTCAAACTCCACTCCTACTTCTATTCCGAATTGAGATGATTTCGACAACATTTGTATTGTACAGATAGTGTTTCAAAAAATATTGAAGTATATTTTATTTGTATGAATGTATTTCTTTATTAAGATGAAATAAGCCGTTGAGTATCTGTATGATACATATCTGTACATATGTAAGATTCGTCACTTTTAATGTGTCAGTAAGTATGGCTGTATGTATAATAATTTATCTAAAAAATATCAAAGTCTATTCCATTTGTATAAATTAATTTATAGTTTAGAATGAAATGAGACATTCCGTATTTGTAAAATAAATATCCGTATATATATAAGATTTGTCAGTTTGGCTGTGTCGGTAAGAGAGCCGGTTGTAAGTAAAATAATTTATTAAAAAATATCAAGGCACATTTTATTTATACGAATGTATTTATTCATTAAGATGAAATAAGCCATTGTGTATCTATAAGATAAATATCCGTAGATATATAAAACTTGTCAGTTTTGCTGTGTCGGTAAGAGAGACGGCTACTTCACAATTGGCCGGCATTTTAAACCACGATTGGAATATGCTGATTTTATATTTGTATTTATCTTTTGGGATGAAATGAATCTATGCGTATTTCAAACATAAATTTTGACAAAAATTTAAGGCTTATCAAGTTAGCTCAGTCAGTGATAGTTGACTGATTAAAAATGACGGTAGGTGAATCTTAATTTTTAGTCCCCTAAATTTTGTGAGGATTATTTTTGCTGTTCTTGTCGTTCTGGTTTAGGTAGGAAAACTAAGTTTTTTTCGAGTCTAATCCAAAGCTTCTTGACTTACGTCATTGGTCAAAGTGTAGAGATCGATCTCCTCATTGGAAGGAGTTATTGGGTCGGCACAGGAAACATGATCCCAAACTGCTTACGACACCCAGTATTCTCAGCCGGTCTAAATACTGACTAGGCAAGACGTTGCTTAAATCCGATGATCGCACGAGAACCTGTGTATCCCGCTGTGTATCAGTCGTAACCCACAATAAACTGAGCAATCTTTAGTTGTGGTTGATATCAGCCCGGTCATTGTAGATCCTTGCAGTCAACTTTCAAGGCACATATTTCCACTGGACTTCTTTCATCCAGGTGTCAGCCAAATGTTACAGCTAAATTACGTTAGAGACACCCAGTACTCGTGCAATTAATGAAATCTTCATGCGAGAAGCACCTGCAGTATCCAGTTCGTCAACCATGTAGGTACTGACCAGGTACGACGTTGCTTAACTCATTTTCGATTCCGGTCCAAGATCGCCAATTGCAGTGAAATCTGAGATATTTTTCTTCTCAACTCATTTGCAATTGAATGTGGCTGACAAAACAATCTTTTGGTAGCATTCCATATTGGGGATGATCAATAAAAAAATTGGAAAAAGGGGTGACAGATGAATGAGTTACTTTTTTCACTTTTTGTCAGGAAGTGACGCATACAAAGGGATCAATTAAGCATTAACTGATTTTGAAATTTGCCCCCTGTCCCCTAAAAATACTATTTACGGTGATGAAATTTTCAGAAAACAAGAAAACGTTTCCTCTATACATAATAAGGAGTAAATGTTTAGCTTTTCAGTCGTCTGACTCCTTTTGTGTGGCTTGTACATGTGATAGATGCATAGCAAGCCAGACCAACTTAAAAACTTTTAAAAACCGATATTATCAGTTTCTGTTGACAGTTTTTGTTGACGATTCCTAACAATTTAACAACCATAGTCATCAAAAAGGGCGAAAGTTTCTATCCTTCTCCATTTGCACGTGTGTTTATGTGTCTATTTCTTTCTTTCTTCCAACGCTTCTGGTCATAACTTTTTGTCTATAGACTTGAAAATTCGTATCAGTTTTTGTTTTTTTTTAAAGCTTCTGAGGTACTTATTCAGACGGTTTTATCAATATTATCTAGATTCTCCAGAATCAAAATTTTCCTAGTTATTCTGTTTACTTTATTTTAGATGTTTTCCCAAGGGAAACGTCAATGTTATCATGAATATAATACATTCTGACCATATCTATTCTTTGCCGGATCTTTTTTTACATGACTTGACGCAACGGTTGTACGATTATTGACTGTGATGCTGAGTTCAATATTATCGATGTACCTTTTTTATTTTCCGACCCCCGTCTCTTCCTGAGATGTTTTTGGCGCCAGTTGTCTTCCATATTCCGCTCATTGTCGGTCGAAATCTTGAATTTTCCAGACTGACATTATGAACGACGGACGCACAAAGAGATCGAATCCTCTATTAATTTCAGCTTTGTTTTCACCAGTACCAGAATCAATCTATTATTACTGGTTCTCATTGAGTTTTCACACTGGAGACTTCATTTTCTCCCTCTCCATCATCCCCTTTTCGCTTCCCTCCTTCCTCCCTTCCTTCTTTTTAGCCTTCTTCCTTATTTCCTTACCCCTTTCTTTCTTCTCTGTCCTCTTCCCTCTCTCCTTTCCCTATTTTTATCCTTTCTACTTTTCTTCCGTCTTTCATTCCTCCCTTCATTCTCTCCTTCCTTCTTTCCTTCCATACTCCCTTCCTTCCTTCCATCCTTCCTTCCTTCCTTCCTTCCAACCAACCCTCCTCTTTTCCCTCTTTCCTTGTTTTTCTCCTCCACCTTTCCTCCCTTAGTTCTCTCCGGGGAGGGGGAGGACATTTTCCCCCATCCAAAAATCTATCCTTTTCACTTAGATCGGGGAGGGGATGAAATCTGGAACTTTACAGTCAACTTAATGTATCCATATATAAAGATGGTATTATTAATTGCTGGTAACAGAGTTACCACTACTATATGTATCCTTTACCCCTTAGACATAAAATTGGTCTGAATACGCATAGTATGTATTTATAATTATTCTCCGCTCATTCTATCGTCGAGTGTGTTGCAAGCTTGGGTACAAACAAGCAATCGTTCGTAAGGCCCACTTCTTGCTTACCAGGCATATCATAGCTTCGTTCAGTTTACAGCATCTCATATTTCCCAAAAACCTAACCGGCTACCTAATAAGCAACGGTGTCTTTGGCATGACTCTGTGGTCAATCGAACTACGCCCTAAAGAAACTACCACTGGGCCACCGTGAAAAATATCGAGAACTGAATACCAGGTGAAACATTTTCTAAAATCTATCTTTTTCATTCAATACAACCATCCAATCTTCCACATTTAATTAGAAACCTCAGCTAAAACTGTCACCATAGATTTTCTCCATTTTTTAAGCTGGTCTGGCTGGCTACCTATGCATTCATTTGTAAGAGCGTACAGGCTGCACCAATGGAGCTAGAGGGCTAGAAAGTTAAACATTTACTCCTCGTAGTTTCCAGACAAAAAAAGTTTTATTTCTTTTTATTTCTTGAAAATCTTCCTTTAATGAGTTTTTAATGGGGGGTTTGATTTGCATAGTGAATTTATATCAAATTGCCCCCTTAATTAGTGTCTGGCAACATTCGCTCTTTTTCTTCCAAAATTTGGACTCTTTTTAATGATCACTATCAAGAAAAAAGGCAAGAGAAGTAATTCATTGATTGATCACTTTTTTTCCAATTGATCATCCCAATATGGCATGCTGCCAAAAGATTTTGAGTGACTGACGGGATCTATTTCTCATTTGATTTACACTCTCCCTCTATTCCTCTCCTCTTGCTATTACCTGATAATACTCTCTCTAATCCCATCTGCAGCTGCCCACTTCCCCTCCTTCATTTGATTGAGCTACTCTATTTACCGTTGCATAAGACACACGCTTAAATAAACCAATAAAAAAAATTGCAAATCTCACGATTCATTCAATGCATTTATTTCCACTCTGTTTTCAGAAGTGTCTAACATCTTTATAAGTCACTTTGACGGTCACGTCTTAACTGACGTCATTCTTCTTTTTCTCGTGATAAAAAATGCCTGCAGTTTCCCTTCCAGAGGTACGTTTTATTTTTTTTAACCATTGTAAAACCATCATTTTTTAAAATCAATTTTCGTGATGAATATATAAATGCGTCATCAGCATTTACAAGCATAGTATTATAGGTTAAAATAGTTTTTTTCCTCAGATATAATTAATATATTTCATAGTTTTACTGCTAGCAGTCCCCTTATCTGCAGATTATATTTCAGTGATCACTTTATACACAGTTTGTATTTTGATGATCTCCTCATTCACATTTCAGAGCCACCCTGAATCTGTTATCAATAGTTACCCCCCTATCTGCAGTTCCCTCTTCAGTGGCATTTGGACACATCATTAGAATTCCGTCTTTATCATTTAGAGTAAAACGTTGACAGAAATACGCACTTTCTCATTGCTGTCTAGTTCGTTTTGTATTTTGTTGGCTTTTTCTATCTTTGAAATTTAGGTCTTCGGATTTTGTCTCACGAGGTCTCCCTTATTTTCTTTTCTCTCCGAAATGTTTTAGAAACTGTCAACCAAAACTGTCAACATAGGTTTCCTCAGTTTCCAAGCTAGTCTGACTGGCTATATATGTATGTATGCATCTATCTATCTATCTATCAATCTATCTATCTATCATGCGTTCAGGCCGCACAAAAGAAGCTAGGCGTTTGAAAATTAAACTATTCATCGCCTATCAAGTCTTCAGATTTTTAAATCCCCTTTCATTAAAAAAGTTGTTTGTTTTTTATTGGAGCGTTCAATTTGAAAAGTAAGTTTAAAGTAAATTGGCCCATTATTTTGTATCCAGTCGTATTTTTTTAATCTAGACCTTTTTTTGTGATCACTGTCAAATAGAAGGCGAGAAATGTAACTTTTCCATTGATCACCTCTGTTTTCCAATTCTTAACTGATAAGCCTCAACGTGGTATGTTGCCAAGAAACGTTGGTCGCATGGCAGTTTCTGCTGTGTGACTAACCAGACCTGTTTCCTTTCCACTTGTAATTTTTGTTCGTCTTTTATTTGTTATTTTCTTTTACATCTAATCATTATTCTTATTTGATATCCCAGCATTCCTTCTCTTTTCCTTTTGTTCTGCTCTTCCTGTCGTTGTCCGATATTTTCTTTCCAATTCAATCCACAGCCATCCACTTTCGCTACGGCCATCCTAATCTTCGTCATCTACCTTCTCATCACTTGGCTTACGGAGAGGAAGTAAAGCTCTAACCAAAAAAAAAGGGGGAAGGAAGATAGCTAAATGGTGCAACACGAAGTAAGAGACAAAATTAACAAGAAAGAAAGGAGAAAACTGAACCACCAACTGAGTTTTCCCCTCCAATCCACGACCACTAACTTAATTCCCCCGTCATCTGTCTTCTCGTCACTTTTCGTAATTCCAGTTAATTCTTTTTGCCATAATTCCATGATTCCCATTGGGGTCAATTAGTGCAGAAGACGTAACGGATTTCTGCCAAGGCCTATACCAGTGGTTAGACAAGAAGTGAAACATCGGTCATTAAGAATTGATACTCTGGGGGAAAGAACAGGGGTGGGTGAATAAGGCCGAGGAAGATAAGATCTTAAAAACTAAATTAGAGGAAGGGAAAGAAGTCAGGGGGATGTTGGGTTGGGTTGAAGTTGAGAAGCTCAAGAAATACAAGAGGTAGTGGAAGAGAAGCTACGAAATGAAAGAGGGAGAGTAAGAGAGGATTAAAAAATAAACAAGGAGTGTAAGGTAGCTACTGCGTTCTGTTGGCATCTAAGACACACATTTGAATGAATACAAAAATTATGCAAATACCACAGTACAACCAATGCACTGGCATTATGACCTAGAGGCCGTCTCCCGAAGAGAACATTGGTCATTAAAAAATGATATGGTAGGGGAGAGGGCACGGTTGGGGAGGGGTGGAAATGGAGTGGAAGATATGAGTGGCCGTGCATGATGACTGTCCAACACTCCAACCGTTGCGAAAATGCTTTCATGTGAGATAACAGTATTTCACTCCTTATCCAGTCGTTTCCGATCAGAATTGAGTCATTGATCACACATCAGAATCAATATGCAGAGTGTTCAAACTTCAAAATTAAAAAAAAAATTGAGCTTTTATATTTAAAAATAGCGAAAAAAATCAACTTTAAAGGGGAAAAAAAAACAAAGAATGGTGCGTTGGGCACTTATCATGTGAGGTCACAAATATCACCACAGAAATAATGAGAGCGAAGGGGACAAATGCGAGTGGGGAGAGGGAGAGCTTTGATGAGGTCGAGGAAAAGAAACCTGAGAAACAGGTCTGGTAAGTCATTGAATAGAAACCGTCATGTGACTAATGTCTTTTGGCTGCGAGCCGTATTGGCGGTGGGGGGGGGGTATCATGAATTGAAAAACAAATTGTAAATGGGTTGATTTAATGAATATATCCCTTCTCTCGTTTCATCTTGACCCATGACTGAAAATCTTCAATCAGACGCACACTAAGGTAGCAAATTACCGTAGAGCTTTAATTGAATCCTCCACTAAAAACCTACTTTGGATGAAAATTTGAAAAAAAAAAATGTTTTTCTACACAATGAATAAATGTGAAAAATTCCAGCCTTCTAGTTCAATTGGTGCAGTAAATACATAGCGAGCAAGCCGAACACTCAAAAGTTGAAGGATAGTGAAGATAATTTTAGTTTACAATTTTTGATGAAAAGATGGGGATGGAGAAAGCTGCCATATTTGCCGACATTCAAGATTCACATTTGAATAAGCCTCAAAATGGAAAGTCCTGCAATGCATCCAATGCGCCGGTATTATGACTAGGGGGTTGTCTACCGAAGTGAACATTGAAAGAGCATAAGAGATAAGAGAAATCGAACGAATGGAGAGAAAAAAGGGGAGGGATAGGATAAGGAAGAAGAAAGAGAAAGATTCAAGAAATAAAAGAGAGAGAGAAAGAAAGATGTAACCAAAAGAAGGGGAGGAAGATAGCTAAATGGTACGACACATAGGTGAAAGCAAATCAAGAAGAAAGAGTTAATGTAGAAAACTGAAGACTGCATTTCTCACTTACCGGCGGTGGTTTTGTTTCAAGGATCCCAGCAGATGAAGAAATACCAGATAATACGAAGCAGAATACGTACTTTGTTAGACATCGTCAAACATTCTCCAGTTCTAAACTGCCCTGACTGGCTGGCTTGCTATGTATTCATACATCGATCGCATAGGATCCATCGATGGAAAACGTGTTAGTCTTGTATTTTGAAAGTTACATCCCTGAATAGTTTGTGTTTAGTTATCACCGCCAAACAAAAGGCGTAAAGTTACTTATTCATTGCTCATCCTTTTTTTCTAATTTTTCGATTCATCATCCCCGCACGACTTGCTGCCAAAAGACATAGGTCACGTGACGGTTTCTATTGGGTGACTAACCATACCTGTTCTTGTATTAAGTTAATTTATATATCAAACACAATATGAAATTAACAATGAAAACTAGTAATCAAATATAATAACTACGCCAATATTACTGTAATCAAAATTATATTACGAATTGAATACGATTTTTTTCTTTCCTTGAGTTCAGAACGTTCATCTTGTCATTTGAAAGGAACATTGTATGGCTTCTCTTTGGCGTACTGAATTACTAACATAATTGTTCTTATGCTTGTGGATCATATTAAGTAAGCAGAATATACCCGTCGAAAAAAGTATGGATTGCCACGAAGGAGCCTAAAGATAATTTATTCGTTTTTTTTTTTAATTCTTTTATCAATCCAACTATGATGACTTTTTTATTTCAAGTCACAACTCAAGCTGTTTTAATGGTAATCAGACGAAAACGCGATGAGTCTCTATGATGTAATGATAATCATTGTTTGGTCATATTAAGAAAGTGATTCAACCAATGAAATGTGTCAGCAACAAATAAACAGAGAAGAAATTTGCATATATGCTCTTTATATGTATGGCTAAAAATCATTCAATGTCATTTTTTTTATTAGATAAAGTATTGCAAATCATTAATCATTATTTGTTAGTATTTACCTTCAACTTGATGTTCTTAAGGATGATCGCAACTAAACTCAGGCTGGGTACCCTTCATCAGTGAGAAAAGAAATAAAAAACCAGAGTGGTCGGAATTAAGAATAAGTTCTAGATGAGAATCGAACTCACGATCCAAGATGCTGGAGTTTGGCTCGCTTGAGGCACAACGAATCTTTCTGCTGAACAGAGCGGCATGTGCCGTTTGGCCACGGTAACTGGAACAACAGGAAGCGAATCGGCAGATAGAGGGATCAAATATATAAGGTGAACCTGGGAATGTGGAGAGAAAGAGGGAAAGAGAGAGAAAGAGAGAGAGGGGGAGAGAGACTCAGAGAATACAAAGCCCACACATTTTTAACCATTGCAACATAGTAGACGAGATATTTTGGTCAACATGACCGGCGATGGAACTAAGCTCAGAGAGAAGTGGATTTATGCCATTCTCAAGAGCATTAATGCGAATTAAACTTGTGTAGCTTCAGTTGAGATTCGTACCTTGTTTGACGATTTTGCTTTACCCTGCTGGTTATTACCATGCAACTCTACATCTCTGACAAGTGAGTTGGAAAGTGACCAAATGAAAATTAAGTACAGTCAACTCTTGACTCTCATTCAAACGGCACTATTCAATGACGCGCGTTATAACGGCACGTTCGTTTTATATTCTTGCGACACTATTGCCGGGGATTATTTTTTAGTTACAATACACGAAGATTTCAGTGCGTGATGTTAAGATTAAAGTAAGTATTTTTTTTCATTATTAATAAACTTCGAACAAAATCCTTCCGTTAAAAACGGCAAATCCATTATAACAGCATTCTGAAGTACTCGTGCGTGTTGTAATAACAGGCATCTACTGTATTTTTTGGTTTCTTATTATCAATACATTTCGTATAATATCCATTTGCTATAACGGGAAATTTGTTATAATAGCAATTTTAAATCTTAAATCTCTGAGCTTGCCGCAATAACGGGAGTCTCCAGTAATATTTAGGATTTAAAGAAAAAGAGAGTCAAAAAAGGAAGGGAAAATAAAAAGGGAAACAGGAAAGAGTATGAATGACGGAAATATTCTGTTAAGCTATTTAGATACACTAAATCTGTTAGAATGGGTCCATCGTGTGTGTGTGTATGTGTGTGTGTGTGTGTCTCTCTCTCTCGCTCTCTCTCGCTCTCTCTCTCTCTCTCTCTCTCTCTCTCTCTCTCTCTCTCCAGCACCCCTATATAGAAAAATGACTTGTTAGTATTCTTTTCATCATCCCTGTAACTTCCACCACCCTCTAATTCGCCGACTCAGCCTAATATACCATCACCATATTTGGGAGTGAGAACAATACTAGAAAAAAATCAGAGTAATTTTACGTCAGCCGTTCTGACCTCTCAGTGACCAGCACCATGATGGTCAGATCGCTTACGTCCTGTTTTTATCTGGGAGAACAAAAAATCTTCTACTACGCATTACTTTCGCATTTTTCTCACGTCTTCAACGATTTTTTCCCCTGGTCTACTATAGTATTACCCAATATAACCATCTTCATTACCATTAGTCTGAGAATAGCAGACATCAGGGTGTTGACGGCTACTTCCATGGAGCCGTGGACATAGACCGAAATCAGTCGACACTAAACAAACAACATCATCAGTCATCATCTGTTCGAAAGGCTCCAGAAAGTTGACCCAAGCAACCACAGCGCTAACGAACTCGCGTTAAAAACCAAAATCAACACGGACGCTTTAGGGTGTTCGTAGATTTGGACAGGAGTCCGATTGGCGATATCAGAATCGTCCAAAATTCTTACGATAAACAACACTTTTTCGTTATCATTTTCAGCAAATTGTGAAAGTCGCTGAAGATGATACGTATACGTATGTGTGTAATCTGAGTCTAATATTCACGTATTTCTCCCCAGATATACTTCCACTAGCCATTAGCAGTAATTTTCTTTCAATCAAAGAATGTTCCTACTTATATGTAACAGTTTCTCTTTCTCCTTCTTTCTCTCTCTCTCCCTCCATCTCTCATATATGTATACACACACACACACACACACACACACACACACATATATATATATATATATATATATATATATATATATATATATATATATGGGCTCTACTCTAAATCAACTTGATGTTTAATGTTGAAAGTATCGAGCACTTAATGGAATAAACCCATCACGCATCGGATATTAAATTATGTTATATCAAATTATATGGTATTCCTGATTTGTATTACACACACACACACAGACACACAGACACACACAGACACAGACACAGACACACACACACACACACACACACACACACACACACATATTAGAGACTGTCGACTAAAACCATCAAAATCAATAAAGATTTCTCGAGTTTTCGAGTTGATCTGGCTATCTATATTTGCATCACGTCGTGTGTGGGCTTCACCAATACAGCGCTAAAGGGCTGAAATATTTCTACATTTACTCGTTATTAGGTCTAGACGAAACGTCTGGTGATAACTGATTTCCTTCCAAAATACGCAAAAAAAAACAACACCTTTTCATTATCGTTTGAGGGAAATTAGGGAACGGAAATAATACGTGTAAGTGAGTTTGTAGATTGGGTGGGAAAAAGGTCCGATCAATTTCTAAAAGTAAGGGAGTAACTCTCACCAAATTTGGTCAAATTTGGTATTTTTTTTAGTCTTTTAGTACATCTTATAGTATAATCGATTTCCTTTCTGATGGTATTATTATTATTATTATTATTATTATTATTATTATTATTATTATTATTATTATTATTATTATTATTATATGCGATCTCACACCAGTTGCCCGGTGGTTACTGCTGGAGGTTGAGTGACAGGAAGTCTCCTCAAGTCTCCAGCCCTTCTCTTCTAATTCTCATAGGCCACAATAATACTACGGTTTACAGTTTCACACCGGTTGCCCAGTGGTCATTGCTGAAGGCTGAGTGACAATAAGTCTCCTCAGGTTATCAGCCAACATCACTTCTGTCCTTCACCTATCATGCCAGCGCTGCAGTTCACATTTCTGCTTTCATTTCCCTTCCTCTGTTAGGCCACTTAACAGTTAGTGTTGCAGTCTTTATATTTCTAGCACTTTCCTCAGTATCCGCGCAGTTCCTTGCAGTGCTGTGGTCTGTACAGTCTCAATCCTTCCCTTTATCCCGATCTCCTCCAGTCTCGCCCCCAGTGTTTTGGGGACAGTTCCTAGTGCACCTACTTTGACTGGCACTACCCTAGCTCTCATGTTCCACATCTTCTGTTCTCTCGCTAGATTCTGGTATTTTTCCAGTTTTTCACTCTTCTCCCTCTTTACTCTGCAGGTACAGCCACGTCTACAATTTGGCGGGTCTTCATCTTCTTGTCTACGATTACCAAGTCCGGTCTTTTTGTCTGGATGAGGTGGTCAGTTCGGATGTCATTTGTGGTTACCATTTTCCAGGGCTGTCACTGGTTTGTACTGATACCACTTTTCTGCATGGTTGAATCCCATTTGTTTACTTAGTTCCCATTGTATTATTGTTGCTACTCTATCATGACTGTGCTTATACTCCTTCTGGGCGAGTTGACTACATTCACTAGTTATGTGATTTACGGTCTCATCTCTTTCACCGCACAGGCGGCACTGGCTGTTGGTCTGTGTTCTGTCGATTTTTGTTTTTATATAGTTTGTCCTCATGCTTTTGTTTTGAGCTGTCATGATGAGCAATTCTGTTTCTCTCTTCAGGTTTCCTTTTTGTAACCATGTCCATGATCTCTCTACTGCCATATCTTGTATCTGTTTTTTTTTTAAATTTTCGTTCAATTTTTTCTTTTCCCAATTTTCTTGCCTTGTTTGCTATGCTATTCCATTGTTTTCTACTTTGTTGTTTGTTGCGCTGTTTCGAGCACTCTTTTTGATGTATCCACTGCTTGCACGTACTTTTCTAGATCTGCTTTAGCTCTCTGGACACAGTCCTCTATGCTGATGAGCCCCCTGCCGCCTTCTTTTCTCTTAACGTATAGTCTATCCGTGTCATATCTAAGGCGTAATGCTTTATGCATTGTCATAAGTTTCCTTGTTCGCCTGTCCATAGATTGGAGTTCTTCCTTTGTCCATCCTAGGAATGGTCCTGTATATCTAACTACTGACACAGCCCAGGTGTTCATTCCTTCTATTAGATTTCTGCTGTTTAATTTGGTCTCTAATATTTTCCTTATCCTTCTAAGGTATTCTCTCTTTTTTCTTTCTCATTCATCTCTTCCCGTTTTATCGTGTCACATTCAAGGATGCCTAGGTATTTGTATCAGTCTTGTGCAGTCAGTGCTCTAATCATCTTTTTGTCCGGGAGTTCAATTCCTTCTACCATTGTGAGCCTTCCTTTGTGCATTACCATAATTGTGCATTTTTCTATTCCAGACACCATCCCATCACTGTATTCTTTTACTTTGTTGAACATCATATCAAGCTCTCCCCTGTTTTTTGCAAACAATTTTATACCATCCATGTACATTAGGTGGTTGACTTTTCCTTTTGTTTTGGAGAAACGGTATTCTTTGCTGATCTTCAGGATTCTGTTGAGTGTTATCATAGTACAAATAATATTGGGGACAGCGAATCTCCCTGGAGGATTCCCCTTTTATCTTTACCTCCGCTAAATTTTCTCCTGTGGCTATCAAGTCTACTTTCCATTTTTTCATAGAGTTCTCGATGAATCTAACCACCGGTTCACTGATCTTGAACATTCTGAGGCATTCGAGTATTCAGCTATGTGGGATCATATCATATACTTTTTTGTAGTCTATCCATCCCATTGAAATGTTTTTTCTCTTTTTCTTACTCCTTTCAAGATCATTTGGTCGATGTAGAGTTAGTCATTTGCCCCTTTGGTTCCTTTCCTGCAACCTTTCTGTTCTTCTGGTAATAGTCCCCTCCTTTCCATTGATATATACATTCTCTCTGCTATTTGTCCGGTCAGGATTTTCCACATGAGTGGTAAGCACGTGATTGGTCTATAATTGCTTGACATATTCCCCTTTCCAGGGTCTCTTTGGATGAGGATGGTTCTGCCTTTGATCATCCATTCTGGTGCCTTGCCTTCATTTATGCAACTAGAGTAGGTGGGTGAGTCTATCGTGTAATGAGGTGAATTTCTTCAACCAATATCCATGGATCACGTCGGGACCTGGTACTTTCCAGTTTGCAATTTTCCTAAGAGCATATTTCAATGTGGTTTCATTCAATAATATTGGTTCTCCATTGTCTATATCTTCAAGCTCTCTTTCCATGTTTCTATTATTATTATTATTATTATTATTATTATTATTATTATTATTATTATTATTATTTGAGGTAGATATCTTATTCCTGGCGCCGTTGAGACATCGGCAGACATCGGCAGACACTGGGAGCAGTGATATTTTCTATCAAAAAAATGTTTTTATCATATATATATATATATATATATATATATATATATATATATATATATATATATATATTGTGTGTGTGTGTGTGTGTGCAAAACATGGATAATGTGATTATTTTTATAATGCAAAACCAATAAATGTGACATCTTTGATGATATTTTCTATATTCTAGATATTATAAAAACTTTAATCTGGATTTTTCAAAAACTATATTTTTCAACTTTAGATCAGCCTCTCCCCCCCCCCGTTCATCAACTGATTTCAATGAAATAAACGCATTTTCGTTGGGGAATGTATTGACTGGATACTTCTAGAAGTATTTTTCCGAATTTTTGTTACGAACAATTTCCCAATTCAAAATTTTGATGTTCATTTTACTTTTACAAAGAATGCGTAGCCCATTTTTAAAAAAAATCTTTTCCAAAGAAATCTTTTAAAAATAATCTACATTCAAATTTCAAATCTCTATCTAAAGTTTCAAATATGCTCACTCAAAAATACTCAGAAATATAAAAAGAAATTATGGAAGAAGATTGATAAAAAAAAATTGTTAAAGTGATCAAAAATTGAAAAAAACAATTTAAAACTTCCAGGTATGTGAGTTACCCCTGAGCATACTTATTAACCTCCAAAATTCATTTTTCTTTCTCTTCACCCTTTCTCATTTTCCTTCGTGTGATCTTTTATTCTCGAATCACTTCCTTCCCATGAACAATTTGTTTTTCAATCCACCCTTACACGACTGACATCAGCCCTTTCAAGGCTCAATGTCAAAACCAAGGCGACAAATCATCCCACAAATCGGGACATCTTCCCTCATCAAGACACCACCATTGACTTTGCCGTCAGAACATCCAATATAATTATTTACATTTCTATAAGAATTATGGCTACCGCAAACATTAGGATGTTGATGGTTGCATCGTCAGAACTATCGACCAAGGACGACCGAAATCAACACTAAACAAACAACTATGTCATCACCAGTTCCAAAGGCTCCAGAAAGTTGATCTGGGCAACCATAGCACTAACGAACTAGCGTTAAAAAAAAAAAAAAAAAATGAAATCAATACGGGCACTTAGGGGTGTTCGCAGTTTTAGACAGGAGTCTGATTGGCGGTATTGGAATTTATTCCCGAATTCCTATTTAAAAAAAACACCCCCTCCCCCCAAAAAACCCCAGTACGTTATCGGTTTTCGAGATAGTGTTTGAGGCAAACTATAGTAACAAAAATAGTGCGTGTACGTACGTATCTATCTGTCTATCTATCCATCTATTTCAGTCCCTTTCCAATCTATCGATCTCAGTCGGTTGATATCTGTCTATTCATGTTTTCATATCTCTCTCTCTTTATCTATCTACCTATCCTCATTTCCCTCTATCTCTCTATCTATCTCAAAGTATGCGTATCTATCTACCTATCTATCTATCTACCTATCTATCTAGTTCAGAATCTTCATATGTATGTATGTATGTATGTATGTATGTATGTATGTATGTATGTATGCAAGAATCTATCTATCTATCTATCTATCTATCTATCTATCTATCTATCTATCTATCTATCTATGTCCATGTCTTCATATTTGTTTATCTATCTATATATCCCAAACGTTGAATAGTCTGGTACCAGTGCACATGTTTAGGGCATCCGGTGAGAATCAAATTCTCTACCACGGTTATGGTCTTTTAGTCTAACTTGCCGATCATTGAACCATGATGGAGCTCCCGAAGTTATTTAATATGCACAGTTTTGTCTGACAAAGGGATCCATTAGATGGCTACCCCGTGAGAATCGAAACCATTATACTAATGAAAAGTTCCACTGACAATTTCATGATGATTATGTGTACATGGATCTCCGTTGAACGAGGAAAAGGAAAGAATATCTGTGTGTCTCCCAATAAATTAAAAGGAAGACAATTATTCACCATAACTAATGATCTATTGATCACTATTGATGAGTCAATCTATTTAGCTTGATGCACAGCAACTGAGTAACTTATCTTTCTACAGTTGAACAAACATAGCCACCAAGTGCGTGGAGGGGTTCTTCACTTTTTTGGAGCGTGCAGTTGTGTGTTTGTGTTCTTGTGTTTCAGCACTCCTGGCCATGCTGTTTGGTCTACGGACTTGAACATTGATATCAGTATACCACTAGGCCCCCGTGTAAAACAGTCCTTTCTGATTGGGGGGGGAGGAATTTTCTTTCCAGCCTTATTCTGGATCGTTCAATAATGACATCAAGATTCTTCAGAATTTTTCTTTCGCTCTATCTAAAATGTTTTCAAGTGGTAAAAGGCAGTGATGCCATTGCCAGATATATTGATCTGTGCACAATGCTTTGCAGTATCGAATTTGGACATTTCCGATCAGTGGTTCAAGAGAAATTTCTAAATTATCAAGAATTATCAAAATGCAGTTGTCTATATTTTAAAGTACTAACATATGTGTATGCGTACACGCATGCTTGTGTGTGTGTGTGTGTATGTGCTCCGAGATGTCGAGAACTTCGCACCACAGAACAGAAATAAAGGCATGTTTGGAATCGGCACATTTATGTCAACCTACAGCGGGTATCTTTACGTTGAATTTATGAAGTTTCCGTCGGCGCCCTCAGAAAACAAGACCGTTCGAAAATATTTTTTTCCTTTGTGTTATTTCATCTAGGATTTCAAGAAAATAAATTCTATATTCTTCAAAATAATTTGACCTTTGAAACTCGGGGAAATTCGCTAGTTTTGATCAAATTATTCATTTCAGGTTCAAGAGGATGGTTATATTTACAATGTAGTTATGATGCTAAACAGGACCTCCACTTTAGGCATATCCGAAATCTGCTGCGCACAATTTGCTTACAGCACATATTTCAAGGTTGAAGTTTGCTAAAACGGGCTCCCAGGAAACAAGTCAGTGAGCAATATTTTTCTTTTCGTTTTTTGCTTTATAGGAAAATTTTTCAAAAATTAATGGACTTAAGTATCTGAAACAAACCGTATGTACATTTTGAATCAGCGGCATCTGGGGAGAGTTCCTTCCATTATCTATTCGAACGTACTCACATTGGAGAGGGTTCAATGTTTCGGATGAAATAAGGGCTGGTTTGACTTGGTCACAGAACGAACAAAGTCCAAGCTGGACTAGGATCCTGGGACAGACCCCAGGTATACTTCTCTTTGATCTTCAACATGTGTCTGATATCCCAGCCAGAGCTCACAGGACTTCTCCTAGATCAGGAGTTAGCAACAGGTGGGCTGCAGTCCACGAGTGAGGTATCGAGACGTTCTCTGTGAGCCTCGGACCTTTCCAAGAAAAAGGAAAAAAGATTTGTGAAATCTTTGCTTGCATAGGCCCTGCGTTGGATTATTTGTTTACACGGGAATGTCCATAGACTTTCGACAAATCATGACACACGTCGATATATCCAGATTCACTAATTCTACTCAAAATTGACTAATCGGGGAATTTCAATGAAATTTTCATCATTTATTCCCTTTATAAATGAATAAATATTAACACTTTACGCAGATTTCTTTATCACATTTTACTTGCAGTATAAATATCAGAAATTTGTAAGTCTCAAAAGCAAACTATTTCACTGAACGCCATTGGTGAAACTAAAAAACCAAAAGTGGGCTGTTACAAATTAAGTTGCTGATCCATTTCCTAGACAGAGACACCATTTTATATCATTTTGGTACCATTTTTGACGGGTATTATGCTAGTAATAATTAATATCTAGATTTCCTATTAGCAAAAATATCGACTATTCCTTTAATTAGAGAAGCTCGAAAGGCTAAGTTTTAATTAAATTGGCCGCTATTTTTATTACTTATTGGCAACAGTTCGATTTATTTTCTTTGGGTGTTTCAGTGTTTTGGGGGGGAGAAATTTGCTCCATATATATCGAGTCAAAGAGCATGTTTCCATTCGTATCTGTCTCTGTGGCTGTTCGTTAGTGGGCGTATATATACGTATATGTTTATAAAAACCGTTAATTAAAACTATCACTTAAACTGTCTGCATGGATTTTTGTCAGTTTTCAAATTGGTCGGGCTGGATATGTATGAATGTATGTATGTATGCATATATGTAACCTGCTAAAATTCATGCATTTACACCTTATCATCAAAAAAACTTTTTTATCCCCCCCCCCCAAAAAAAAGGGGGATGGAGGTGGAAGCAATTTGCAATGTGAGTTTGAATTAAATTGACCCTTTAGTTTATGTCAGGAAGCATTCATGCTTATTATCATTTTCTTTTATATATTTTCTTAGTGATCAATAATAGACGAGAGAATCAACTTATTCATTGATCACCCTTTTTTTCCCCAATGTTTTCAATTGATCAACCCAACGCAGCGGGTGCCAAAAGACGTTGGTCACGTGACAGTTTCTGTCGATTAACCAACCAGACCTTTTTGAGTGCTTTTTTTTAGAAACTTGTTTAATGTATATGAAATTAAATTGCGTACCTACGTTTGTCTGTGTGTATGTGTGTGTGTGTGTGTGTGTGTGTGTGTGTGTGTGCGTACGCGCGTGTGCATGTGTTTATATGTTTGAGGACGTTCCTATATACGTGTGTGGGTGTATACGTCTATTTTTGTGCCCATGAGTGCTGGCCTGTGCATACGTGTGTTT
>OY735211.1:62909013-62944013 GCA_963457665.1 Thysanoteuthis rhombus
AGATAATACTCGTATATTGCTAAACAGGGTAGGTCCCGTTGATATTGCAGATTGTTTCAGTGCCACAAGAGCCGAGTTTGAAGTCATAGAGCATAATGACACAAAAATCACATTCATTCATCTTTGTATCGATACCTGGAAAAAAATAAAGGTAATCAAAAACTTCAAACAATCCCTGAGAAAAGAGATACGGAGCTTTAAAAGGATATATGTGTGGTAGATAGATGTAAGTATATATATATATATATATATATATATATATATATATATATATATATATATATATATATATATATTTGTATATATATATATATTTGTATATATATATATATATATATATATTTGTATATATATATATATATATATATTTGTATATATATATATATATATATATATATATATATATATATATATATATATATATATATATATATAAGGGGACTATGCACATTCTGAACACAAAAAGGGTTGATTTTTTTTTTCAGAAACTGTCAACCAAAAGCGTTTCCAAAATTGTCAAAATAGGTTTCTTTGGAATTTAAGTTAGTCTGGTTGACTGATTTACAATGTACTATGCGAACAGGTCGCAGCTATGAAGCTACACGACTGAAACAAAAAAAAACATTAACTCTCAATTATGTCTAAAAGAGATAGATAACTTTTTTACCCTCCCCCACCCTTTAAATAGGATTGTTTAGAGTGGAATTCGATTTGAAATGTAATTTCATACTAAATTTGTTCCATTAGTTTGTGTCTGGCAGCGTTCACGCTTGTCTTCTTTTTTAAATTGAACTTTTGTATAGTGATCATCGCCCAACAAAATCGGATCGATCATCCTTTCTCCCACACTTTCAGGTGATTTTTGACAAAATGGGCATGCGGCCAAATAACGTCGATCCCGTGACAGTTTCTATCGAGTGACTAACCAGACCTACTTTGTTGTTGTTGTTCCGACTTAATACATGTAAACGTATAATCATGTGCGCACTAGTATTGGATAGATGTACTTCAGGCATCTAGGAATGCAAGCTCAAAAGAGAACAAAAGAAATGGGATGTTCGCCCGTGGGCAAAATTGCACCATCTCAACGCGTTTCATCGCTATACAAAATGTCGCCTTACGTACACGCAGTTCTGCATTGAAGTGAACGCACACACACACACACACACACACACACAAGGGGTAGGCATTAGATTCCCTCTATCTTGGCCGTGTCCGGCTTTAATACAGAATGATTTATGGCCTGTCAGACTCTATTTATGTTTGTCAATTTATCTTCTAATCTATTTGTGCCTCACATTCTTTTGATAACAATTATCAGCGCGGAGGCAACGAAGGAGAGAGAGACAGAAACAGACACGGAAAAGGGGGAGGAAAGAGGAAGAATGAGAAAGTGAAGGGAAGGGCGAAAGGTGAGGGAAAGGAAGAAAGGAAAAGAAAAGAGAAAAGTCACGAAAGAAGAAGGAAAAGAGCCGTAGAGAGAAAGAAAAAGTAAGGGAGGGGAATATATCTAAGGAGAAAGCTGAAAACTAATTGGAAAAGCGGTGAAGGAATGCAAGGAAAAAAAAGAGAGAGAAGGGAAAGAGAGGGGAGGGGGGAAAGAAAACAGAAGGAAGGGAAAGAAAAGACTACGAATGGAGAGAAAAGGGGAGAAAAAAAAGGGAAGAGAGAAAAAGGAGTCCAAATAATGAGAGGAAGGAAGAGAAAAAAAAACACATGAGATGAAAGGATAGAAAAGAAAGGGGTTAAAAGAAAGAAAGAAAGACAGGAAGGAAGAAAGGGAGATTGAAGGAGAACAGCAAAAAGAAGAGAAAAAGCAGAGAAAGGAAGCAAGAAGAAAGAAAAAGTGAAGATAAGAGAGAGGAAGAAAGGAAAGAATATTAAAAGAAGAGGGGAAAGTATTCAAAATTATGATAAAATGTGGAAGGAAAAAAAGGAAAGAAAGGGAAAAGACAAGAGAGGGAAGGGGATAGAAAGATGATACAATGAAGAGAGGAAAGGAAATCAAAATACTGAGGAAGAAAAAGGAAAGACTGAAGAAAGAGAAGAAAGAGTAAAGAAAATACTGAAAGTAATGAGAAAGGGAAAGAAAAAAGAAGTAAAAGGCAGGAAAATAGTTTGAAGAAAGAAGGAGAAGACAAAATAAAGATGAAAGAAATAGACCCGAAGAAAGGACAAATGAAAGAAGAAAGGAAATACATGAAAAGGAATAAAAGAGTAAGAGAGATGGGGGGGGGTCACGTAATCTATTCACTGTAATTCATAATGCATAATTCGCGTTTCTTTCAGAAATTTTTGAGCTAAAATATCCAGGTACGCATTACCTATGGGAATATAATTGTTGTACATGCTCGTATACATAATTATATAAGAGTAAAACTTGAAAAAAAAACATTGAATATTTCAACATAAAATAAATGAAAAAATATCAATATTGCGACACAAAATAGTTATTTTTAATGGTTTGTACTCAAATATAACTAAACTTAGTTATATAAGTGGATCAATCACGCCATTGCATCAAAATTTTTATTCTATATTATCTTAAAATATTGTTGTTTTTCAAGTTTTTACAATTGTATTAGCACATTATATAGGTACGTATTTTTCTTACTGGTCCAGTGTCCTTTAATACTCATATGTACGCACGACATCGTAAAAAAATAACTAATATTGTTTTTGTTTTTTTTTAAAGTGTAGTTTGCAAGTGGGTTCGAACTACGACTCCCTCGGTTACTAAATGAGCATACTCACTTCGCCACGTAAACATACGTGCTAGAGATAATTTAGAGACACTTTATTTATTAATATAAATCATCTGTGCCTGACTTTCGAAATGTTTCCCATTTCTAACACTAAAACTCGTGTTTTATATTAAAAAGTTGGAGAATTTCTGTCTTAAAAAAACCAAAACATTAGCAAGTGTATTGGGAAAATCTGGTACAATTCGCTTCAACGTTTCTCGTGTGCATTGCATTTCATGAATTTTAAAGTAGAAATTCCCTAAAAATCTGTATTATGCGTTTCGGTGAATTGGAGTTATAAAAATGTTACTCATGATAGAGGTCTCTACAAGATGATATTAACTTTCATTAAAATTAGAGTTTTACTTAAGTTATTACAAAACTAAAGTTGTCGGTTTGTGTGAAACTTAACTTATTCATATTAAACGCCTGATACACAGGAGAAAGCATCTTCCATCCGGAAATGAAGTGCGATTGGAATCGGAGGTGGATCATCTCTGCAGGTTAAACGTGGTTACGTACGGTGTATAGAGAACAGTAGTTTTTCTCTTTGTTTCTCTGCCCGCAACAATAGACCAGGGATGACCAAACCGTGGCTCGCTAGCTACGTGTGGCCCTTCAACATTCATTGTACAGCTCCTTATCACAATTAACATGAAAGGTAAAAAGACAACATTCAAGCTTTATACTTATCTACTTAGTGCGAATTATAATGCCAGTGAATCGAGACGTAAGTTCAACAATCACGGTTAGTAAAAAAAAAAATGATTAAGAAACTAAATCCTAATTCTAATGAAAGATTTGAGCAAGGCATTGCTCTTCAGTGACGAGGGAGGAATGATGAGGCAGAAGGATTGAAGAAATTTCAGTTCAGCAAAGGTTTCATCCTAGGGACTGGGGTGATGATTAGGAGAATATACACGTGCTTGGTGATTATTAATACAAATTAACAATTTGAAAATAATAAATACTAATGAGTACCTGTATTTCTTAATAGTTTTGCATAGATTTTATCGGAACATGAGCAACAATACAAACGTGCATGTGAATTTACTCAATGTCTTGCAGCTCTGAAACATCTGAGGTTTAGCAGATTTGACCACTCTTGCAATATACTCTTCCGCTTTCGTTAATCTTATGTAATGTTCTACACATAGTATTTCCCGATGATCTAAGCTCTTCTGAAATTTTTGCTGGTGATTGAATCCTTCAGTACCTTACTCTTTAAACCATCATGATCAACAACTGATGATCGTCCACATCTGGGCTTTCTTTCAAGAGACGAGTCATCACCCTAACAACACATAAACTAGTTTTAGGGTGTACGTTCGAATTTTATTTCATTTCCTTCCACTTACCGAATTCTGCAAGAAGCTTCATCGGCTTTGAGACCCCGTTTGAAATGATGCCACAAAAGTGCCAGAATCTCAATAATAATATCCGCTGTTATAACATCTGAAACAAAGGGTACAACAAATTTCCATTAAACCCTCAAAAGAAGAAATCAAACGAAGAATTACCCAACGATGGCTAGCTTTCGATGGAGAAAGCCCAGCCTTCAAGAACAAGAAAATCCCATTAGTATTAAAAAGAAGGGTCTACAATCAATTTATCCTCATGATAGTCACGTATGTGGCCAATATATAGAACCCTACCAAAAGACTGGCTCTCAAACGGAGAACCATGGAACATGAAGAATCATGCTTAACATTACATGGAGAGATTACAAGACATTATTCCGAGCTATAGCGACGGATGAGCTCGAAAAAATGTCACATCTACGATTATAAACTGTATGTTAAGATTTTTTAACATGCTTCATATTGCAATGCTAATTGATCGTAAACATTGAATAGGGCCATTTTGATTAGTACTCGTTTTGACGTAGTACGATTTTGATATATCTTTCTAGAAAAAATCGAAGATTAGGAATATTTTATGGAAAGAACTTTCATTTTTCATTTATTTGGGTCAAAATCAAAAAGGAACTTATATTTTTCACATTTTGGGTTAGAAATCGATAAGATTTTTTTTTTTCACTTTTAGGGATCTAAACTGTGTTTTTTTTTTCTATTTTCAAGGGTAAAAATTGAGGCATATTTTTTTTTTCATCTTTTAGGAGATCGAAATCCAGGATTATATTTGAATTTTAAGAGACACGATCGGAGATGTAAAAATCGAGAGAAATTTGTTCTTATTTTAGGGGACCAGAATCGAAAAGGGGTGAATTTATTTTTATTGTCTAATTCTAAGATGACTTTTTTTCTAGATTCAAAATCATGGAGTAATTTTCCTTCAAGGGGTCGAAATCCAAGGGAAATTCTTTTTAATTACTTTTAAGGATCTTAATTAAGATTGGAATTTTCTCTTTTACGGGTCATCATGGAAAAGGAATGCAAATTCTCACTTTAAAGGTTAAAAATTAAATGTGACTTCTTTTCACTTATAGGTGTTGAAATCTAAGCATTTTTTTTCCTTTTTAGGGTTCAAAATCCACCTTTTTTTTTTCTTTTTTCGGGTTCGAAATCCACTTTTAGTGGTCAAATTGTGGGGGAGATATTTTTTTCATTCTGGATGACGAAATCACGAAGAACTTCCATGTTTCACTTTTAAATGACAAAATGGAAGGGGAAGCTTTTTCCACTTTTTTAGGGTAAAAATTGAGGTGGATTTTACTTCTATTCTTAGGGGTGAAATTGCAGAGGGAAGAATTCGTTTTTTGCTTTTACGGGTTGAAATGGGGAGGGGACTTTTTTTTTATTCTTAATCAAAATCAAGTTGGGTATCTTTTTTTACTTATGGGTGTCAAGAGTGAATGGTAAACCCAACCCAGTATTTCAGGTTTGAAATCCAGGGGATTATCTTTAGAAGTCAAAATCGTGCAAGATTTTGTTTTCACTTATAGGGGTCTAAATCATGTGTTTTATTTTCCCCTCTCATAGGGGACAAAATCAAAGGGGATTTTTTCTTTTACGAGGAGTCAATAAAGTGCTATTTTCCCTCTTTGTATGGGCATCATTTTCTTAACTTTTATTGGTCAAAGTGGAGGTGGAAGCTTTTCTTTTAATTATCAAGGGCATTTTTTTTTTCTAATTTTGGGTATAAAATCAGAGAAGAATTTTTATTTATTGGTATTTTCCCAAGGCAATCAACTTTTTTTTTTAAATTTTTTAAGATCCCCCACTCCAAAAGAAAGGTATTCTTTTAAAAAAATGTTGATATTGTGACAGTTTCTATTGAGCGACTAACCAGAGCTGAAAAAACGGTTGATGGATGAAAAAGTAACTTCTCTTGCCTTTCACTGGACAGTGATCACTGAAAAAGTCTTCACTTACCGTCCAGTCTGCTCTGCTGTTTAACCCATAGATGTGGGGACAGAAAAGTCGGATTCATACCTTTCTCAAGGGCACCTAAACTCTGCTTACTGATTTTGTTGTCTTTGTCGTTAACCACTACGCCATTTGCATTTCTAAATGACGCACTAAGTGTCAACCATTAATTAAAAATTGATTAGATTTAATAGAAATCCACTTAAAATTTACAAAATGTATCAAAACAGGCCTGGTTAGTCATTCAATAGAAACCATAACATGGCCAACATCTTTTGGCAGCATATTTTTTGAAGGGTAATCAATTAAAAAATTGGAAAAAAAAGGTTCACCAAGGAATAAGTAGCTTCTGTTGCTTTTGGCTTGGAAGTGATCATTGAAAAAGGTGTAAATATAAACTAAAGATTAATTTAGCATAAACTTACATTGCTAATTGAATTCCCTGTTAAAAATCTGTAAAGAGGTTGGGTATAATTTTCCAAAAACAAAAAATGTAAGTTTTTTGTTGATATAATGAGGAGTAAATGTTCACAATTACAGCCCTCTAGCTTAATTAGCGCGGCTTGTACGTACGAAACATACATAGATACATAGCTAGCCAGATGGACTTGAAAACTAGAGAAACCTACGTTGTCAGTTTTAATAAGAGATTTAGTTGATAATTTCCAATGGTTTAATGCAAATTTTCTATAGGTCTTTGAGATCAATTCGGCTGCAGGAGTTGCCGGAAACTAAAATCCAATCAATTCAGGTCGGCCCCGTTCACTGTTTTGGAATCATGCTTTTTCTTCTCCTAGACTGGATATCTTCCCTGGACTTGGCATGATACATACGTACGTAGCCAACCAGACCGACTTGGAAACTGAAGAAAATTACGGACAGTTTCGATTGGTGGTTTCTAATAGTTTAGTGCAGATTTTTAATGTGTCTTTGACAAAGTGATTAATTATACCAATTGCAAGCTCAACGGGAAATGATGGGATACATTACGAGCAATGAGGAAATCAATTAGGTTCAACGTTTTCTTATCATGGAAAAATGAAGGTCAGCATGACCTCAGATGTTTGTTTATTTTAAGTTTTGATTAATTTGTGACATGAGAAGGGAATTTGAAAAAAAGAATTGGGTTCGCATCCAGTGTCAATTAGGAAGGACAGTAAACTGCCAGTCTTGTGAGAATCACACGACTCAGCAAAATATATTTGAAAAATTACCCCCTCCCCCACTTTCATGTATACGCAGACAGAAAATAGAAATGCAACATCCTGGATATTAGTAATAGTAAATCATTTCATATACGGATCGACAGGGACAATGATTCCAATATAAGGGATGTATCAGCAGTTCTCAGACCCCGTATTGATATATCTTATTTCCTCTTTTAGTTTTGGTCAATTAGCCTGTATTGATCTTTATACGTGATCATTCGCTGTAAACCAGCTATATTACTTGTACATTTGATATTGAGCGAATCGAAACACACATTCAGGGTTTGTCAATTTCTTTTTTCAGTTACTTCACTAAGTTAAGATACACATTAACACTTGCTGTCCATTTATTATCACAATGGGTCCAACACATTCAGAGAGGAACATCATTCATACCATGACAATTTCTCCTTCAGTCGCCTTTTCGTTTAAGTCTGTCGCCTGTGAGAGTCAAACGAACTGTACACCGTTAGATCTAACTAAATTGAATTTACTTTTATCACTGAATTGACGTTTAGACCGATTCCCATGCTTCCAAAGAACGCATTTTATTGCATATTCAGATCTTTGTTTTGTCATAATATTCCAAAAATCTGGAAATTACTTGACTTGTCCAGCCATCGTGAAACTGTACAGGGAGAAAGACATGCCATCAGTTTACATCTTGACTACTTGTCAAGAACTGCATTCACTTTGACGTATTCTATCATATCTGGCAGTTGATGCAATAGTGAGAACATCGCTACTTATCTTTTAATGGGGTCAATATTGCCATGTGCCAGTGAGAAATTTCTAAAACTTGCGATACAAGCTTTTCCGTACAGGTATATATATATATATATATATATATATAAAGCTACGATGTCTATAAATCTCAAGATCCTGTGGCAATAACTATCGATACGAACTACATTTGAATAAATTGTTTTCCTTTTTTTGATCTATACTATAAATAAATAATTAAAAGTGTTTTTTTTTTCAGTTTCTGTGTTTGAAACATTGAACTCTTCCATTTAAGAATAATTTTTTGCAGGAAAAATCTTCTACCTGTTATTTTAAACAATGGACTTTTCCATTGAGAGATAGATCACAAAAATGCCCAGAGATATTCATGCGATGAAAAACATGAAATAATTGTTATGTTGTTTTCTTCATTCAGATTTTGTTTTGTTTTTGATACAAATTCTATTTTATAATTTCATTTTCTAAATATAATTTGGATATAATATTAATAAAATTCTTTTTCCAAGTATAATTTCAATATGATTTTAACGTAATTCAATATAGATTTTTAGAATGAATTTATGTTTGATTACGTTAAGATTATCTTGAAATTATATCTAAAAAAATTGATATAAATCGTTATTTTGATCTCTCCTTTGATTCTTGTTTTTGTCTCATTTATTTCATATCTTTTAAGTTTTCGTTCGTTTATATCTGTTTCCTTTGTTGGTATTAAAATAGAGATCAACAAAAAAGAATGAAACTTCTTGCAAACAAGGATTTCTCTCTCTCACTCTCGCCATATATATATATATATATATATATATATATATATATATATATATCGTATTTATTTGTATATATAAATATCTTTATGTAGATTTGGATAAATGTAAATTGGTCATCAGGTAGACAGTCCAACGATTGCATCACTTGTATGAAACTCAGTCATCGCAAAGAACTGAATTGTACAACAATTTAAATATGCTCTGTCCCCGATATTGAGAACCCTTAATGCATAGATTACTCAACTATATTATATATATATATATATATATATATATGTGTGTGTGTGTGTGTGTGTGTGTGTGTGAGTATGTGTGCATGTTTATGTGTGTGTGAGAGTAGTTGCAAATTCAACTGAGTTTAACAAAGAAAGATCACACTTTCTGCAAATAGAAATGTGTATATATGTATATATATATATATATATATATATATATATATATATATATATATATATAAAGTGTATATGTGTGTATACACATACACAAATACAAACATATATATACTCATATACATGTTTATATGCAACATACATAAATATATATACACACACACATATATATATATAAACATATATATCTATACATGCACATATACAAACGCATTCATATATATATATATATATATATATATATATATATATATACGAGAACTATAAATATACAAGCTTGTGTAGATGCATTGTGTAGATCTTGGTTCAAAATATGCTCGATACCATCGGTAGAGCTGTAATAAAATGAGTAAAGATTTTTTAAATGGTTCATCACAGATTGTACATTCAATTTCATTTGAAAATATTTCCAATTGAATCATAATTCGAAAATCTATTTTTTTCAACTGAAACAATGTATAATCTGCCATGAGCCATTGGAAAAATTTACTTATATAAGATTATAAATTGCGTTATATTGAAACTCTTATTTGAAAGGAAATCTTGTTATTCCACTGTAATTGTATCATTTGTCAATTCAGCAAAAATATCAAAACCAATTGAAGAAAACTGGGGCCGTTGCCGGAATCGAACCTGCGAACGGTAGGGTAGCTGCTTCAACGCTCCTAATTTTGTTCATTCATTGTCTACAACTGCTCTGTTTGTTTCCTTCAACGCAGCAATAATGTTAATAAGAAATGGATATATGGAATATTCATAAATTGCGTTATTTCATTATTGAAACTCATATTTGAATCCAGTCAATACACGGTGGATGCATCATTTGGCTTAGACAACGTAAATTGAATAAACAATTAAAGAAAAATGTGGCTGCAGCAAGAATCGGACCTGAAGTAGCTGTTTCAACGGAGCGTTGGTCTTACTATTGAGCTAAGCAGTCACCGTACGTCGACACGGAAGGTCATCGCAAATTAGAGTTACAGTGTAATATGATGCAATTTATGGTCAGCCTGCCGGATCATATATCCGTTTCTTGATCACACACACACACACACATATATATATATATATACATATATATATATATATATATATGTGTGTGTGTGTGCATGTGATTTTTTAAAGGTTTGAGTTATCTGTGGATGAAGACTGCTCGGCATCGGGGGTTGAGCATATGTAAATAGTTGTACGTAGAAGATTTTTTTCATGTTCATCTACCTCTCTCTCAATATGTATATATATATATATATATATATGATACGACAAAAAAATTGGAATGATTGTTCATTTCGAATATATCTATTTCCGATTACACGTTTCGGTTTCAAATGATTTTTTCATCCTTGTGATGACCTTCGTCGTTTGAAATTTTTAAGATGAACATTAAAAAACGCCAACAGATCGTGATCATGTTGTGTGGTCACCATAACAGCATATTGTAAAATCATTAAATTATATCGAAATACCATTCCACGTATAAAGAAACATATTGATTAAAGAAAACAGATAAGTAATTTTTTTCATTATTTTTTCTACTTACTTTTTCTCGTGTATACAAAGAGGGGAGTACAGGTGGATAGACAGACTGTTTGGGCAGTATTTACAATCTATCGATCCATATATATTTCGTACAAAGAAAGTTGGTTAAAAAAAACATTGATCAGTCGTTGATAATCAAACTTGTACATACAGTAAGTGTCAAAAATATCTGAGCATTATGAAAAGTTCATTTTGACGTCATTAACCAATGCATCCTCCCAATAGTCACTTATGGAGCTGAAACATGGAACCTAAGTAAGAGACAGACCCGTAAATTGAGAACCATGCAACGTGCACATGAAAGAATAATGCTGGGCCTCACATGGAGAGACCACAAAACAGCGCAGTACATCCGAAAAAAGACAAGAGTTAGGGACATCATAGAATCCATTAAAAATCTCAAATGGCGGTGGGCTGGCCATGTTGCAAGAATGGCAGACAATCGATAGACATCATGACTCACAACGTGGATCCCCCGAGACCACATGCACAACCGAGGCCGGCAAAATGTTAAATGGAGAGATGAGCTAGACTAGTTCAGGAAGTACTGGTTCCGTGACACCCATGATAGGGAAATTCGGCAAATTCTGGGGAAGGTCAATGTCCAACGACGGACACTAAAAGACTGATGATGATTGACAGAATTCGGACCTAAGATTAAAAAAATGGAAAACTGTATAGAAACAAGATTGGAGGCGAAAAAGTCATGTGAAAAACATTTTAGAAATCAGCTGGCAATTTAGAAGATGAATGAGTTTGGTGAAAACAAACTCTTTGAAATGTATAAGATACATTTTTCACTCACAATGAAATATATTTTTTTTGTCTTTTAACTGTTTTATACTCATACACGTTTCGATAGATTATCAATCTTCCTCAGTAGGAATTTGAAATTCAAGTGGTTTTCTTCGTTGTCATGTGGCTTTTCAACGCTGCTACTGTAATGGTTTCTTTCTGTGACATTTATTGATGGTATCATAGTTAATTATCAGCCCGTATTTTCACTTACACAAAAATACCATTTATGAATATAACAGAACAAAACCTTGACAGAGGCAGCGTATCATGGCCACATGACAACGAGGAGCATCATTTACATTTAAAATTAACATCTAACTGGCTGAGTAACAGATCGAAAACAATTAAAAGAAAGTGTTATTTTCCTAATTTGTCATTAATTTAAATCTCGTTGGAAAAAACTAAACCATGATCAATACATATATATATATATATATATATATATATATATATATATATATATATATATATATATATACATATATATATATATATATATATGTATATATATATATAAAAAGAAAGAAGGGAAAGAGCAGTTTGTTGGATTGAAGGATAGGGAGTGTGTGAAAAGGAGAAATACTCGCTATCACAGCCAATAATTAAACAACTGTAGCGTCAAAGTTTGAAGTCATGCCTCAAAAGAAGAAACCAAGCGGAGAATCATACTAGGATGGCAAGCCATTGGCAGAGCAAGCTCAACCTTCAAAAATAAGAAGTCCCCATCAATCCTGAAAAGAACAGTGTATAACCAATGCATCCTCCCAATAGTCACTTATGGAGCTGAAACATGGAACCTAATCAAGAGACAGATCTGCAAATTGAGAACCATGCAACATGCACATGAAAGAATTATGCTGGGTCTCACATTGAGAGACCACGAGAAAGCACTGTACATCCAGGAGAAAATAACAGTCGGGAAGATAATAAAATCCATTAAAAATCTCAAATCGCGGTCGGCTGGCCATGTGGCACGAATGGCGGACAACCGATGGACATCGCGACTCACAACATGGATCCCCTGAGATCACTTCCGGAACCGAGGCTGGCAGAATAGGAGATGGAGAGACGAGGTAGACAAATTCAGAAAGTACTGGCTCTGCAACGCCCATGATAGGGAAGTGTGGCGAATCCTGGGGAGGGTCAATGTCTAAAGACGGACTTTGAAAGACTGATGATGACGATGAAAAAAACTACTAGGAATAAATATGGTTTGAGTAAATTCTATTCATGACATCACTCGCGTTTTCCACTGGAAAGCATTAAAGAGAGATCAGAGATATTTGTAGATTCTGAAGAATCAAAGTGCTATTATTAGATCGAAAGAATGCTCCAAAAATATCAAAATAGCCTATTTTCCCTGAATCGAAAAAAAATGCATTTTTAGAAAGGGATTAGTGGAGTAATGATGACATTTTTCAAGTCCGTAAACAAAAGAGCATGATTAAGGAGCACTATAACACGTGAACAAACGCGTAAACATTTCACTTATAAAAAGGGATAAAACCCTTCACCATCTTTGATGGCTACGGGGGTTCAATATGCCCAATCCTACTGATGCTGAGGAATCTTTCTACAGTCATCTCATCAGTTGATTGAGTGATTAAAATGCAAAATGGTTATTTTTTTCACTTAAAATTGCTAATGATGAAAGATGAATTTGTTTTCTCGGCAGAGACCAAAGTTCATCCTACAATTCCTATTCATTTGCAGCAACTCACTTGCCTAGCTAATAAAGAGGAATATGCCTCTCAAAATATCGATAGTTTTTATGCTTATATATATATATATACATATATATACATATATATATATATATATATATATATATATATATATATATATACACGTATGTGTGTGTGCGTGAATGATTACAATTTGCATTATATTATGTTGGAACTCTTTTTGAAATGATCTACCGTTATCACGCGATGAATGTATTATTTGGCCCAGACAACAATAGGGTAGCCGCTTCATCGTAGCATGGCTCTTACCATTGAGCTAAACAACTGACAGTGGGGCAGATATATATTGTGAATAAACAAAATGAGAATTTTGAGTCAATTAATCAATCATAACACACACACACACACATATATATATATAGTACAAATCAAATCCAATGTGTGATGGATTTAATTCATAAAATGCTCGATACATTTAGCATTAAACATTGAGAGAAGTTAGAGTCAAGCTAAAAATATGATGAAATAGAGGATCCCCAACATTAAAATGATAATGTTTCTACCCGGTTTGGGGTTTTCCAGGCGAATGATCCAATTTATATGGATCCTCATTCAGAACGTTATTTGGGGGGGTCTTTTTCTTTTGTTTGAGGACCTTCTTATTCTATTTAGATATCTTTTCTTTTTTCTTTTCCTCGATTAATTGTTTCCCACTACTTCTAGTATTTTACATGGGGGAAATATGTTACTGTGTTTGCAACAAATTAACAGAGGATGTTGCAGACACTCTCTTAATCAGTATGTTGTTAATCCATCAGATCTGTTTCTCCTTAGGAAGTATTCTATTCTTACTTTAATATGCCCCTCTCATAGAAAAAAAAAAGAGATGTACTGAAGGATATTCCAGCTGAGAAATACTGGTATTGCCTTTGAGCAATTAATATCAAAATATTACATAATCAGAATGAAAGAAAGAAAGAAATGCTCAGGAATATCACGGCTGATGAACACTGATACTACCTTCGAACAATAAATATCAAAATACTATTTAATCAAAAAGGATAATATGGAAATTTTTTTCTAGAAGTGTTGAAAAACGCTAATAGACCAAGAATGAACGAGATGAGAATGTCGGGTGAAAGCAGTTATTTAGGCCTTTGCATTACTGGCGGCTGTTTAGATCAATGATACGAGCAATGTTACATTGAAGAAGCTACCTTATCGGTGGCAGGTTTGATTCCAGCAGTCGACCCATTTTCTTACATTGTTCATTCTACTTGCGTTTTCTAGGGTGAGAGATACATTAACCGTGTAATGACGGGAGCACATTTCAGATAAGATATATCTATCTATTTCTATAAGATTTCAAGACTCCCCCTCTCTATATAATTATGTATATATATGTGTGTGTGTGTGTGCTCATATGTGTCGAATAATTCACGGCATTGGACACTAATTATATCATTCCAGTGAATTAATTCCAATAATAATAATTCCCAATATCTTTTCATGCCGTTCATGTTTATTCAATTCAATTCAGTTCTATGTATTACTCCGGACAATATATTATGGCACTGCGCGATTCTTTCTTATCGAGATTATTGGTTGTTTACCATGCAACCGTTACGAGGATTTAAAAACAAAACTATTGCATTGACATGGCTCCTCAGCAGTTTTGAACATCAGACTGGCCCTATACGTTTGGATGTATCATGCGAATAGGCCAGACCTGTTGGATTGGAGTTCAGAAAATTTAATCAATAGCTCTTCATATCTTGAGAGAATCTTTTTAATTCCCTGCCTTAATAGTTTTATTTTGTGGGATTTCAGTTTGTAATCTAAGAATATGCTAAATTGGTCCCTTCTGTGTCCAGCAGCATTCACGCTGGTTTATTGAGAATTCAGACTTTTAGTGTTCAAGGCTTAAAAGGTGAGAAAGATTACTTATTCATTGATCAACTATTTTTTTAATTGACCCCCCCTGCCCTTGAATGATGCTTAAAACTGTTGGTTACTTGGAAATTTCAATCGGATGATTACCCTGACCCATTTTTTTTTCTTTTCACATTTGGATGGAACAAATTCAAACTTTGTTTGAAAGCGAATAGCCTTCATAATAAAAATCAGAATTCTTTTCTACGCTTAATGGATCGAGCGAGCGGGTGTATTCAATGGCTACCGTCGTAGGAGCTAAATCTGACTTACTACCAATCCTGTCCACATAAGCTTTTGGGAGTTCCGAGGACTTGAAACATTCAAATAGGGTTAATAAATTCAAGATACCAGCGATGGCCGTTATTTTTCTAGGAATATTGTAAAGCTTATTCACAATTTTCAGTGATCTTTTGTTTAGTGTCACTCATCTCTAATTGTAACCTACTGGTATTTTCCTCCTTAAAATCAAGTGTTGCAGCATTACAACGAGTAACAGAACATTGAATTAAACTCAAAATAGAAACCATGTATTGTGTTTGTGTTGATTTTCCTTTAAAGATTTTACCAAATTCATAAAATCATTTAATTCTTCAAATACAAGGGATGGTTCTAATATCAGCATAGTTCAGTAAAAAGGTAATATCGGCATATTTTGGGGGATAATAAAGGAAAAAAATAAAAAATAACCACCGAACTTTGGAGACCAAAAAAAAACCAAAAAAACAAACTAAGGTACAAACTACCCAGGAACCTTTCACCCCTACATTTATGTTACTTCTAGATCACTATTAGCATTCTAACCAAAAAGTACACGGAATGTTGAAATAATTCATACGTTTGTTTAAATGGATGTACTGAAATATTGTTTATATCAATGAAAAAAAGTTTTAAAAGTTTTTCGCTTAAAAGACTTGCTTTTTGATTTAGTTGTAGCAAATGTATGAGTGTTGGGGGGTCAATATTGAAACAAAAAGGTAGAACAGATGTGGGGGTTAGAGGAATAAGGCAGATATAACAAAGTTGTGCAAATTCATAACCGCTGATTAGGTTTTTTTCGTGTAATTATTTTTTGCTGGAAACGTGTCCTGGAGATTTTTTTCACATTTTCCACCTAAAATTCTATTATGAACAGCGAAACTACCCTGAAAGACAAGTTTATTTCTTGATTGACACTTATATCCTTTGTAATTAGATTTATTAGAATTTAGTTTCAAAATTGTGGATTCTTTGAATTGGCATAAGGTTGAAATTGATTAAAGAAAATTTCGAAATTAAGATGCTGTACAAAGTTCCCCAAACAAACATTCGGGCAGCGAAAACCAACGCAGAAAGGAAACGATCAGACGAGTCGCGATAAATGAAATATAACTGGGGGAAGGGGAAAAAGAGCATAGTAAGTATTGTCGAAAGATGCCTATACTACGATTTAATTCATCGGTCTATAAGACGCATGCATACCAAGGTTATTAGAGAGACATTTCGCATCCAAGGGTGTTGGTACACGGCCCTAGAGTCAAAACCAAGGACCAAAGTGAAGTTTGATATTTACATTTTTTTTTTTCCTCTTAAAGAGTCTTATGCCGGGATTTACAATTAAAATAAAATGAGAAATTAAAACTGGTCAGCAGAAAATATTCAGGCATGTGCTGTGTACTTCGTTTTAGATGCCTATTTAAAATGTAATCAGTTTTTGAATAAAGTCAAACCCTGGGGGTCGGGGGGTCGAAAAGCTGAAGCTTTCAAAGCTGATTTTCCTGGGTAGTATCTTAAATTGATTTTCTGCATTAAAGAGTTCTGACTAATACAAATCTAGTTTTCATTGGACTAAACCGTTTTACAACATGTACAATAGAACTGAAAACAAAACATATCCGTTGCGAAAAAGGAGGAAAAGTACTAGAGTGAAATGGATCTGAAATTCGTTTTCTCTGTCGAAAATGGATCTAAACAAAAAAATGCACTATAAGTTGAGCCATGTGAAGAGAAAAAAAATTAGGATTCCGTTTCTTGAAGGAAACTACCGGTTCCAGGAAACCAGTGATTTGATCAAAAACTCCCATCCATTTCGTGCGATTCTGTTATGTCTGGGTTTACCAATCGAAGATCTTGCCAGATTTCCCTAATGACTCAGACTTGAACAACATCGTAAGTGTCATGGTACATTAAGATGTCCTCATCTTCTCGTCTGGGAAAAAAGATTAGATAAGCACCCAATCCAAAATATCCAAAAAGTGTAAGTACAATTATAATTAACTGGGCAACTCGGCCAATGATTTCATCAAAAAGCTCTTCTGTTTTCTCCGTCGTATCGGCCTCGTTCTGCAAAGCTTTCTCCTGTATATTTCTCAGGGTTGAGCGCTCGGCGATTTCGTGTAGAATTAAATGTATACGGTCCTCTTCCTCTGATAATGTTTCTGGTTTTGAGCAAGATTCTTGTGAACTTGATTTGTCATCCTCGTCAATTGGCTCAGTTTTATATACAGTATCCTTTCCAGGCTCCGGGTGGCCGTGGACATCGTGTGACTTCTTTTTAATTTGAGAGTAGCTTTTCGCCCCCACTTCCATAAAAGTGAGAAGCACAACCACGAGGATTTTGGTCCTATCTCGAATAAACATTGTGTTCGCGTATATTCCAGAGGAATGAGAAGACGTAACTTTAATATAATCTTCACATCCAACCAAAATTGGAGAATTTCAGTAAGTAAATAGTATTTGCATAATAACTAATGAAACTTGATTCAGGATAATTAGACCAATAAAAAAAGCCATATTACATTTTTTTAATATTTGATCAACACTTGTAATTATCCCCTTTCGAAAAATGGGTTTTTATAAAAGGAATTTAACTTCAAGAATTATATGACTTTTTTATTGGTTTGATTATCGTGAATTGTCCTTGTTAGGCGAGATGCTTGCTGCAAATCTGTGGAAAATATTCATTTTCAGCATCGAACATCATTTTTGATATGCCTTCTCCGCATCAGCTGGCCGTTGGATGACAGAAGATGATGTTCAAGTATCTTTTTTCTACACTTTAAAATCTATCTTCGTCCATTTGATTCACTTTTCTAGAATATGATATCATCGGTGGGACTCATTCTATTAACAATTTTATAAATATAGTCCGGATCATTAGCGATCTTTTAAATTGTAGTTGAAAATTATTTCATATCAAATGTGTTGTGGTAAGAGGGATAATGAAGACTGATTGGGTCAACAAATAAAACTAAGTCCATGTTTGGATAGAGAAAACAAACCATACTCAAAAACTGACCTTGAGTTATTTCACTGTAAACTTTATATTGAAAATATTTACTGAAGATAAAGTTCTCCGGTGATGTGGGATCTTTCAAAAATTAATCCCTCCCCCTATTCTTGCCATTTTTCGCCTGATTAACTCAATATTTTGTCATAAAAGATTACTGGTGTTGAAGAGACTTATACTCATATCACTTCAGAGATACATTGCATGCAATTATAGCATTGGGGAATTACCATCTTCGGAGTTAAATTCGGCCTATTCAAAGTAACGGTCACCTGAGGTTTTGGGAGTTTGAGGGCTTGAATCATTTAAATAGGATTTTTTTTTCATTCAAGAAGCAAGTTGAGGGGGTGTTATTTAACAAGAGTATTGTAATGTTTGTTTGCAACGATCCAGTGATCGTTTGATTATTGTTACTCATCTATAATCGCTACGTAGTAACACTTCTCCCTTTTCAACGGTACGTTTTATGGCATTACAAAGCATAAGTTCAGAAAATTGAATTTATTGACTAAACTAGTAAAAAGTAAACCTACTCCCGTCATTTTTTGTCGGGTAAAAAGGCCTATTTCCCCATTGCTTCCAGCAAATAAAATGACCCTCGAACTGAAGCCTCAAGGAAAAAAAGCATAAACTACCAAAGAACTGTTGTAACGAACAGCTTGGTCAAACAGGAAGTAACTCAGACTCCACGGATACCCAAAATTAAACTGAAACTTTGTGGAATCAAATTTGAAGTCATTATGTCTATTAATTGCAGTAATTCAAAGTGGCATTCAGCAGTTGAGTTTTCTTTCGTCTAATTTTATAACTTGGCAAAAACATTCCAAATTGCAGTCATATATATATATATATATATACATATATATATATATATATATATATATATATATATATATATATATATATTGGTAAAGATTATCTTGTGTTGCAATAACGATGTATCACGGTATCATCTGAGTGATATCAAAACCAAGTTGAAATATTAACATGCTCTTGAATGAAGTTATCTACATCACTAGTCACACTCATAAAAAGAATTTTAGCGTCTCTCGTTGGACATAGACCTCCCCCAAGATTCGCCACACCTTTCTATCATGAGCGTCGCAGAGCTAGCATTTTCTTCATTTGTCTAGTTCGTCACGTAATGTTATTTTCTCTTGATCACAGTTTCAAATATACTTTTTTTTAAATCCATATTGTGAGCCTTGATATCTAGCAGTTGCCAGACATTCTTGCAAAATGACCAGCCCATCGCCATTTGAGTTTTGTACTGGATTCTGTAATAACTCAGACTCTTGCCTTTTTCCCTAATATACTGTGCCGTCTTGTGATCTCTCCATGTGACGTTGAGCATGATTCTCTCTTGTGCACATTGTATGGTTCTCAATTAAAGGGACAGTCTTTTGGTTAGATTCCATGTTTCAGTTCCATAGGTGACTAGCAGGAAAATGCATATATTGATGGCCTTTTTTCCAGGGACAAATGGGATTTCTTTGTTCTTGAAGGTTGAGCTTGCTCTAGCGAAAGCTTGTCAATCTAGTTTGATTCTTCGCTTGATTTCTCCTTCTGGAAATTTCATGGAGACTTGTTGTCCTAGATATATGAATTATTGTACTTAATCCAGTCTGAGTGTAACCACTGAAAGTGTTTACACCTAATATTCATATTTCTTTCTGTGGAATTATGGTCGTGGGGTAAATCATAAAATCAATGTTATCGCTGGTGGCCGATGAATGACCCACCCACCCGTACAGTAATACAGGGTAAGCATCAAGTCCTTTCATGGTTATGTACAATCATATCTTACAAACTTTGCTAGATAGAAACAATAAATGTGTTTAGCATTACGCACATCAATCAGTCGAGCCTTGTATTAAAATATAATCTGTTATAAACTATATATTTACTCGCACACACATAGAAAGCTGTGCACGAGAATATTAAAGATGGGGAACACGAGGAGTGCCCAGAACAGTCTATATCTAGTCATTACATTATCAAAGAGAATGCTTGATATACGAAATCATTTCCCCGTAGTTGTCAGAAACTGCTAACGCTGAAGGATAAACTTGTTTTTCCCGGTTGATGACAGAGATTTTCGCAGATTCAAACGAAGATTTTGCCTTTGGTGGTTTCAGAAAGAACATTGGCTTATCTGGTATGAGCTAGGTAAGTATTCTTTCAGGAAAACAACAAATCTATAGAATGAAATAAATATAGAAGACGGAAATATTAATACAGTCACATTGAGATTGGTTCGAACAGACTGATATAGAGCTGAACAAATTCATATGTAAGTATATGCGTGTGAATATATATATGTGTGCGTGAGAGAGTATATGTATTTAATATACATAATAAGCGTGAAAGTATATATACGCACACACACACACACACACACACACACACACACATATATATATATATATATATATATATATATATATATATGGTAGCTGCTTCAACGTAGCAATGCTCTTACCGTTGAGCTTAACAGCCGACGGTAATGCAAAGGCCTAAATAACTGTTTTCACCATCAAACCCTCGATCTATTCGTTTCTTTTCAACACAACAACTATGTGTTAAGAAATGGATGAAAATGATCCGATAGAATGATTATAACTTCCTCTATATTGTATAGAAACTCTTATTTCTCAACAAATTTCTACCATTTCTAGACAGAAAGGTCCAGATGCACAAAGGAAAACAGGTTCAGGCCTCCCTACGAATTAATATCCAGTACAAATCCTATGCATTCATTTGTTCAGACGTTTCTTTTTTTCGGATGCAAAAGAATCAAGGGAGGTAATTGTATTCCTATATTTGAATGTGTCTGGATTTTTTTTTTTTTTTTTTTTTTGTCTAGAATTATGCGATCATCCATTGGAGAGATTTTAAAAGTCAGCTTTTAAACTGAAACAATCTAACATATTATGGCATTATTTGTATATGACAATGATCCCATACTATTTAATCTAAAATGTTCCATGCCCTTCATTTGAATTCTTTTTTTTAATTCTTTTTTCTCAGACATGTTTTGGATTCAATTTTACAGATATGTTAACGGCAATACATCAGGTACCGCTATAGGTTTCATTTTTTAGATTGTATTTTTTCCCAAAGTTTTTAGACGTCTTTACTCTATTTTACATAAAAAAAAGGCTACGTTTTAATTACAATTTAGCATCTAAACATCAGATATTGGTTATAAGTTTGTTTACTTTAATCATTTTTTAAAATGTTTCTTTTTACCCAACTTTACATATAAAAAAAGCCACGTGTTATAATTACAATTTTGGAACACTGGAAGTGATTGAATCAATGCAGCTAATTCTATTACAGTTTTTTAGACGGTTCTTGACTCAATTTTATTTTACAAAGACATTCTCATGTCTAGACAGATATTTTTTTTCCAAATTATATTTCCCAAAGATTTTTCAGTAATTTTTTCCAGTGATTTTTTTCCAGCCGATTTTGCATATAAAGACACCACTCTAATTGACATGACTATTATAGCCAGTACTATGTTGGATGCTGATTTGTTCAGTTGAGCAGACAGCTTTTCTATCAAAGCACCTAATCAGAGGGAAAATATCTACCCAAAGCTCTAACTGATTAAAAAAAACGATTGTTAATATGATTTCAGTTTTCTGTTTTGTATAACAATTTAGGATTTAAAACTGTACAGACAGTGAAAAAAATACCATTCTTTGATTCAATAGATTACAATAGGCTGAGGAAGTCAGTTAATAATCAACTATCAAGTCTAAAAAAGTTTTTCAGGAGTCTGACAAGAAATTGACTTTAATAAAATAAAATTGTTCGAACGATTATGTACAAAGAAATTAATAAAAACTAACCATCAGTTAAGTCAATTTAGTTCAACAAAAAATAAAAATGATTTTCATATATTTGACATCTGGGCAACGCCGGGTACCTCTGCCAGTATATATATATATATATATATATATATATATATATATATATATATATATATATATATAATACGAGAGAGAGTGGGGATTAATATATGACGAATGACAGAGATATGCACTCACATATTCATGCTGAAAGACCCCAGTATTGTCTTAGAACAATCTATATTTAGTCATTGCATCATTAAATTGAGTAATCAAATTACAAAATAATTTTTCAGTCAAACAGAACAGTCAATGCTGAAGGGTGAACTTGTTTTCTTGGCAGATGGCGAAGGATTTTCACAGATTCAACCAGAAGTTTGCCTTCGGTAGTTCAGATGTGAATATGAAAGTTGAAAAAATTTTGCAAATTTGTTATTTGCTTGATTTTATGTTTTCTTACATAATTGAAATTCAAGTAATATTATATATATATATATATATATATATATATATATATATATATATATATTCCGTGTGTGTGTGTATGAATGTTTTCTTTCATAACTACGACTAATAACCACATCGTATTCCTGTATTCATTCTGGAATTTGGAATCAGTTCTTCTTTGAAGAATTTCCCCCAATAATCTGTTTCTGATATTTTTGTTCGGATAGTGAGTTCGAGCTTCGGTTTGGGAATCAGAGTACCAAATGTATTCACCAACTAGAATATATATATATATATATATATATGTGTGTGTGTGTGTGTGTGTGTGTGTGTTTGTGCGTTTGTGTGTGTGTGTGGAGCGTTATTCTTTAGAAACCCTATTGGGGTAAATGGTTGAAGAAACGTTGGATGCTTGTTTGATTCCTTGCCCAATGCAGAACTGGATAGTCAGTAGGACCGAATTGAGCGATGTGTTCCTTTGTACATGATCCACTATATATCAGAGTACTCAATTAAAGGATTAGAAGAGCGTTGCATAATTGCTTTTTGTAGATGGATGCCCTACCCAAGAGTACTCAACCGTAAAGGGGGGGGAGCTTGATGATAATTGATTATAATGTCATCTACAGACAGCTGTTTCATCGTATTAAGACTCTTCAGTGTGGCATTAGACTGGATATCTACTCCAGTGCAGCTAAGCAGAATTGAAACCTCCGCTAATATATATATATATATATATATATATATATATATATAATATATATGGGGAGCGCGCAAAATATCCAATCCATTTTAAAAACTTTCAATTCTTCCTTGATTTCTTTTAAAAAATATTTATCTGATGGTCCCAATTCGGCTAATTCATAAACTTCATAGGTATGTTGAAATAAACTTTTAAAAATGTATTGGATACAATATTCATTCACTGTCTATTATATATTATGCATGGTTATCATTATGTATGTATACGTGTGTTTGCTGTCCTGTAAGTATAATCGACTTCGCGTGTCTATTTCCTTATAATGAAAACAGATTCATCAACTACAGCCTATATACTGACCTCAGATTCAAACCTTGTATGTCCGGCTCTAATTTTTAAATCTGTCTGCTATAAACCACGCTGGTTTCCCGAACATGGTGATCAGACATCTTCAATCACGTTGGATTAGTTTAATACACATTTGCATTGCAAATTTCCAGCCGGACAGCGACTCTGGTTCTTCGGGCTTCTGTAATTGATAGTAATTTGAATGTTCGGATGGGGAGTCCGTAATATTTTCAATTTTTATCTTCTTCACGTCAGCCAATGACATTAATAAATTTGAAGTTAATCTATTTCCTTTCGAATCGATATATATATATATATATATATATATATATATATATAAGTTAGTTATGATTAGATAAAAATAAAGCAAAAAGGAATCATATATATGTGTGTGTGTGTGTGTGTGTGTGTGTGTATTTAGATAGGGAGACAGAGGGAAGTTGTTCAACTTGATTGAATATTCAAATGCCAAGCAAATGGTGTGGTCGTTATCAGTTGGATCTGATCTTTCATTTGAAATGCGTAATCTACAACCATCATAAATGCGAAGCATGTCATTGAAATGCCTTTTCGTTAGACAATCTTAATTTGAAAAAGTATGAAAATGAGAACCCCTTTTTTAAATGTTTATCAATCAACAAAATGTAAGTAAGTAAAGGAACTTGTAGCTTTGTGTTGAACTGAGCTACGCTTAGTAAATCTTGTAGACTTCTGTATTTAATACTCAGGGGGATTCAAAAGAGCCGTTATAACGAATTGGTCGTTATAGCAGGTGGAATTGATAATGAGCAACAGACAAGAATTCTGCCAAAAACTCTACTCCTCCAGACAAGTACAAAACAACGAAGAGGATACACACGATGCAAAGAATCAGTTTGAGGATTTCCCAGAATGCATTCTTGCAAAAGTCACTCATGGAGCTGAAACATGGAACTCAACCAAGAGACTGACCTGCAAACTGAGAACGAGTCAATATGCCTATGAAATAGTCATGGTGAACCTCACATGGAGAGATCACAAGACAGCTCAATATATCATGGAGACAACGGGAATCCGAGACATCATAGGATCAATTAGAAAACTCAAATGGCTATGGGCTGGTCATGTTGCAAGAATGGCAGACAACCGGTGGACATGATGACTCACAACAAGGACCTCCAGAGATCACATGCGCAGTCGAGCCCGGTAGAATAATAGATAGAGAGACAAACTAGACGAATTGTTATTGCAAGGTTATCAAATTGGGCGTCGAGCCATCTTAAGTCCTTTTACTTGACTTGGCTATCTGGCCTCAGGATGGCAACCAATCTGACTTCTTATTATACGCATTGCTAAGGGGAGAAGAGATAGATTCATGCTTTTCCCAAGGGTATTATTGCACGGGAACATAATCATTCGGGTCGCCGATTTCATTTCCTGTGTCGTTACCGACTAAGCAAATCACACCCCAAGGGAAATAACCACCAGATATTTTCTTTACACATTGTCAAGAACGACCACGAAGCTACAATGAGTGGAAACTAGCGAAGGGAGATTGTGTTACGCCAATCTTCAGTATGGAAATTCCTGCTCTGATAATAAGCTTTCGAAATCTTGGCTTTTACCAGACCAGGGAAACTCACCACTTGAACCAGTTGGAAATACAAAGCAATCACACCTACCAGACATGCAAATATTGCACCTTAAAATGCAAATTGGCATATCAACAAACAAAGGAATATATAGCATTGGCTCCAAAAACATGCAAATGTGGTCGTGATCTGATTAGCATTTAAATAGATCTACACTTTCCTGGTGTTTCTTTTCAATATGCCTCCTTGGAATCCGGATCTTCCGTCTCTGGCACCCGGGGTGAGAATGTGGCAAACCTTCGACATGTCTTCCGCGAAATCTTGCGAGATTAGGTGCTATAATTCATTTCAAGTTATTTTATTTTATTTTTTTGTCGTATCCAACGGCAGATTTCACAGAATTTAACAGAATATATAATACGGAGTAAAAGAAAAAAATAGAAAAGGGAAAATGACGCAATGAAGAAATCGTTATAGACTAATAAAAGGAGACAAAAACAGACTGATACATGCATTGACGGAGGGACAGACATTCCTACAAATAGACAGATAGATATTATCTGATTAAGGTAGACTATGGCAGCGCCCGTTCTAAAGGAGCATGCTTGGAAGGGGCAGGTTTTATTGCGTGTTAAGCAACTAGCCGTGAGATTCATGTTAAATAATTTTTCACCTATCGAATGAAACTACGACTTCTCTTCAGTGTTGCCAATTTAGACATTTTACACATGAATTTAGATTTTTAAAAATCTCAGATAAAAGACCTATCATCTGTGATCTTTTTTATTTATTCATTTGCTAGATTTCCCTGGAACCACTGATTCAAACATGTTCAACCACGACACTGTCATACCTGGTGTATTGTCATATTAATGAGAAGAATATCAACTCCGTACTATTGCCAGTTGTTCATTATCTCACCCGCTTACACACACAGATTTCTTCAATATTAGTTAGACTGCGTCTTGCCGTACTTGTTAGTTTTCGGGACTATTACTTATGCATTTGATTCACTCATCTCCAGGTGCTCTGTATCTTAAGTCTCGTGTCAGAGTGAGGAAAACTTATAAAATATGAATATATAGATAGATATGAGAAGACAGATCATATCATTCTCTTTTGGCAAACGTAGGAATCTGCGGAATGAACCTGGGCGTTCTGTTTATTATTTGCATGGCATGTGTCTGACTACTTAGAAGATTATTATCCGAAACGTTAGCCCCAGACTGCACTCGAACACAGCCTGTGTGTACGTTAAGCAGATATTCAGACCACTATTTTATATCTAAAGAGGGTCGTAGAATGCATCGATCGAAACAATGTACTTACATCGAAAATAGGAAGAAGAGTTTAGATCATCTGAACAAAAGTTTGCTTCCAAAACCGATATTAATCATTACTAGTTGTGGTAGTAGGAGGAGGGGAAAGAGGATAATGGTTCACCCGAAGTTCTGAGCTAAGTTTCATATCATTCCAACATTGTACGGCTGAGAAAATTGATATTTAACATGTGAGGGACCGGCCCACCGAAAAAGTGGAGGCATCTGGAGATTGTGATTTACGCTTTCAACAAACTGCCTCTTTTTATGTCCCTTGGAATTATTGTGGCTGGTTTTCTCCCTTTGCTTTTCTTTATTAGATCTATTTTTCTTTCTTTTCATTTTTATCTTCCCTGTTACGAACAAGAGCCAACTTGGAGAAATGAGAGCATCTAAATAGAATAAAATGTCCTATGGATGGAGAGGGAAAAAAGTCGTATTGAACAAACACAGAATCAAGTATTGACCACTAGCGATTCGTACCGGTGGAGTGATTACACAAGCCTGAAAGTCAGATCATAGACATACAAGTCTTTTTTTTCTTTTATGAAGATCTAACAAGGCGCAGTGTTGCCAGCCTCATTCTCAACTTTATATTTAAAATTCAGTGGAAAAAGATTATCTTGAATCACTTAGAAACGTTTAGTTCTTCCAGATATGTATCCGAAACTTATCAAATATATCATATATTATTGATAAATTGAATCTCACTTTGATCTTCAGCTTTGAATAACATATTACTCAAATTACTATTAGTAGGTAATATTACTGTAAATTCAATGTTTTTAAAATTACTTATTTTCATTTAGAAAATAATGCAAATAGCAAGTTATTACATCTACATATAAACAAAAACATCTGAATTTAGATTATAACAACTAGATTTTGCCACAAGTGAGTATGGGACGTAACTCACATATTGGTATGTCGGTCATTTAATGGTGGCAGTATCGTCTACAGGAAGGAAACAATATTTAACACTTAAATATTGATAGACAAACATCCCTTGCGGCTAGAGGGATTTGGAAAAGAAAACTAAATAAGGAATGTTTTTAAAGAAACATGTTTAGAAGAATGGTGCTTGAAACCTTTACAAGAATATCGAGGCGAAACAAAGGCTAATAAAAAGAGACTTGGACTCCAATAAACCACTTCGGGGTAGAATCCTATTTCTGTGCTTAAAATGGATATAACTCCTGTTAGCCTTAAAACGACGTAAGACTTACATGCTTATCTCCACACGAAAAAACAAACTTAAGTAAACATATAGATTATATTGTATTTGCTTTGGATAAATTAAACCGTTAAATTGTTTCTGTTTGTGCGTAGTTTTTTAACATCGAGCGGGCGAGTAACAAACCATTAGCGTTCCCTCCACTTAATGCAAAATCAATATGATTTTTCTACTTGTATTTTGCTTTCACAGGGGAGATAATCCTAAGTTCATTTTAGAGCAAACAGGAGTTATGTCCATTTTATGCATGGAAAAAAGGAATCTACCTATTTTTTCCACGTAAATCGATTCAAAGAAGTTCATGGTTCTTTTAATCTGACATGAATGGTAATTATTTGAATAGATTACAGCTGCATACGAAGGTACCTGCTGCCATTTTCCCAAAGGATGGGATGGGGGCAAAGGGATATATTACGGATGGGGGACAAGAAGATATATCCAGGTGTCGGTTGTCGTTTTTTGAATGTCGTATTTTTCGTCTTTGGACCGAATTCTGTCAAGTTTGAAGCTTTAAAAGTATCTTTTAAAAAGTTTCTGGAAAGCATCTGATACTTTTTGTACCCACTGTAAATAGATAGATAGATTGATAGTGAATACGTATTCACCAGTCTACAGTGGCTACGCCCAAGATTTTTTTTATTTCATTTAATGACGTTATTTTTTTTTTCATGGTTCCTCAGAAATATTGTGCCATCAGAGCACTGCCGAACACACCACCTCCGCTAACCATCTATCTATCAACCTCTATCTATCTACCAATCTATGTATCAATCAATCTTCTGTTTTTGTGAGAGAAAAACTACGTTTATTGCCGAGAGAGAATATGAGTGAGTAAGTATCCTTATATGCACAGCGGCTGTGTTTTATGCCAACTTCTCACTCATTGCAAAAGGCTACCCTCCAAACCTGTCACAAGCCACCTGCGATTTGTCGGGCAATCCTGATTTTTAAGGTCCCATTTCACATACTTGGTTTTCTGGGAAACAGACCACACGGATGGTGGAATCTGAGATCTTAGTAGAATGTCGAATCGTGGAAACCGGAAAAGAGGGACATCGTGAATAGTTTGACAATTTATAAGCGAAAAAGGTCATTTGAGAAACTATTCGCATAGGAAAGTGATACATTATAATTATCGTAATTTCCGCCCTCCGAGACTTCTCTTTTTTTTTTTTTTTCTTCAAAGGAAAAAAATCTTATAGATTCGGTAACCGTAAAAAAATCATTGGAGGAGAAGTCATAACGTACAATATTGTGCGGTACAAAAAGCACTTTATAATATATAAAAGACATAAATCCTGATTAGGAAAGAAGCCATGGGAGACATCATAGAAACTCGTGAGACTTCAGGTCTGTTCAAATATGAAAACAGCTTGGGAGGAGTTGAGACTTGAAAGACAAAACGGAGAAGAAGAAAAAATTTTTTCTTCGAAAACTGAGTACTAAATAGAATAACTTTAGGCTCCTTGTTGCCGATCCAGACATAAATAAGCCCGTCATTTTTGACGGGCACATGCTAGTATATTAATATGGTTAATCGCAACGACTAAATCCGATTACATTGTTGAATATGAAATATTGTTTTTTCGGTAAGTCAAAAACTACGTAGGGCTTACTTCTGACCAGAAACCGAAGTTACGATTTTCTTCGTATGACATATCTTTTCGTACAGCATGATGTTGTACATTAAGATTTTTTTTTCTTCAATGACTTTACCCCCCAGCTTAAGGGACCTGGTATCCCTCATTGGTCATCCTTGTACGTGCGAACAAGGTTTGACGTCCATCAACCCAAATCCTTGTACTGACTGCTTTGTAGAGAGACATAGAGTATTGTTTTTTAAATTATTGGTATGATTCAGCAGTAGATTGCCCCGTGGCCCCCCAGAACTGATGCTAACTCTCTACCACTTGGCAATTGTGATCGATATGTACATACATACATACATACATATATACTTATCATTCTAACACATCGTCAATAGTGGTTCTAAGTCTGGAGTTGATTTTTGTTTCCTACCGTGACAAAAACAATACATGCCAAAATCTTGACCAATTTGCAAAATCAATTTTCCATCCATGATTTCAACTAACGACCAACTGTTTGCCAGGAGGCTGACTTCCCGATTGAGCTAAAATGACAAGTCTTAGCTATTAACGAAAATCTATCAAACGGATTTTTTTAATCTTTTGGGGGCTTATTTTGACGGGTATACTTTGTTAATCATCCATGATTTCAACTAACGACCAACTGTTTACCAGGATGGCTGTCTTCCCGATTGAGCTAAATTGACAAGTCTTAGCTATTAACGAAAATCTATCAAACGGATTTTTTTATCTTTTGGGGGCCTCATTTTGACGGGTATACTTCGTTAATAACGTCTACGTTCTCCAGAAACTCAATGTTTCAAAGTGTTTTTACTCTATTTTAGATGTTTTCCAATGACAATATATATATATATATATATATATATATATATATATATATATATATATATATATATATATATATATATTTTTGTTAGATATACAATACAAACGTTGGATTATCTGTTGCTGGATTAGAACTTATCATGAGAGTAAAGTTTGACCCTGCAGCAGCCAGTCCTGTTTTCCAACATGTCTGAACGCAGACATCTAAATCAGTTAAAATCTCAATGTTCCAGACAATGTGATTGGAAATTTTTGATTTTGCAAAAACAAAAAACAAAAAACAAAAACAAACTTTGTCTCAGCACAGGAACTTGGTTTGCATCTCGTACGCTTCAAAGTACAATAAATAAGCCAAGACAACTAAAAGACCATCAGACAAACCTAGAATTAAAATAAACAAAAGAAAAAGAAGTCTGGTTAGTCACTCAATAGAAACAGTCACATGACTAACGTCTCTTGGCAGCACCTAATGTTGGGGGTGATCAATTTGGAAAATTAGGAAAAGGAAGATCAATGGATACGTTACATCTCTCGACTTTCGTTGGGTGGTGATCGCTAAAAAAGTTTAAAATTTAAAAAAGAAGTGAATGTTGGATACAAACTTAGAGATCAGTTTAGCATAAACCTACATTAGAAATTCATTCAACACATTAAAAACGTATTGAAAAAAAGTTTTCCGTAGACATAATAAAGTGTAAAAAATCAGCCTTGTGACTCCATTGGTCTACATACATGATACACTGCGAGCCAATCAGTCGGGGCAACTTAAAAAATGTATAAAAAAAACTATGTTGACAGGTTTGATGGCAGTTTTGGTTGATGGTATCGAACAAAAAAGAAAAAACAACGATGACCTTTATTGATTACGAAAACTTTTTGACCAGACCAACAATTCTTCGCTTGGATAAATGCTGATGTTGTCTCGAAAATGTGTTTTGTTCTTTGATGGGACAAATGGGAGAGTCGATAATGGCGTGTCTAGAAACCTTACTAGTGGTTGAGAGTTCAATTCTTGGGTTGGGTAGTGACAAAAAAATGTATACATTCAGTGAAAGAAAGACAAACGACACAACGTAAGGTCGAATCAACTCGGAAGAATTGATTAATAGGATGATTGAATTGAGAATTCAGTTCGAAATTCGTAGACACCTGAAGAAGACAGAAGAGTACATCGACCGAAACCTTGCTGACGAAATAGTCCAAGTAAATAAATGAACAATACAAATTCGGTCAGACTTCACGATTTTTCACACCCGAGCAAAAAGATAATTGATCACAGAAACTTTCATGTGGCAAATATCTTTTGGCAGCATACCTTGTTGCAGGTGACCAATTAAAACAATTCTAAAAGTAATAATCAATAAATTAAATACTTCTGTCGCCTTTTATCTGGCAGGGACCACATAAAACTAAAGTGAATAGTATTTTTTTTAGAAGTGTGAATGCTACCGGACACAAACTAAGGGACCAATGTAGCTTTGACTTATATTGCAAATTGAATTCCTTCCCTAAACACTAAAAACCTATTTAGAGCGGGGGAGGTTTTTGTAGAAGTTTTGACGAAGCTAGATTAGGCAAAACGTCGAAATAGAAGAATCATTAGCCTGGAAAGCCTAATGATGATGTTGGATTAACCATAATCCATACACTGAGCACATAACAAAGGGAGAATGGTTTAATTTTCAGCCTTTTAGCTCAATTGGTGTGGTCTGCACGCACAATCTATACAAACATACATACAGATGTGTCCATCAATTGAGACAGGCTTAAAAACAGAATAAACCAATGTTGACAGCTTTGGTTGACAGGTTTTAATATTACAATACGTGCAAGCCATTAACTGTGAGTTTAATCTTTACTGGCAACCCGATTATTGTCTTTTTCTCAAAGACTTGATTGCGTTTATCAAATATATATATACCGTTTGCTTTGGTGGCTTACTCATGCTTTGGGTTATTTGAATGCCACAGATCGAAACTTTTACAAAAATTAGCATTTTCTTGTGTGCTTTGTACAAGGATGAACACAAGATTTTTTTTTCAAAGATATTTACAAAAATAAAATAATGTAAGTCAAGGAAACTTCTCTGTAATTAACATCTCAAAGTCATCTCCCTTGAGGAATGTTACAGACTGAAATTATAACCATCACGTGGTGTATTATTTGTTTAGATTTTATATATATATATATATATATATATATATATATATATATATATATATATATATATATACATATATATATATATGCATGCATGCATATACATAGATACATTTATACATATGTATAAATATATATGCATATATAATATCACGAAATGGATGTATAATCTGACAGAAATAATTATAAATTGCGTTATATCATTTTAAAACTCGATTTGAAATTATTCCCCGTTATCACACAATGAATGTATCATATTGTCCAGACAGCATAAATAAAATAAACAATCAAAGAAAATGGGGCGGTTGTAGGAATCGAACTTGCGTTCGATAAGGTAGCCTCTTCAATGTTGTGTTGTTCTTACCATTGAGCTAAACAACCACCGGAAATGCAAAAGCGTAGATAAATGTTTCAATTCCAAATTATCACACACTCAAGCACACACAAATAATTATGTAATAGTAGGTCGCACTCAATATTTATTATGACTCAGCGATGGATTTAACAAGGGACTACCAAGCCAGTGGCGAGTACTCTATCATTGTGATTTGTGCAAGAGTTATATCATGGAATAATAGAAACATTAACAAGGACGAGTCATTATTATGTACCTACCACTGAGCTAGCTCGATGTTGTTTAACTTCAGTGATCTTACGGTCGTCGGAGAGTGGTTCCTCGATCCTACTTCTTGTGCTGAGCACAGAAGCATTAAGTACCATTTTTAAGATATTTGGTATAAATCAGCGGTCTGGGTCTACTGGGTTGAGGATTACTGTGCCTACGTTATGTTATCGTGGTATAATAGAAATATCAAGGAATAGATTTCTAGGTACTGGCAATCCTAAACGTTGCTTAACTGTAGTGATCTTACAATCCTCGGTGAAAGGTTTCTCAATCCTTATACTTAGTAGAGAGGCATTGAGTACCATCTTTCGAATCTTTGTTGTAACTCAGCAGAGGATTGAACCAGGGCCGACATAGCAGGTGGTGTGTATTCTAACACTGTGCTACTGTGATTGGTGCCAACGTTATGTTGTCGTGGAATAAAAGAAACATCAACGAGGCCTAGACATAACAATTTCCTTTTGTAAACGCCATAAAGGCAACGGTTTGGAATTCAAAGTAAATTATTATTATAGACGATGATTGCTCTAACAAGCAAAGTTTGATTTGAAAACAAACTATGAACGTAACATTGTGGATGATGGTAACGAAGGTTAATATACATAATGATCTACTCGCCCGGGCACAATGGCAGAGTCAATAGTATTCACCTGACTTTGAACAACAGTAGAAATAGTATACAAAAGAGAATTGATATCAAATATATTGGGATTGTATACATCATATACCATCATTGTCCATTGCTGGACAAAAGCCTTTCCCATCACCTCCCTTGGCGAGAATGATTGCATGAGCCTCTGCCATGTTTTCAAACATTTATATCTTAACTGTCCATCTTGTGTCTGGTCTTTTCCTACTACGTTTACTGTCTAACGGGTATTAATCGGTTAGCTTTTTGCTATATCTTCTGTCCCTTTTTCTTGCTATATAACCCACCCATCTATTGTTTTGTTGCATAGTTACTTGATATAATTCACCCTGGCCCTCCCCCGGATCTATCGTTAAAAGTTATCCGTGACTTTGGTTTGTCGACTTTCCTCTGTATGGTTTTCAGTTTGTTTCCGAATGGTTTAGTAAGGTTCCACACACGCACACACACAAATATACTGATATTTTATACATATACGTATACATAAACACATGCACATGCACACTCACGATCAATGATTTATGGAATACATGGTTACTGGAATGAAAAAAGTTTTGTTAGTTTGTTCTACACTGATTTTGATTTTTTTTAAAGCTGCTTCAAAAATATATCATAATTTCAAAGTATTCGACCAAGAGAGCATTTTCTTTGAATGGATTTGCCTTTCTTTATGTAATGTGTGTCATCTTCTGCAGAACGTATGCACCAGCACTTTGGTGTAAAGGGCTTGACCTACTACAACATGAAACTGGTGTCAAACCAAGGCATATCCGGATACAAGTCAGTGCAATATAACAGGTAAAAACCATTTAGGTGAGAAATTAAAAATCGAATAGATTTTCTTGTAAACATAATAATGAGCATTTTTTTTAATTGTCAGTCCTCTATCTCCACTGGTGTGTCCTGTACGCGTGATACATACATGCATACGTATGTGTGTGTGTGTGTGTGTGTGTGTGTGTGTGTGTGTGTGTGTGTGTGTGTGTGTGTGTGATTTTAATCAATTATTTCGCGATATCTGTTAATGTAATTCATTTACATTTTTAGGTGTTTTTTTGTTTGTTTGTACAGAATTAGCTATGATGGTATTATGAGCAATTTTTTTCTTGTTGAGATCATCAATGGTTTATAATATAACCATTTTGGGGATTTAAGAAACACCATTTCCCTTTAAAATATAATTTTGATTTATATCTTCATTTTATTATTCTTTGGGCTGTGACATAAAACATATCGTATGTTTTTCTATACA
>OY735211.1:62949013-62971513 GCA_963457665.1 Thysanoteuthis rhombus
TTAACTATTCTGGGTTTGGTTTGTTTCTAAATGTCTAAGATAATTATGGTGATCTGGTTTTTGTTTAAAGTGGCTGGGAGAATAACACATCTATGGTAGTTAATTTTTTGTATATCTATGTGTGGATTATTGAGTTATGTTTGTTAATAGAAATTTTGAGCGATACCCAGCATCTCTGTCGATGTATTATTGGAGACTAAAGGATAGCGAGCTCAAACCTACTGTAAAATGGAAAACATTAAAACAACCATAGATATGCCACAATATTAAAACTCCATGTTACCTATGCCTAAATGATAAATTTGAAATTCTCATTTTTGCCAATAGAACAAAAAAAAAAAAACAGAATTCTTAAGCAGAAAAAATGGAGAAGCGTTAAAATAACGGTATCGCTTTAAATTTCTAGGAATCTGAAATGAACCGAGTCATTCGCTCGAATAAGCTCAAACAGAGCAGAAAAATAAACGTACATGTGTTGCAAATCCTTATTCCATAATATTCTAAGCTTTACTCTGATTCAAGTTAATATTTGATGTATCAAACACTTCATGAGATGAATCCATGACACATTGGATATTATATTATATTGTATTGTTTTTATATATATATATATATATATATATATATATATATATATATATATATATATATATATATATATATATATATATATATATATATATATATATGTGTGTGTGTGTGTGTGTGTGTGTGTGTGTGTAAATTATGTTTAAACAGCTATCCAATAGATCACAGGTTCGATTCTTGCACCAGCACATTTTCTTGAATTGTTTATTCTAATTACGTTGTCTTGGCCGAATATTATACCAGCTGTGTGCTGACGGAAAATCAATTTCAAATAAGAGTTTCGATAAGATATATTGCAATTCATAATCATTGTCGGATCATACATCCATTTTTTAATTCACTTATATATGTATGTGTGTAACTTTTTCTTACGATTTCTGACCCGTTATTTCTCTTGAAAGTCAGCTGTTCCCTCAGTCTTTGCCAAGTGCACCTACCCCTCTGTCCATAACTTTCCCTTTCCCTCTCATGAACCCACTTATCCTTCTATCTACCTCTCGCTACCTCTTTCTTTCTGGTTTTGGCATCTCCCATTATCATTTCACTTCCTCCTTCTCCTTCCCAATCCTCCAATGTCCTTTCAATTACCACGGATGTCTCATTCTCTTAAATTCTATAACTAGAAATAAATAAGTCTGAAGAAAGAAAAGGTAGAACACAAAGTCTTTTGGGAGTCTCCCACTTTTGCTTTGCTGTTGTTAAATCGAAAATGAAAGCAAGTTTTACAATCAATTCTTTGAATCTGACAAAGACAAGTTTAGATTCTGTGCTTTTGTCCAGCCACAGTCCAAGTTGGAACCCACGCCATATTTGAGGAATGATCGCTTCACTGTTCGTCCATTACTTCACGTTAATGCCAACCTATGTATACACTTAACATTTCCCTGGAATTTTTTGAAACTACGACCGTAATCGGAAGGCGACATTTTTACCAACTGAGGTAAACTGACAAGTCTTGAATACCCATAAATTTTTTATTATATATACAATACAAAAGTTGCAGTAATCATCTTCAGTCGGTTCAGAAGTAGGAGTTGTGTTTGACTTTGCAGCAGCCAGGCTTGACTTCTTTTTTATTGCTCTCCTATCTTTGCTCAGCGCTGTTTCTGCCCCCACTGTTCCTTCTCCCACAATCACTTGGACCAAAACAAGCATGGGAGGGCAAGTAATCCAGTTAGCATGGCTCTGCACATATAGGGTGGGGCTATCTCCACTTGCACAGGCATCTACATACTGCTTCTCGTAACTTACATACATTTTCAAAACTATCTTGACAAATTTTTGTAAATCGCTCCACTTCTTCCATTCAGATTTGTTATTTGTAAGTATCATTATTTACACTCCAAGTACATTTATATACCTGTGCATAAATCATTTGTATTCAACACTGATTACAAGAATACTTAATGAGCAGTTTTGAATGTGGCCTACATTTCAAACCTGGCCTTGGCGTATCACTTCCGCAGTTTTTATATTATATTAATGCATTATCATGGCAACACCTGGAATTGTTTAAATATTCTCCGTCAATGTTTTCTCACACGTTTTCCAGTCTATTCCCCGAAAAGTGCTTCCAAATCTCACAGTAAAGAACTCCGGGGAATGTATATACCTATATGTATATCAAATGCGCTTTGCACTGATCGCAAAGATAATGAGGCTTACATTTCTCATCTGTCCTTGAGTTCATTATCAGCTTTTAATTGGCCATCTTCTTTCTTTCATTCTTGATGACAATTTCCTCAATCTTATCGTTGCCACGCAATGCGCTTTCACAATTAATTTTGTAACTTTCTAGTCACAACAACGTAGAACTCACTTGGTCAGATCAAATATTGTCTGGTCATGTCCCTGCAGTACATTTCATAATATGCTTCCAGTCTCATCATTATCATCATCATCATCATCATTATCATCCTCCTTTTATCGTCCGTCATTGGACATAGATCTTCCCCAGGATCCGCCACTATTCTCTATCATGGGCATCGCAGAGCCAGTATTTTCTGAATCAGTTTAGCACGTATCTCCATCTTGTATTCTGTTGGCCTCAGTTCTGCATGTGATTTCTAGGGATACATGTTGTGAGTTGTCATATTCATCGGTTGTCTGCCATTCTTGCAACATGGCCTGCCCATTGCCATTTGAGTTTTCGAATAGATTTTATGATGTCTCGGACTCCGGTTTTCTTTTATATATACTGTGCTATTTTGTGATGTCTCCAAGTAAGGTTGAGCATGATTCTCTCATGTGCACGTTGCATGCTTTTCAGTTTGTGGATCTGACTTTTGGTTACGTTCCACGTTTCAGCTCCATAAGAAACTATCAGGAGGATGCATTGGTTGTATGCTCTTCTTTTTAGGAATAATGGAATCGACTTATTTTTGAAGGTCAACTTTGCTCGGCCAAAGGTTTGTCATCCTAGTGTGATTCTTCGCTCGATTTCTTCTTTTGAGGATTTCTCGGAAATTCGTTGTCCTAGATAGATGTGGTGGTCAACTTTTCCCAATTTTAGATCTTCGATTGTGACAGTTATGTCCTCATTCTCGATGTGATTGTTGCACATGATTTTTGTTTTACTGAAGTTCATGTGTAAGCCGACATTTTTGATTTCTTCGTTTAGTTAATCTACCATTAGTTGGAGTCTGTGTAGGTTCTCTGCGAAAAATATGATGTCGTCTGCAAATCTGTGGTTGCTCAGATATTCGCCATCTTTTCTGTTTCATCTATTTTCCCAGTCCAGGTTTCGGAATATTATCTCGAAGTAGGCTGTGAAGAGTTTGGGTGAGCTGCTATCTCCTAGCCTCACTCCTTTTTGGAGTTAGAAGAGTTCAGAGTCTTTATGTTGTTTTGACATACAGAGTCTACACCTTGCAGGGTGATAGGATGACCATAGGAATTTCTACTGAGTCAATTGCCTTCTTGAAATCTATAAATGCAACAGCGAGTAGCATTTTGTATTATGCTGCTTTTTCTTTTAACTAATTTATTGAATGGAGATAATGGTCGAACATGCCCAAGAATTTCATCAATAACTCTACTCTTCAAAACATGGGGAGCAAACTAACGATCAGAATACACAAGACGCTGATAATCAGTATGAAGCTTTCCCAAAAGTTACACCACGGGAGGTAAAGCAAACCATCAAACTAACAAAAAAAGGAAAAATCTCTGGACCAGATAATATCACCATCGATCTACTCAAAAAAGCTGGTAAGAGTGTCAACAAAAAGCAAGCTATTCTATTCAACTAAAAATCTAAAATAGAGAAAAGTTCTGAAGGACTGGAACACTGCGATCATAAAGCTTCGACATAAAAAAGGAAATCCCAAAGACCTCTAAAACTACAGACCTATAAGCCTACTCAACCACATATACAAACTTTTCACGGAAATCATCACCAACCGGATCACTAAAACACTAGCTGAAAACCAACCACGGGAACGGGTTGGATTCAGAAGAAGTTACTCGACCATGAACAATCTTCATTCAATAAATCCTTTAAGATAATGTCGACCAAAATCTCTGTATACATGCTAATGGATGTAGAGGACTGAAAATTTAAACATTTCATCTTATTATGTCAAGAAAATTACTTTTATATTTACTTTTGAAAATCCCCCCACCAAACGACTCTTGGCGGGTATGTCAATTTACAATACAAGTTTATGCTAAATTGATCTCCTGGTTTGAGTCATTCACGTTTATTAGATTCAGACTTATTAGTGATCCAACAAAAAGCTTTATCACTGATTACCCCCTACTTTACATGCTGTCAAATGACGATGGTCACGAAACAGTTTTTATTGAGTGACTAACCAGCTCTGCTTCTCTTTCCATCCTTTCCTTCGTGTATTTGTGATGGTAAATTCTGGCCGTTATTGGATGAATAAAGTTTAATTTCTTTTGTGCTGTTTCGTAACTTTCTAAAAAAAAGATTCCATGATTTACAATCGGGACCTCTGAGAGCGGATTCATGGGGTTGGTTGCATCCGGGCCCTGCATCCAAAAAAGTTTTTGTTTTTTTTCACTTAACTTTCTTTTTTTCTTTTACTTTTTACCGAAGGCAAACTGAAGTTCATCTGGAAATTAATGAAAATAATAACTTGCCCTCAAAGTCAATAATTGAACAAGCGGAGCGTCAAATTCGGAACTCATGTAAAACAAATTCAATCAATAAATATGGTCAGAATAATTTTCATTTATGACACCTCTAGCGTTTTTTCTCTGGAAAAACATCTAAAATGTAGTTTGTTTTTTTTTTTTGTTTTTTTTTAATTAAATTTTTCAATCATCTAAAAACATCTAGATCCTGGAGAATGTAGATATTATTTATAAATCTGTCAAAATAAAATTTCAGGGGGGTACTGATGTCGATGTTCAAGTCTGTGTGGCCAAGAGCGCTGGAATACACCAACAAGCATATAAACCAGCAAACACATGTGCATACAAGAGAGGATTAAACCCTTCACCATCTTTGATGGCTACAGTTATTCTATTAAAATACCAGAAAAAGGGATGAAAATTCGGAGGAAACCAAATGAATGAGTAAATATAAGAAAGAAAGTAAATGAATAAATAATATAGGTCTGATAAGTCACTCAATAGAAACCATCATGAGACCAACGTCTTTTGGCAGCATGCATTATTGGGGGATGTCAGTTTAAAAAATGGGACAAGGAAAATCAATGACTGAGTAACTTTTATCACCTTTCTTTTGGAAGTGATCACAAAGAAGTCATAATTTCAAAGAAAGCAAGCAGGCAAAAACTGAGAAGTCATTTTAGCATAAACTTACATTGCAAATTTTATCCCGTACTAAAAACCTATTTTGTTTGTTGGGGGTAATAAAAACAAAGAAACGTTCTCGTAGAGAGACAAATGTTTAATTTTTCGACCCTATAGCTCATTGGGGCAGATCATACACACATACAGCCAGCCATCCAGCCATCCATCCAGCTAGCCAGCCGGACCAGCTTGATAACTGAAGGAATCTACATTGACAGTTTTGGTTGATGGTTTCTAACAGTGCCGTTATAAAGAATTTTCAATTAGTGGATTAAAAAATAGAACATGCAAATTTGAAATACGATAAGAAAATAATTTGTTCTTAATTTGCTCAGGAAAAGGTATAATGTCGGTCAATAGCCTTGCAAAAATATAGAAACAGACGAGCCGTAAGAAAGCATACGTCATTAAATGGGGCCGTTAAAACGAGCACCGTTACAACGAAAGTTCACAGCGAATCGATTTTTCCGTAGGAAAGGGTTCATTTCATAGTCGCATTGTACCACGTAAGTTTAGTTGTTTGGAAGAATTGAAGAATAGCAGAATCATTAATGAACAGTGGATTATAATTATACATAAATATTACATTTTTTATCAAGTATTGAATAGTTGAGGGTACATTTTGTTGGGGTTTCTCATCATCTTTGTTTTCAAAACGATCTCTTCTTTACGTTCCTTTTGTAATTTCTGTCTGAGTCGGTTGGGGGAATCATTAGGCCATAACTAATCATACAAAAGGTAAACCTATTTGCAAGACACATTTGAATGTGTAGCTGTTCAATAACACTTGTAAATTCGCAGCATACGTCAAGTTTAGAAACTGAAAGCGCATCAGACTGTTTTCTGAAATTTCGGATCGGCTAGAGAAAATACTGCACATTTTTTTTACGATGGTACTATCTGAAGTCTTGGGTACTACAGCATGCCTGCTCAAAAGTGCCATAAGACTCATGTAAAATAATGTGTCTGTCATATGAAACTACGACTTCGAAGTATTTTGGTTATTTCTCTTTAGGGTTGGCAATTCAAATATTTTAGCATCATTCATTGGACCCCTCAGGGATCAATGTGCCCCAGTTTCGGAACCTCTGGTCTAAGATATCGGGCGATTATCAATTTTGTACAACGAGTGGAGTAAATCACGGTAAAAAGAAATAATTGATGAAATTATGAACTTTACTTATTTACATTGTACACCTCAGAAAAAATAATAATTTTATGTACGTTTAAACTTGAAATAATGAGACGTTGTTTTGTTCATTAAGATGTCTTTCATAGCAGCGATTTTTTCAATTGCCTTTAAGCCATCCTTGATTTAATTTAGTCTCTTTATCACTTTCTTTCACACTTTTTCTCCTTCTCTGTTAATGCATATTAGGGCGAAAAAAAATGTTCAGATTAATTTCTATTGTAAATCGAGCATCCACACATATCGAGAACCACTGAGCCAAGCGACTCCAAACTTGACGCAGCAATGTCCGGTGCGCGATCATCAGTTGTAGTCTTAGATCGTTGCAAACACGCAGAGATTTCTCAATTTATAGTTTGATCATATTTACGGATACATTTAGAACAATTCATTTCAACAATTTCATTCAGCTTCAAAACTGACAAAATTTGAACCAAAGATTTCTGATATTTAACATCATTTTTCTACCTCCAATCTTTCAATTTTGAGGTTGTCAAAGGATGTTAAAATGAGCCTTTTGAAATGTATTGGATATTTTTTGTACTCCCTGTAAAAGTAATTAGTAGATAAAAAAAATGGCTAAGTAAAACCTAATTCTATCTCTTCTTTGGGACATGGCGCCGGCAAAAATACTTTCAGAAATCTTATGCTTGAATAATTACTGAGTTTATCAGCTTGCATTTGAAGAACGTAATCGATCATGCTAAACACCCTTGCATCACAATTTCTCGAGTTGTTTTGATAAGCAGCTACGATTTCCTGATCATAGCAGAATGGGAAGATTATTTGATTCTACATCAGTTGCCAACACCACCATGCCTTAGCTGCAGGCAGAATGATTCCTTCTAGATGACCATATATCCGAAGTCCCCCAATTTTTTTTTCTTTTTGCACCACTAACCAGTTTAATATTGACCATCCTCTTACTGACCAGCCATCGGGAAGGGGTCTTAATCACGACCGGAATGTACGTATCAAGTCAACAATACACAGAAAAAAGATTTCTCTGGACCCATTTGAAAATTCACTTTATAGAAAAAAATTAGTAACCTCAATCCATTAGTTTGTCTCCAAGAAACTTTGATGAGTAACACGATAAATGTTATTTAGAAATGAACTGATTTACGTGTGACAAATTAAAGTAAATCTTTAAAGTTGGTCTACGTAACCTTTTTCTCGGTGAATGTCGCTTATTAGTGGATAATACACTCAATTCATTCTTTAAAAGAGTTTATCCAACGAATTCATTATCACGACCCACAGCAATGCTTTTTTTCTTTATTTCATTAAGAAAATAAAAAGATAATATAAAGAGTTTGGAAGCAAGAAATTATGTTTATTTATTGATTCATTAATTTATTTATTTGTGCTTAGATGGGATGATCTCATTGATTGATTTAGCTTCCTGTTATGACATAACAATAAAAATTACGCTATTGAAACTGTTGAGATTTCATGTCTTATCGCATCTTACAATCGCTCAAGTTGAGTTGAGACCTTCAAAAAACACTAAAAATGAAAAAAACAAAAAATAAATTATCCAATAAAATAAGCTTTGCTCTCCTTAATTCTGATCCATGCATAAATAGCCCCGTCATTTTGGACAGTTATTCAAGTGTTGATATAATTTGTACGCACTGAAAACAGTCTTACATAGTAAAACTTTGAAAAAATCACTCTAATTTGTTTCATGTAAATGTATTGGTTCATCTCAAAGTAATATTAATCGTATTAAATCAGAAATTTACTTCGAGATACACTATTAGGTTTTGGTTAATGAATTCCTTTTCAGCAAAGTAATCTTTAAAGTCAGTCCAAAGAAACGCTTTCTTCGGTGTGTGCAAGTACAATCATATCGTTTCCTGATAGCACAATCGGGGACCACTGTCTTATAGCATTCCAGATTTGCACTAAGTCAAAATGTTTTGGTGAGCCAATTCTATATTGGCGGTTGGTGATTTTTTTTTTTTTTTGCTCGGGGTATCTTTTATAAATATTCCCTAAAAATGAAAGTGAGTATCCCAAAATTCCTGTTATTTCGAAATTACTTTAATTTAATCTCCATAATAATTTGACCTTTATCAAAATTGCTCAAACCTAACCTCCTGCCAATAACTGTCTGCCACAATCAACACATTAAAATGAAGTATTCGAAGTTGGCTCATCTGCTTATACACCTTTGACTCTTACATGTACATGAAACCGTAGCTGTCATTCTTGAAACAAGTCTCTGGTCGTGTATATTTTGGCACAAAAATGTACTAAAAACGTGTCTTACTTTATGAGTAATTATTTTGGAATTTCCTCCAAGGATTTAACCCATATTTTCTCGTTATTTCAGAACATTGTTTCCACAGAGGATATTTTGTGCTATAACAGATGCAAAGATCGGACTTGTCAAGGAATTCGCGATATGATCATAAATGACGTTTGAGTCGAGGGATATAAACTTCATGCATACTCGGAGAAAACCTACAGTTCCAGGGTTATATTAATCATAGGAAATTGTACGCTCATTCATACATAAAAGCATACAATCATGTTGAAGAAGAGAGAATGTGTGTGGGGGTAAGGGTGATTAGTTACTGACCAGGGAAATCAGATTATGAAAACTTCTCAATGGTGGATGGGTTTGCAGTGTGGACAATGGGATTGGATTTCAATGGAGTTCGAACTCCACCGAGGCTGCTGGTGATCACTTCGTAGAAGCGCCCTCGGGAAAGGTATGACCCCGTCTTTTCTCTTGCCCTACCCAAGGTATCGGTAGAACAGCAGGGTGGACTCCGGCCTTGAGAAGGCAACCAATATAGAAGAAGAACAGATCTGTATTCAAAACCTACTTACCAGAAAATAGATGAGAACTGGTGAGCTCAATTAGCCATCACTTTGCCAGAAGCAACATGACTAGACAATTGTAGAGAGAACATTTCGGGAAGACTTTTGTATAGCAGTGGAATTGAAAGTGCTGCTGATGATGATGATGATAATGATGGTGGTGGTGGTGATACAGATGCACCAAAAACGTAAAAATATTCTGGCGTCTTTGCAAAGCGAAAGACAGTTGAAACCTTTTGCCTTTTTGTTACAATGTAGGGAAGATGTTCCCAACAGTAAGAATTAGAAAATTGGAAAACCAAATTTGGATTAGACACTAGTATCAGCAGATAATAATGTCTCATCCAAATTTGTTTTTATTTCATTAAATCTCTCATTTCTTTCCTATTTGTCAGCCCTTTGAAACATCGAATATGCGAAGGCGTGGATCTTCATGATTTACAATCGAAATCACCTTTCTTACATTCTATCAAAAAGGCTTTTATTGTCCATTGCCTTTTGCAGACACAAAAATATGTTTGCAATCTCGTGCAAAGCAATATATACCACTATACATACATATAAGGGTTGGTCAAAAGACTTGAAACACCTGTTGATTTCACTCAACGACGGAGACCATAGAATGCTAAAACGTACATTTTCGAATAATCATAGGGCTCTGGAAAAATATGCTATACTCCTTCATCCTTTAGATTATTTCGATGCTCTGGTCGAGTTTATTTCGGGGGAGGGGGGCAACCCTGAAGAAGATAACATTCAAGCATGAAGATGGACGACGAATTTCCATGAGACCCTCAAAAGAGGGGGAAATCGAGTGAAAAATCACCCTAGGATGGCAAGCCTTCGGCAGAGCAAGCTCTTCTTTCGAAAACCAGACGATCCCAATAATCCTAAAAAGAAGAGTACACAACCAATGCGTTCTCCCAATAGTCACTTATAGAGCTGAAACATAGAACCTAACCAAGAGACAGACCTACAAACTGAGAAACAAGCAGCGTGTGCATGGAATGCATCATGCTCAACCTAACGTGGAGAGATCACAAGAAAAACAGTATATCAGGAAGAAAACGGGATTCCTAGGTATCATAAAAACTGATTAAGAAAAAACACAAATAGCAATGAGCAAGCCATGTTACAAGAATGGCAGACAACCGATGGACATCACGACTCACAACATGGATTTCGAGAGATCACACGAAAAACTGAGGTCGACGGAATACAAGATGGAGAGATAAACAAGACAAATTCAGAAAATACTGGCTCTGCGACGCCCATGATAGAGAATTGTGGCGAATTCTTGGGAAGGTCTTAGTCCAACGACGGACGATAAAAGACTGCTGCTGCTGCTGCTGATGATGATGATGATCATCATCATCATCATCATCATCATCATGGAACTCTCTTGGTCTTGCATGGCAGGATGAACTTCCCAAAATATCTGTCAATTTTAGCTAACCTGTTGCATCCCAGAGTGCCAACACTCTTTTCCACCGCCGGTGCCGTCTTTCAGGACGATAACACATCCACACACACTTGTTTAAAATGCATGAAAGTGAACTTTTACACTTGCATTGGCTTTCAACGATCATTAGATCTTGATATTATCAAGAATTTGCGAAATCAATTGGAGCAGCAAACTACGATTCTCTCCAACAGTGTCCCTGTAGGAAATGAAGCAGGTTTTGCTCAAATAATGGCTCAAAATTTCCCTAGATACTGTTCAAAAGCTTAATGGATCAATTCGGCGACGTACTGGAGCTGTTATTAATGCTAAAGGAGGACCAACTCTATATCAAAAATAGAAATTAGTGATTAAAATGGTGTTTGTATTACTTCGTTCAGCACTTGTAATCATCTGCTTGAAGTGGGGGAGGAAGAGGTAAAAGGGATGCTCAAGTTTGAAAATCAAATTTCAAACTCTTTTGCTTGTCTGGAAAACTGATTAAAATGAAGGAGAGGAAATTTTACAATACGACCACAAAGGATGCAAAATCGAAAACTGGAAGTTTACAACATTCAAGAAACAAAGAACGAAAGAAAAATAAAAGAGAAGGCTCACCATCACAGTCAATAATTGTGTCAAAATTTGAAGTCATGTGAAAGAAATCCAACAAAAAAATAAGTATCGTAAGAATAAATTCTATTTATGACATCACTGGCGTTTTCCACAGGAAATATATAGAATATTGTTAAAAACATCTGGACGTAATTAATAAAACCTCCAAAATAAGGCCCAAAAAAGGGCCAAAAAGATATTTCAGAAAAGATCAAGTGGAGTACTGATGCCAATTTTCAAAAGTATGGTATGGTCAGGAGTGCTGGAACAAACTAATACACGAACCCACAAGCACACGCACATATAAAAAAAAAAAGAAAAAAAGAAAGAACCCTTCGCCACTTTTGGTGGCTATGGTTATTAAACCATAGCAAATTAGTAAACGAAAGAGATCCAAACAGAGATGAAGGAATAGAGGAAACAGACGGAAAGGAAGACAAAAATTAATAAAGAACAAGCCTGACAACTGCAGGTTCGAATTCAACTCCAACCTCTATTCTGACGGAAAATGGTATTATGTATTAAAAATTTTTTTAAATTTCAAATATATCTTTTTTTCTTATCCGACTTTTGATTGACGGGGAATATTATTTGTATGTGATATTGTCTACGTGGTCATGTGTTCATTACTTTTTATATATTTATAATACATATTTTCATGTTTTTTGTAGAAATGTATCTATCTATAGAATGATATAATCCTGTGCAATTCAGTATGATAGATCTTCGTTTATATATAAAACATGCCAATTTAGCTCAATCAGTAACAGACTCCTGGCAATCAGTTGGTCGAGCCATCAAATCACGGTAGGGTAATGTGGATTTTACAAATCGGTTTACACCCCTCATTTTGGTGAGGATTGTTTTTGCTACGGTTGGAAAACTAAGTCAACTCCAGACTTGCTACTGGAGTTTGACAAAAGAAAAAGAAGAAAAAATGAAAATTAGAAAGAGAGAAAGGCTTAAAGGAGAATTTAAAAAAAAAGAAAGAATGAAGAGAGAGGAAACATGGAAGAGAAAAGGAATAAATAGAGAGAAAAGGGAAGAGAGGAAGGAAAAAAGAAAGGAAAGGGGGACAGAGAAATTAGGAAAATGAAGAAAAGAAAGAATGCTTATTTAAAACAAGGACAAATGTGCAAATTGACCAGAACACTGTGTTTGAGCGAGTACAGTGCTTGGTTAAATCAAAGCTAACGAGTCTATGTCTCCGTAGGAATAAGCCTTGGGAGAGTTTACCATTTTAGTTCTGAGAGGAATGGCGAGACAGAGAGACGGTTCTGTTGGTTGAGACTGCAACAGAGAATAGTTAGATAATCAATAGTCTGTTTCCAAAGAGGATTAAGGACGGGTTAGATATTAATCGTGGATTAGCGATGATGGATGATTAGCGTGGATGAGAATCCCGCTCGTTCGTTCGAGTGGCGCGTATCGGTAATCCTTCATTGGCAGAGCTGTATTTACTTCCAGACCTTTCGACCTCTCCGAATGGCTGAGCGGATAACGGCCCCGGGAATGGACACGGCGAGTTGGGTTCAAACTCCGGCAGTGACAGTTTGCTTTCATTTTGCAATAATGCTCTTGGAAAAATCCTCAGGAACGTGTATGTCCAATGATGGTCGTTAAAAAAAAGCTGCAGATACTGCTGGTATTGGGAGGGAGTTCTACTTTTCGTTCCTCCTGGCCTTTGCTAAACAAAGAAAACCTTTTTTATATCAGTCTATTTATGTCTTGTATCATTTCGTCATTTCTGACCGATGACAATCACTACTTGGGATTTAGTCCCTGGTAAAAACCACTCTAGACAGAGACATGAGTTGGTAACATGATCAAATGAGTGCGAAAAGCTCGTCAACTAAAACTTTCACAGAAGCTGTCAATAAAGTCTTGTCTCAGTTTTCAAGTTGGTCTAGCTAGCTCTGTAATTATGTATCATGCGTATAGGCAGCACCAATGGACCTGTGGGTGTTAAATGTAGTCCTTATGTCTAGAAAATAACATTTTTGCTTTATTCAAAATACCCCACTTAAATAGGTTTTAATTTGAATTTACAACGTAATTGCATGCTAAATTGGCCCTTTATTTTGTTTACTACAGCATTAACGTTTATTTTTGGGGGGAATAGAACTTTTTCTGTGATTCCTGTTTAACAAAGGGAGAGAGAAGCAATATGCTCAGTGCACATCCAGTCTTCCAACTTTGTAATTGATCACTCCCAACACGTCACAGTGTAAACAAAAGTTGGTCATGCAAAGTATTTCATTAAGAGAGTCACTAAACCTGTTTTTATTTAATCTTTCACCCAGTGTTATTTAGCAGAGTGGAGACTACGGTAGAAGGCATGGTAGGTCGTTTCTGTTAGGGACAGTCCATGGGACCTCCTCTTGTCTTCCCATCTTCGGTCATTCGTTTTCTTTTTCCATTATTTTACTCAAGTAATTCTCAACTTCCGCTTTCAGCTTACAAAACAAATGATGGCTTCACCAGATTATTGATTTTTGATTGCTAATTGATTACATCAGATAAAAACAGTTTTTTTCTCAACGAAAAAAAAACACATTCTCTTTTTATCAATTCGAAAAAGAATTCTATTTGATTTTTTTTAATTAACAGAATACAAAAATAAACCCAGAGGGCACTCAGAGAGAGAGAGAGAGCATACTTCTGACAACGCTATTGTTGGGAGGAGTAATTGTGTATGGATCCGCTCCATAATTCTATCACTCTTTCCACCCTTCCCCCTAAATAATTTAGAACTTTTGAAGTTATCTCGAGGACAGTCATGAGCATATACATTGATGTATGGGGAAATACCCCTCAAAGAAAAAATCCCTGGATCCGTCCCATAATTTAAGCAACTCTTCCCTGACATATTGCATATCTTTTAACACTATTTCATTGAAATTCACAGAATACTTTCGGAGATCTCTTGCAGACTGCCAGAAAAGTGGAAAGACGGAATCAACAGACATGTTCCACTCCAACTTCTTTGGTCTTATTAACCAGGTTTAAAAACAAAAGCAATTTTGCTTGGACAGAAAATTGAAACAATTTGCTTGAATGAAAAAAAACGCCAAGTGTTATCACTTGATTGCTTCCCGTTGTCTCCATCAACAAATTACAAATTTGTCTTCATAAACTCAATGTCTGTTCAAGCAAAATGGTTAAGAAATACAAAATCTTGCTAACTCCTCACTTTGCCAAGTGATCGATCATTTTAAGGAATCCAACTATAATATCCTTTTTTTTTAAATTCAGCTCAATTCATTTGTATGCTTTGTCTTTGTACAACAGTGACTACGCAAACCACTTCTAACACTTGCCTAAAAACGTTTAGTCTCTTGTCACAAGTTATCTTATCACTAATGGATTTATAGATGGTTCTTAGCTTGCATAGCAACAGAATCGCACGTAGCACCTTTAAAGATGGCCTCGACATGAACTTCAGCAAAACAAATGTTATGTACGACAAATATGTTGAGGACAGAGACACAACATTCAAAATCAAAAATGCAGAGCTGAAGAAAGTGGGCCACTACATCTACCTAGGACAACGAATCTTCAAGAAAACCTTAGAAGAAGAATAAATCAAACGAAGAATCAAATAAAGTTAGCAACCTTTCGGTAGAGCAAGCTCAACTTTCAAGAACTAGAAAATGCCACTACCGTAGAAAGATGGGTGTATTACCCATGTATCCTCCTGATAGTCACCCGAGAAGCTGAGACATGAAACTTAACCAAAAGACTGACCTTTACACTGAGAACCATGGAACGTGCACATGAAAGAATCTTGTTGAACCTTACATAAGACATCACAGGATATTACAGAAAAGACAACGGCCTGTGATGTACAAAACCATTAGAAAACTCAAATGGCAATGCGTTGGACACGTTGCCAGAATGTGAGACAGCCACTGGACATCACTACCCACATGAATCCCTAGAGATCATATGCAAAGGTTTTGCCTACAGAAAGTAAGATATTGTGACGAGCTAGACAAATTCAGAAAATATTGACTCTGCGATGCCCAAGATAAAGAGGTCTGGCAAATCTTGAGGATGGTCTTTGTCCAACAACGGACGCTAAGAGGCTACTGTTGGTGATGATGAGACTCCTTGTGAAGCATAGAACCATTCTATGTCAACAGACAATCCCTGGAATGATACTGCTACAGTTTCTGAAGTAAGTAGACTTTAACGAGACGGGAAGGAGTGGCTAGTCCAACGCCTTACTTTTTCTTTACCTTGGTTAAAGTTTGAGAGCTCAAGGGCCCCAACTGTCCCCCTTTTCCCATAGCGTGTGGCGAATCAGATGCATATTTTCACAAGGGCATTAATGTTAAGCGAACGTAGGCAGCCTCGAAACCGAAACTTGACCTCAGTTCGTCAATTCCATCTACCGTCCCACCAGTGCACACCTCACAGTAGTTTCAGTACTTCAACTGAAATGTATTCTACATAATGAAGCAGAAACAAGTTTCACTGTCACCAAACTATAAGTTTCTAACGATTTCAAACCGGTTTGGCTGGTTATTTATGCATGCATCATGCGTACACACCCCACCAGTGAAGCTGGGGGGCGTAAAATATCAATCTCAAGATAACTCCAAAAGTTCAGAATTATTTTCTCTTTGTCATCTGTTGAAAAACAGCTTTTTAAATGCTTATCCTAAACAGTTTTATTGGAGTTCCATTTGCAATCTAAGTTTACGCTAAATTGATCCCTTATTTTGTACCTGGTTGCATTCACGTTTGTTTGTTTGTTTTTTGTTGTTTTTTTGTTTTCAAACCATATTTTTCAATGCCGAACAAATGACAAAAGAAGTAACTTAACTATTATTCACCCACTTTTTCAATTTTCAATTGATCACCCCAACATGAGATGCTACCAAAAGACATTGATCGCATGATAGTTTTCAATGAATCACTGACCAGACCTGTTCTTTTTTTTTCTCTTTTTATCCTGATTTCATATTCAAAAGTTTGAGGGAGTATACGACACTTCGCTATAACGGAAGCTGTCCAGGTTCCTCCTCCTCAAAATCTGGAATGACATAAACCGAGGAAGCTATCAGCATTAGACTTATATGGGGGACAATTTTTTCTCGGACCAAAAAAAAAATCATTTTGTCTGCACCGTGGTCAATGGCCGAGGTTCGTCGTCTACTGTAGCTGATGAAACGTAGGGGATAAATGTTCATATAAAGGTTTTCACCTTTCTGAGCCAGGCTCTTCATAGTCTTGTATCAGGGAGACATCAGTTTCTTGGCTTAACATTCTATTAAAGAGTTCGATGGAACCAGTTCTTATGAAGAGAAATGTACAAAGGAAAAGGATCCATTAGTTTTTGCGGAAATCGGTTGTGGAGTTGGATATGAATCGCAGTCTCTTTTACGAAGAATCTTGACTTTACTAATCAACCTGCACCTAGCTTAAAAGTAGCTCTCTCTTCTAATTGGTTTACTCTTCAAACAAAGACGCCATGTTCAACAACGGGAGCAGCAGTTAAATTTAATTGTAGAAGAGCACTAGAGTAGTTACACCTCCCCCGAGCTCCTGGTTAGTCAGGGAGTAGGGAGGTTGAAGATAGACAAGCTATCCAGTCACCAGCCGAGGCTAGTCTCTCCCTGCTATCACCTATCGAAGAATTAGTTGAAGTATCTGGATACACGCAAGGATTTTGTTAAAAGGAAAAAATAGATTTCTGTAATACTTTGGACAGGAACATTGAAACTATTCAACATAGTGAGGTTAGTATTTGGTTTATACTACATACGTACAATATAATTGGGATATTAGACATTTATAAATTATCTGTGAGGTGGAGCTCTTCTGATATTTTCCAAGTCCTTGATTGTATTGTGGAAGACAAAAATCGCCTGATTTACAACCATTCTTGATCATCTGTCTCAGAAAGTAGTACCAACATGATTCAAGTTTCTTCAACTGCTTTTCTTTTGTCATCAACTTTCAATAGCATTCGAAATAGGATGGAATACTTGGCTGCTCAGCCACAATTATTTTTTTATAATATAGTACTTTGAAGGTACTCAAAACTTTTTGCAAACCTGCCCTAAAATTATAGACTCTTTCGAAATCAAGATCAAACGTTTTTGCGGTCATTACAGCACTGTCCATCATAGCAAAAATATCACATAATATTTGTCGGGGACTGGGAACGTGGAAAAATGTTCCTATATAAATAATGGAAATTGCTGCTTTGCTTTACGCCTAACAAACTGACTCACAAACTGAGTCAAATGAATGCTCCCATACGACCAAAATGAATTGGACACACCAGTTAGATCGAGCAACGTCTATCCTGGTCAGTACCTAGATGGGTGACTGTCCTGGAATACCAAGTGCTGTAAGCATTTAGGGATCGTGCAGAGAGCTTCTTGTGACGTACCCGTTAACCCCACCAAGGAGGAAACCAATCTATACTACTCTCAATAACGCCGGTAAAGGCAACCACTACCTCAATCCCCTGACCATCTAATGAGTCTGGCAGCGAGTGACAAAGAATAAAAGAATATATCAGTCTGCTTTCGGATTGCAGGGAAGCCTGAACGCCACTACATGGAAGTGAATAACGCCCAATGCCTACATTTTTGATGAGGTTGGAATATACGTATCACCACTTGTATTAAGCCATGGACAACTTTATTTATTTATTTTTTTTTTTTTGACCAAGTTGTTTCAAAATAAACGAGTTTGAATAATGAACTTAAATGGTGTTTCATATTTTAGGGTTCGTTGATGGACAACCGACGATTCAAAGAGTTAAATATTTGGAAGGTGGTTAATATGAATTACGAAATATAGTAATATTCATCCGGACTCATGTCTGCTTATTGAACATTAATGCCAAGAAAAATGGTCTTGAAAAATAAATCTATCCTTTGTGATACAGACATTATACGAAGTAATTGATTCCGGGGAGATCAGAGTATTGATAATGGCTTAAACAGCCGTAACATGTACATACATCAAAGTGGAATCCATTAACACGGGGCAAACCTACATTTACAAGAATTTGGGGAATTTTTGAATTACAGTTTTTTTTTTATTTCTAAGTTTTAGAATTTGAAGAAAATTTGAAAACAAAAACATTTCGAACACAAAGGCTGGAAAAAAAGTATCTCCATTTTTATAGTTTATTGATTTCTTTGAAGTATGAAAATATGAAATAGCGAAGATTGTTACGGACGAGACGGGTGAAAAAGTTAGCATCAGACAACAAAAGAAAAACGAGTGGGGAGAGATGTAAGTTGAAGAAGAAAAACATCAGTTTCTTGGATTATGAAGTCGAAAATAGCCAGTAATAGGGTGGTCTTCATTTTCAGTCATGTATACTAAATTTGGGCAAATATATCTTAATATATATCTATTGTATAGTACATTATATTATTATAGTACATCCAATGTGTATAAGAACATACACACACACACATAGATATGAACATACATATGTATATTCATTAATGCATATATATGCGTGTGTATAAATATATATATATATATATATATATGCATGCATGTGCGTGCATGTGTGCATCTATATGTGTATGTATACGTATATACATGTATATAAGTGTGTATATATATATATATATGTGTGTGTGTGTGTATACATACAATATATAAGTTTATGTAAACACATGCCTGCATGTATATACATATATGTGTGTATATATACATTTCTATATATATGTATGTATATATGTATGTATATATATTGAAGCATAAAATATGAAATGTATGTCATTATATAGATACAAATAATTTATACATTATGCCAACATATTCATGAACTTTATGTATTGCATTATATCTTTGATGCATTATATTTATACAAACATCTAAACACACCCACGAGCATACACACACATACACACAAACACACACACACACATATATATATATATATATATATATATATATATATATATATATATATATATACGTATGTGTGTGTGTGTATCATGATGTGTAAAACATCAAGTTCAAGATCGAACATTCAACTACCCAACTCAACAAAATATATCGATGTATGTATAAACAATGTATACGTAACAATATGCAAATAAACTGAACATATTGTGTTTGACTATATATACATTAGACTATATGTATGTGTGTGTATGCATGTGTGCAAACGAATATGTGTGTGTGTATATATATATATATAATCTCGCCACCTTTCCCATCCGTCTGATCCAACGGAACTTTTTCCCCACCCGACTAACCACCATCTCTTCCACCTGGAAATTCATCCAAGTACAATTAGAAAGTGGATGGAGAAAATGGAAAATGTTTGGGAAATTAATCATAGGAACAGACAAGGATATATATATATATATATATATATATATATATATATATATATATATATATATATATATATATATATATATATATATATATAAATATATATATATATATATATATATATTCTGTGGAGATTTCCGATTGGCAGCATCGGTCTGAGAATTCCCATCAGAGCGGAAGTGAATAGGTAAAGAGTTAATGGCGTGGTAACAATGAAGTTATCTATCATAAAGTTCGGACCGGAATCCGTTTAAATAACTCTGACTCTCCATATTAGCTTTTCAGCTTCACAATACTCTCGATATAATGACTGTGAATTATTTATTTCTTCTTTTTTATTTTGTTTTGAACAATTTAAACTCCTCTTCTCATCTTCGATGCAGTCACAACGTTTCGTTTAAATTTTCAGTTTGATGCCGTTCTTTTTTAACAACCTGAAGAAGAAATTAGATTATGGTTTTTACTCCAATTCTTAGGACTTGTTTCATTCTGCTTGGGGTTGGTCACTCATTTGCTTAATACTCCGATAATCTTGGATTCGTGCGTATAGAAATCGGCCAGATCAGTCCATGGTTCAGTCATCCTCTCCAAACATAGGTTCACACTTGTTGCTGTTACTACATTGATACGCATGAAGAGGGTCGTAGAAATGAATTCTTTTCATCCATAGGTTTTCCAAAGCATTAAATCTCGACTTATCAGTTGTGGGATGTCCAAGCTAGTAGGGGCTTGGAGAATCGACTCAGCGAACTGAGTTCAATCTCTGGTCAAGACAGTTGGTGTTCACCTTTTGGAAAGGGAAGAATCTATGTCCCTCTCCGGTTATGAATCAAACAGAGCAGGCTGAAGTGAGTACAGTCACTTTGGGTATTTATTACTTCTAAATCATAAACGCCTCGGGTAAGTAGTAATGTGATATTTGGAACCCAGGCAAGGACGGCTAATCCTATAGCCGGCATAAAGGCACTACTTACTCTACGTACTTTCGTCAGCACAAACTCTTGGGGGTATTTTTTCTGAGTTTGTATTTTCTATCGTGAGTGAATACCAGGTACCGAAGGCTGGAGATGTAGTGATCTTGCAACCTCTTGCCAAGGCGCCACGGTCAAACCTGACAAAGACAAGCCAGTCACTCCCACCCTTGGGGAGTTGCAATGTCCAAGATAGGAAAGGTAATGACCGAACAACGTAGAATGGATAAGAACCCCGCCAAGTATCGCTCCAAAGTCAGATACAATCGAATAGCAATGTGACATCCTACTTTGAATAATATGGAAACTGATTAAGAATATTTGCTATTGAAACTGAAAGGATTTAGAAGAATAAATATTGACTTTGTTTTGGCGATTTCTATGAAAGCCTTTTCTTCGGTAATACCTGCACTGTCAAATTGCACAAGATCACCGAAGTTAAGCATCGTTGAGTCAGGTCATTGCATTGATTGGGGATATGAAGCACCATAAACAATTGGTGAACGTTTGGGAATACAAAATGGTATAAGCAGTTGGGGATCTAACCCCAGTCCAGAAATACCCAAGATTTTTATAATTGGGCTAAACACTCTGCAAATGGATTGGGTTTGCTTTAGATTGGGAGTAATAATCTGAAGATAGGATTCACATCCACCCTCATCTGGAAAGATAGTAGCGGAAAGGAAGAGGAGCCTTTGGTTTGCCTCATAATACAACCGACCGACCAGCCAGTTGCTGCCGATTCTGGGAGATGAATTAAGTAAGCATTTTGAAATCTCGCCAAAGTCTGGTTAAATGGGAATAAGAGAGTTAATCGCTTCATTGATAGTGAATGCATAGAATTAGTAAAGTCTTGTGTTAAAGTCTTTCAGACATTTTATTGAAATGACTTTTTTTTTCAATAAATGTATTTTATCATCTCATGGTTGTATGCTTTGCCAGTCATCTTGTATATTTCAAAATAGTTCGTTATTTTAGAAACACCTTACACAACTATATATATATATATATATATATGTGTGTGTGTGTGTGTGTGTGTAAAAATATATGCACAAAAATATCACCCCCTACACATATATGTTTATATGTATGAGAAAGACAACTTTGATTCCAAGCAAAGGGTTCGATCCCCTATAAAGCTTTAGACGTCCTTCCAGCAGCTCCGGCAGCCAAGCTGATGCCAAACGTATTATTTTCCACTTTCCTTTATGTGTATGCGTGCATGTTCAAATTCCATCCTCGACCTTTCTCGATATTGATCCCGGTAAAGGTATGAATCCAGTTATTGCATAGTCATGCATAAAATAGCACAGGTTGGAGTGAATTATGCCATTTTGGGTGATAATCACCTTTAAATCAATTCCACGTATCGCAAACGTAACGAGTAAGTAGTTATGTGAAATGTAGGACCTAAACAGGTCTTGTTGAAGCCTTAGCCAGCATAAGGGCACTCCTTTGCAAAACCACGCTTGCAGACATTCAGATTGTGTCAGCTAATTTTCATTTTTGACCAAATTATACAAGACATCGTTTAGCGGAACCCTGAGTCGATGGAACCCCTCTTGCCAATATCTGACACCTTCCGCGCCGGGGTGATACAATTGATTCTTACAAGGATGACTGATTTTGTTGACTACAGTCTTGTATCTCATTGAAACCTCTATATTGGTTCAGATCAGACTGCGGTTTCTGTAGGGAATGGTGGATAACATTTTAGTTTTCAATCTACAATCCAAACTTGTTAGGAG
>OY735211.1:62976513-63054013 GCA_963457665.1 Thysanoteuthis rhombus
ATAGCGGGAAAATCTGCACATAAAATTGTGTTTGATTGATGAGAAGGTAGAGCGTTCCGTCTCTGAAGAGACAACTCCTCAATGGGGTATGAAGACCGGCGATGAAGTCTTAGTTTCTGTTGCATGTATCAGCTCAGATATCCTTGCAAGATAGAGATCAGGACTTTTTTTTCCTAAAAGTTTGTTTCTTTTCAAACCTTTAGCAGGATGCAAATCCACTAAAGAGATACCTCAATCCCAATCACACAGATTAACAGCTAGGTGCAAAGGGGAAATTGTCCAATGGAAAATATTTGTAAACACTTCGCTTATCCATTAAATCAGACATGGCACCTTCTACGTGTGAGACAGCTGCGCTAGCCATTACACAATCTGAGTGGACTGTGCTCGATTGTAAAGTAAAAAGTATAGGTTTTCAAATGCTGATTTTAAACGCTGGCACTCTCCCAGGAGACCGCTGCAATAGGTCTGGTTAGTCACTAAATAAAAAACGTCACATAACCAACTTTGTTCGGCAGCATATCATGTTGGGGGTGATCTGTTAGAAACATTAGAAAAAGGGGTGATCACTGACTAACGTCACTAATGGGTGTGAATATATCCGGACACAAACTCGCTTACCAATTCAACATTACCATACGTAGCAAATTGAACCCTTCAGTAAAAACCTATTTTGGCTAGAGGGATGAAAAAAACTAACAGAAAAGCGATTTTTCTGGCTATAATAAGGAATAAATCTTTAACCTTCCAACTCCATCAGTATGACCAGTACGCGTGATACATACATGCATAGCCAGCCAGAATAACTTAAAAACTGAAGTAACCTATCTTGACTGTATTGGTGACAGTTTTGATTGACGTTTTCTACGAAATCTTCTTCCCATTTTAATTTTTAGATTAACTTGAGCTCTGAAGATGTGAATATTTCCCCAAAAGCTTTAACCTCCTTCAATTTTAAGAATACGCTAAACCTTCATAGCTATAAATAGAGATCGCACTATTTCCTCAAATTTGTTACCCACCAGGACATGCAGTTAACGGTAGAGATAATGGAATCGGGTACGTCAACTAGGCCGAGGAGAGAATCATGTCGACTTGGAATCCACAGATCCCCATGCTCTTCGTCCAGGCTTACACACCAGAGAGTTCACTTCAGTGTTGTTCCATTGTTTATCTAGGCAGCACTAATTGAGCTACAGGGCAAGAAATTTGAATATTTACTTCTTATTGTGTACAGAAAAAAAAATCTTTACAAATCCCACCTTTAAAAATGTTTTCAGTGGAAAGAAGTTCATTTTGCAATGTAAGTTTATGCTAAATTTATGCTTAGTTTTTGTCCACTCTTCTTTTAAAAATTCATATCATCTAGTGCTCACAGCCTAAAAAAAGGGTGAGAGAAGTAACATATTCATTGATCACCCCCCATCCCAATTTTTTAGTTCATCAACCCCAACAAGGCACACTGACAAGAGACGTTGATCATGTCACGTTTTGAGCGACTAATCTGTTTCGCTTTTGCTCAATTAAATGAAGTATTTGTTCGGGAGACAAAATTGACTAAGATAGAAAGAATGTTCATCGTCACACGATTGAAAAATGGTGGACGTTTAAAGTACGGATGACTGAAAATGGAAAAAATAAATCAATATCAGCCCCAACCCATCCTTGTTTGAAAGGGTAACACAGTTTCGTAAAAGCACTAATTAGTGCTGTAAACGCCCAGCAGAGGGCGTTCCTTTTAAGACAGTCGTCAAAACAAACTTACGAAGTCGCCATTTTAGAAAACAAACTTGAAATATGAACAGTACTTAGACAAGCATAGGGTTCAACAAAAGTAGTCAAGGGGTTTGAAAGAACTAGAAAAATAAAAAGAATATTTCTTTATATAAATGTATTTTTAATTTGAATTAAAAGCTGCAATGCAGAGATTTATTTAACACATGAATGAAAATCAACAGGACTCGAAGGTTGACCGCTCGGATAGTGTATTGGTTAATATGTCTGCTTCACTCTTCATCAAGACAAATTTCCCCGTGCACTCAGCTTTTAATTGAGTACAGTGTAATTAGGGTAGAGTTTCCTTCTGTGTGGGTTTCCATTCTGCCGGGACGGGGCATAGAATCTGTTGTTATAAAGTCCTGGTCTCTACCCTAACTCTATAGGAGTTCTCTTGAGACACAGGACGCTTCGCTCTTACCTTACCTAAATGTCGTCCCTTAGCAACACTACAAGAATGTGTTCTCTAAAGAACATTGTTCATGGCACGATGTAATGTTCCATCATTGATTTTGTGAATAACATCTGCTATGTTCTTCTTCAAAACATTTACTGTCTATGGTTTATTGGTGTATAACTTTTACCTTCACCATCATCTTTTTAACGTCCGCCGTTGGACATAGACCTTCTCCAAGATTCGCCAGATTTTTCAATCGAAGACGTTGGCACCAACATCGCCTGAACTAATCTTGAACACACTATCTTATTTCCTCTAGGCCACAATTCTACTTATGATCTCCTTGGTATTAACGTTTTGTGTTGCGATGTCCAGCTGTTGTCTGAGATTCTTGCACCATGGCATCATCCATTACTATTTGATCTTTGTAATAGATTTTATGATATCTCCGTCTCTTGTTTTTTTGTCCACCTCGAGTAGTTCTTCGCTTGATTTCTCCTTTCGAAGATTTTAAGGAGATTCGTTGTTCTTGTTCGATGCCGTGGTCTACTTTCATTAGCTTTGCGTTTCTGATTTTAATTGCTTAGCCTTTATCCTCGGCATGCTTGTCGCACATGATATTGTTTTTACTGAAATTCATGTGCAAAACAAATTTCTGGCTCTTTTCTTTCGGTTTGGCATTATTTAGAGACCCTGAAAGTTCTCAGCAAAAAAAAAAAAAAAAAAAGATGTCAGCAAATCTGAGCTTTCTTACTCAAGTGTTTGCCGTCTATTCAGATTTTCTATTAGTCTAAGTTCTGAAAGATCCTAATCAGACTGTGAAAAGTTCAGGTGAGTTAGTGTCACTTGGCTTTAACCCTTTCCCGAGCTGAAGAGGCTCTGGGTCTGTGAGTATAAAGGAACTGCTGTATAGGTAGATATGCTGCAAATCTCTCGAATATACGGTGTCTTCACCTTTATGTATGTTAGAATCAATGACTTTATGGGTTACCAGTCTGGGTCAGTATGTAAGGAAGAAAACTCTAGAATTTCGTTCGAAGTAGTTTAAGGCTCAATCATATAAGTTAAGTCCTTCACATTAAATTCAAATCACTACACTGCTTCCGGTGGACCCAGTATGTGTTTCGAAACATTTCCTGTTTGCTGTTAAAACCGACCGATACGGTCATCAAAGTTTCATCTCACCAACTTGTAAAACAAAATGTCTAATTTGGGTATGGATCAGCATTCCTTCGTAGGTTCTGTCAAGTATCAAAGCGTCACTTACTAACCCTTCTGTATGTTCAAAGTGTAGTATCAATGCTCACAACGTGATTTATATGAATACACACTGCTATATATAGTCTAGAAAGATTTACAGCTTTAACCACTCAACGCATTAAACTTTTTCAAAAGTTGTTTTTGTCACCAGTCACTTATTCCCCAATAAATATATATGTGTGTGTGTGTGTCCGTGTATATATATATACATATATATATATATATATATATATATATATATATATATATATATGTATATATATATATATATTTATATATATATATATATATATATATATATATATTTATATCGAAGTGCAAATAAGTAATTCAATATCTGATGTGCGTTTTGGTTTGTTTCATAAAGTACGTTATACACAAACATTTGGCCAGATTAGACAGATATGGGGAGATGATATTCGCTACGCAAGCATGATTATATTTCTGCCCTTCGAAACTTATTCAGGCATATATATATATATATATATATATATATATATATATATATATATATATATATATATATATATATATATATATATACACACACACACACACACACACACATACATACACATATCTCTCTCATAAAATGAGATTAATTTTAGTAAGGTATAAGAAAACATTGCTGCGTACTCTAGAATATTGCACGATCCGCCCTCGGTAATTTTTCTCACAAAATCTTTCGTGTTATACTCGAACAATCATGGTATATGAGGGCAATTCACTCTGATATAATGGTTTGCAAGCTGATTTCACAGATCATTAATACTGATCAGTAAGTTCAATCCTCACGGGAAGACACATGACCTATTTTGATAAAACTAAGCTTCTCAGTCAGTCCAAGCGATGTCTTAATGAGTTCTCAATCAAATTTTATTCGAAAGGTTGACAATGGGCTTCAAAGGAAATTATTAGATTTGGGAATGGGTCCAGGAATTTTGATAAGAAGATATCTTATTTATTCTGGAGAAAAAGACGTTGAAACGATTTTTTCAATGAGTTTAGATTTTAAGGGGAGTAATTCAATTTTTCTACATTAAAACTTCTCAACGCTGTTTTTGATATTTTATTTCCATTCATTTTTTCAGTTAGTGTAAGACTTTAGCAGTTGCATGCATTCTGTAAGTGCTTTCTAGTTTTCGTTTGTAATCATACAACACATTTCTGAACTAGAGAGGCAGACCACTCCTGCAAGAAGCCCCCCATCCTCCGCAAAAAAAAAATCAACCCCCGACCTGAGCAACTCGCTATCATCCTCCCAGCTTGCTGGGCCATAAGAGTAGACCCCTGGGTTCAAGGGGTGTGGACGCAGCGCACATTCCTTACTGAAAGCTTTCTACATCCCAAAACCGTTTATCAAGTCCTGCAGCGATAGCGACAGGGTGAAAACGGAAAGTGTAATATGACACTGAAAGTTGCAGTCCTATTCCTGCATACAACCGGCTTAACCCTTTGAACCCGTAAGCCTGATATTTTCGGGCTGAGTGCTATTTCACTACACAACGTAAGCCCATCATTTATCAAGAATCTGATAGCGGCAGGTCGAATGCTGAAATCGATCTAGATCTTCACCAACGATTCCCAAACTCTATTGTCCAACGGCACACCAAGAAATGTATTTGATTTACGCGGCATACTAACTGCAAAAAATGGAATGAATATCTGTATCTTACAAAAAAAAAAATAACCCTTGCCCACGCATGTACCAGAACTAATTATCCAAGAAAAATCTTAGATCTTTCATCTACAATTATCTAAAAAAAATATCTATACAAGATTCGGGCATTGTTGGTCAAAATGATCACAGAAGCCCCAAAATGTATTTATTTTTATCTAGAAAAATGTTTTTGATGGTACCTAGTGGTGTATTCATGCAGATTTGCAAAGTTGTGGACCAAAAAAATATGACCAGGAGCACCCGGAGATACACTCACATAGATGACACGGGAGAGAGAAGAATCTGGGGCATACTAGGCTGGTTAGTTGGGCCGTTTGTATGGATACCGCGATCTGATTAACAAAGACATTTTTGCACTCACTGAACGAAAGTCGTTTTTTTCATATCAGCATACCAATATATATATTTATTGCTCGTTTCTCCTTCCATTTATCCCTGAAAAGATATGAAATATTTCAATGTATTTCGAGGATTTTCGGAGGCATTTTTATTGTTTTCTGATATGAACAGAAGTGTTTAGATTTTGCTGAATTTAAGCTCTTGGGGGGGGGGTCATATATAGAAAGTGTATTGGAGGATCAACTTGGGCTAAATGGTTTGTTGTCAAATCGGCAAATAACAGAACAAGTAAATCTCGCGTCGATAACGATCTTCTTAAGCAAAAAGTATTCTGCGATACAGACGAGATAAAAAAAACAATTATAGAATCAAACTAAGGGCAAAAAGAACAGGAGTTTTGGACCGAGATCCGGCTCACACCAAAAGGACAAAAAAAATTCTTAAGCCGTATACAATAAGTAAAAGAGAATCCATAATTAAGTAATCAAGGTTGTTTTTGTTTTGAACCGAGTCAGCATGACGTAGTAGCTGACATCACCAGTGTCTTTGCACAAAGTGACTTTTTGAAATGAGCCAAAACGTGTTTGAAGCACCGAGGTGGTGTCGATAGCCGGGCCGTGGCCCCTCATAGTCCGACAAATGATGAGAAAGGAGGTCTGCTGCAATTTCCCCTCCAAACGAGGCATTGCGATTCTTGTGGCAGAGAAACTGCACCATCCATCGTATAGCGACCAAAAAACAATTATTGTAAATAGACCTGTGCTATAAAAGTTCGAACACACGTAATACATTTAGAATGAATATGATTCTTAAAGGTCAAAAATGTATTATTATAATTCATTGATTATATCTAAATCGATTACATGTAAATGTTAATTGTAGGGATCACCCCAGAATATTTCTTCTTAGAAAGGGTCGTCAAGTTTCCAAAGTTTTGGAATCACTGGGTTGATAGCAACGACCGGCACCCCAGAGCATTACGAACAAAAATATACGGGTATGCAACTGCTAAACCTCACATGTACCCACCGACTGACTCTTTGAGCTACGTTTCTTCTCACGTTGATCCTCGTGCACGTGGACGATATCAACCAATTATATTGCAGAATTCAAAGGGTTAAGGACAGTTGCCTAATCTGGAAGCGACTGCATCATCCGATAACAACCAGAGTGGCCAAGATGTCTTATCAGGAAACACCACTACAGGCTCTGAACTGGGAAGGGATATGATAAGTTCGCTTACAAAAACCAAGACAAAAACACAACATTTCCTTGTGTCCCAGTTGGTCAATCGCAGGCGTCTTCCATTTTCCATATCGCTGTGTCGGTCTGTCTCCCTTTTAAACTCAACAGAAGTCTTCTATTATTATTATTATTATTATTATTATTATTATTATTATCATTATTATTATTATTATTACTATTATTATTATCAGTAGTGGTAGTATGATAATTATTAGTATCATTATTATTGCAATTATCATTATAAGTAGTAGTACTAGTAATAGTAATTCATGGTCCATCGCCTAATATGATCATTGTTCGCGTAATCAAGGGATAATTTTTAGCGAATGTAATGATAACTTATTATCATCATGCTATTTTGACATATAAGGCAACCTTCATATAAGACGAGACCCTGATTTCAGTCTCAATTACATAGTTTTAGCTTACCGTTTAGCCATTAATTGTATGCCTTCCATAGGGGAGAACCCCATTTGAGGTAAGCATTTTTTATACGCTTCGACTGTCATATTATATACAGTAAATGGTATTTTGTTTTAAGTATGTGGACTTTTGTGCGCACTTTAATTTTCTTCTGTGCGCTGGTTTCAAAACGTGCGTCAACAGAAACTGTTACCAAAACTGTCAACATTGGTTTCTTCGGTTTTCAAGTTGGTCTGTTTGGTTGGCTGGCAATGTATGTATGTTGCGTACAGACACGAGAATAGAGTTAGAGGGCTGAAAATTTGGTCATTTACCTCTTATTATGTCCACAAAAACAGCTTTTTGTTTTAGGCTCCCCATCAAATGGGGCTTTACTTGGGAGGAGGGTCAATCTACAGTGGTCATGCTACACTAGCAGCTATTTGTGCCCAGATACATTTTTAGTGATCCACCAAAAGGTAAGAGAAATACTTCATTCATTGATCACCCCCTTTTTTTTCCCATTTTTTCAGTATAGAATGCTGCCAAAAGACGTTGGTCACATGACAGTTTCTATTGAGTGCCTCTACAGACCTGTTATCATTATAGCTTTTAGTTTACTTAAAACTATCATTCACTAAAACCGGAGATCTGAGTTAATCTCCTGATCTCAGCAAAGAACATTCGTTGTTTTATTATAGTCGGAAAATCTTAACGTTCGTTTGTACACAAATTCCAGTCTAACTCTATTTTCTACACGGACATCGTATTTCACGGTGGTCGCGACAGGAGAACTAAATAAACCTAATTCTTTTTTTTCCAGCCGAAGAATAAAATATTGTTGGTCCACGTCTTGAATGAGCGAAAGATTGACATTCAAAGTACATAAGGCACACTCATAAAACGCAGCTGGGAAAGACGTTCTGGAAATTCTGCTTGGTAATGTTCGTACACAAAATCACGTAGACACATTTATACATACATTCAAGGATATTTAGTGAGCATACGTGGGATAGAAACACTTACATACATCTATACTTACGGGGGATATTTAGTGAGCTTACGTGGGATAGTACAACATAGATACGTATTTACCTACGGGGATATTTAGTGAGCTTACGTGGGCTTGAAGCACAAAGTACATATATACATACAGAGATATTTAGTGAGTCTACATAGGCTAGAACGGACAGGGTCCCGGTTGGACAGTTGGTACTGGCCAACAATTTTGAGGGGCGGGGTATATACTCTGGTAGAAGCAAATATTTACAGCCTATCACAGTAATGTACTCTGTTAGTAACCATCAACCAAAACTGTCACTAAACCTGTCAACATAGTTATTTTTCAGTTTTTAAGTTGGTCCGGCTTGCTGACTGGCTATTTATGTATGTACCATTCATACAGACTGCATCAATAGAGCTAGAAGGCTTAGATTGTTTCGAGGAGTTTCAATCTACAATGTAAGTTTATTTTACATTGATTTTTTTTTAGTTTCTATCCGTGCTTTTCATCGAAAATTCTGAGGTTATTCTAATACTCAAATACTCATGAGCAGTACCCTATAGAAATCAATGTTCGTGGGTATTTGATCAAACAAGCTGTTTTTATTTATCTTCATTGACACATTTACTAAATTATCACTTAGAAATACGACACAAGGTCAAAATTGGTGTGTACGGGAGTCGTTGGTCGTCTCTCTCCTAACTTTAACAGAGTTAATCGCATCCATTAACGCAACTAATCTCTATAGGTACTTTCACCACAACACTGCACTTAATCCAAACATCTCTTCCACTTCACAATCAATAAAAAAACACTATTAACATTCTAACTAATCCCATTTTATGATTTCATATGTGAGTGAGTGAGTGAATGAATAAACAGTTTTTAAAAAATTTTCAATGATTCAATGATATTAATAGTATTAAGATGGTGCAAGCAACTATGCAAGAAACTCAGATTTTGTAATATTTTCCCAATATCATTTTACCCTACAATTCTACCTTTGATTATTAAAAGGACATTTACTAATATTTATTTTTTAAATAAAATTCATAACTGGGCGGGATAAAATTCGACTGAAAATAAATAAAAACAGTTTGCAGTTCAAATTCTCAGGGGCATTTTACTCCTTAAGATTTCGGGGGTCATTGTGGATTTTGAGCAGGGATAGGGGTCAAAATTAACTTATTGGCAACTCTTCTCAATAACAATAATTGTTAACTTTTTCACTCTCTTTCATCGATTCTGGATAAGATTCTAGAAAGATAAAAAACAAGAGTTGAGGTAAAGAAAAAAGTTGTGTTGTGGTATGAAACGTCTCAAAGCGCGATTCTCTGATTATGGTGTGGGTGATTTCGATGCTGAACCAAAGCATTTATCTAGCATAAATGCCTTTGCATTGATACTAGATAAATGCTTTGAATCAGCATCGAAATCTCTTACACCATAATCAGGACCTAAAAAAGGCACGAAGAAACACAACTCCATAAAATGCTGATAGATCGAATCTATCCTCATCTCAATCTGAAATACGATGATCCAGTGCCCAGGTAACTTCAATTATCTCAACCTTTAGTAATAGTAACCCATAATCAACACAGAATAACATCTCACGTAAATAATGACAACTAATTCGACAAATATGATTCCCAACCTTTTCTTCTCATACTCGCATTTTCTACCAGACCCTTTTCCCTGCTTTACAGCGATAAAGCCCCCACTACTCCATCGATACTGTAACACAAATTTTCACGTAGTTTCACCATCTTCTCTAACATTTTTATTCTGTCGCTCTGGAAAAAAATCAAACGATATTTCCTGGGCGAAACGTAAGCAATTACATCTAATACAGCATTTGAGATGTACTTATTAGTCTCTAGTCTTTCCCTTTCCGCGTTATCAATTTTCCACAATAATCTGTCGGATCTACATCGATTCTTCTCATTCTGCATTTCCAACAATGAAAGAAAGATTGCACTTTCTCGAGGCTATCTTCATCAAAGCAAGTCAGCTCACCATTAATGAGATTTCATATGAGATGGGAGCTGGTTACTTCGAAATGCCTCTAAACTGGAGTTACAGTCTCATCACGCGACACACTGTACATATATAAAATATAAATACCCATGAATACTATAACTCACTATTTCTTCTACTATTAGGACTTTGAAAAATCTAATCTTGATAATAAACATAGGTGGTAGACAATTCAAAGAACTTTGGACGGTTCTTTTACACTTTTGATCCTGAGGTAGAATATCTTCTTTTCTCAGGAAAAACTGGAGAAAAAAAATTACTCGGCAAACTTTGTCCGCGGCATTCAACGATATATGTTTGAAAGAAAAATTGCCGTCTAAATACACGTTATTTAAACATATGCTTTATTTCCCGATGTATGATTCGCACGTCTTTCAGAGAATTTCGAACTAAAAAATGAAGGTGCGTATTATCTACTGGAACATAACTGTTATACATATTTGTATACACTGGATAAAGCGTTTTTCATTCAAAATCAAAGTTTAATATTGGGGTGCTAATCATCCATGGCAGCAGATTATAAGATGGGAAATACAACACACAAGTTTGGAGAGGAGGAAGACGATGCATGGTTATTTTATTTTTCTAAATTAATTATCTTCATCGGCGAAAAGTACCAATACAGACACATTCTCTCCCCTCAAAGAGGCCAGAACAAGAAATATAGCACCAATATCCCGCTAACACTTCGGGGCATAGTTTTTTGTGCTAGCCTATTTGATTATAAATGAGTTATATCATTTTGAAACTCTTTTTCGAATTATGAAGTTATTATAAGGTGATTTTTCATTTGGCGTTGTCAACGTGCATAAAAAAAACAAACAATTATAGAAAATCGGGCTGTTGTGGGGATCAAACCTGTGACCGGTAATGTCGCTGCTTCAATGTAGCGTTGCTCTTACCATTAGGCTAAACAGCTGGTCATTCAAAGGCCAAAATAACTGCTTTATCCTTTTCCTTTGAAATTCTTTTTGAAATGCTTTCCCGTTATTACACGGTGAAGGGAAGATTTGTTGTCTTTAAAAATATAGTGAACAATATTGATGAGAAATGGTTGTATGATTGAATACGCCTTGTTTTATTACATATCTTTTATTTATTCAATAACACACACACACACACACACACACACACACACATATATATATATATATATATATATATATATATATATATATATGCAGAGAGAGAGAGAGAGAGATAGAGAGAGGCAGGCCATGTTGAATTTTGCCAACGCAACACACATTATCCCAGTGGTCGATCTGAAAACCCTATAGAGTTCCACTTGTTGGGCGGAAAGGGTCTATTCATGTCCAGTCATCACTTATCAGCCCGAGAATAAATACTGGTCGTAATTCTTTTCACGCCTCGGAGGACAAAGGCTAGAAGGGACCATTAACAACTGGCTGTTCCTTTCGGGTTTTGGATCTTTTCGACATTCTTTCGGTCCTTCCCCTCTTCGGAATCACGCTGGACCGCCCTTTCAGCCAACCTCTGGGTGCCTTTGTAATGCGACACTCGCCTTTACACAAAATATGCAGTCTTGTCATGTACAGGCTGATGCAAAAGTCATATTGAAATTCGAACGACCTTTTTTTGATAAACAAGAACCATATGTTCAACGATGCGTCCACCGTCCGTCGTAATAGTGGCAGAGGGAGGAGAGGGAAGAGGAAGAGAGGAGCAAGTAGATTATCTTTGAGTCAATTGATTTTCATACCTGTAAAATAATGCGTAATGTGACGTATTATTTTCAATAAAAATCGAAAAGGGCCATTATGGGCGTTTGTTTTTGCCATTTCTTTTTTAATACAAAAATGTGAACCTCGGACATCATGACTTCATTAGCAATTATTAAAGAGATGTATCGCATTTAATGACGTCACATCTTTTGATAACATCACACCTCTTCCCTCCATTTTATTTTTTGTTGTTTAATGTTACAAGGACCGACCAAATGTGTGGGCACATCTAAAATTTTCTCTTTTAGATATATCTTTTGAGATCTATTAAGACCTTAGAAATTACTCGAATTTTGCGATATAAACGTCTTCCATTTTCAGCTTCGCAGAGACTAACCATTCTTAGACAATGTTTAATGACAGTACACAATGTATCTGGCTATAATCCTCTCATTTTTTAATTTTTTTTTTGTTGAATATTATTCCCCTGTTTGGAGTGTGTTTTAGGAGCTGTTAACGTAAAGTTTTTATTTAAGATGACCAAAAACGATCAAAAAATCAAAAATGATTAAAATCTGTCGAAAGTGGCGGTCACTAAATGTCTAATCCATGTGAAGTTGAGCTGTGAAGCTGAAATTCGAAGGCATTTGCAGGATGCTAGATGAGAAACCGACTAAAACACACACACACACACATACACACACACACACACACATATATATATATATATATATATATATATATATATATATATATATGAGTGTGTGTGTGCGCGTGTGTGTTGTACAGTATTTCGGACGCATGCCTACCGCTCATCACGAATGTTGTTAGTTCAGCTCAGCAGAGTCACGTTAAGACTTCTTCGTGGTGGACGCAGCTTCGAATCGGCACGATGTTCATTTTCTTCATTCATTTACGTGGTCGGCTATTTGATTAATTACTCGCTTCATTCCGGTGTTTGGACGACACATGTTCCCAAATAATTTGTCTGTACAATTACTAAAAATATATTTATTATTCAGGAATGGATATGTTATCCGATAGAAATAATTATAAATTGCATTATATTATTTTGAAACTCTATTTGAAATTATTTCCTGTTATTGCACAGTTGTTTATTCTACTTACAATGTGTTGGCCAAATGATACAATCAATCCTTAGTAATTGGAAGATCATTTAAAATGGAGTTTCAAAACAATATAACGCAATCAGATTAGACATCGATTTCTGAGTAACATAATTATATATATATATATATATATATATATATATATATATATAAAAAGAAATGGATATATATCATCCGACAGAATGATTACAAATTGCTTTATATTATAGGGAAACTCTTATCTGAAATCATCTCCGTTGTTAATGTATCACTCGAACTAAACAATGCTAATTGAATATACTCTTTAATATATATATATATATATATATATATATATATATATATATATATACATATATATATATATATATATATATATATATATATATATATATATATATATATATATATATATATATATATATATATATATATATATATATATATATATATATGTATGTATGTATGTATATATATATATATATATATATGGTTTTTGCATACATTAAGGTGAGGAACAGGGAATTTCTTTTTACTGGCTAAAGTGGCCCAAAATATATACGAGTCAATTCAACATCCTCATTAGGCTAAAATTGACAGGATTGAAACCAAACATCAAGAGTTATAAAAATGAATGAAATATTGGAACAAGATTGAACATCAAATATTTTGGATCCCAATTCTGTCAATTTTGAACATTTTTAAGGATGTAAACTATGATTGATACATATGTATGAAATTCATAAAAACCCTGTTGTTACTTTTCGGTCATTAAATATTTGAATCATCCTTGCGCTTCATCGAAGACCCTGAATAAAAAAAAAGGAAACGTCAACGTACTACCGTCAAATGAATATGGATGGATTTCCTAATTTGATGGCTATTAGTCTAGCGTATTTCTAGTGGCTATTCAAATTCGGCATTCATTGTGGCTTTTGCTAATATTCGACAGAAATTAACTGCAGTTATGCCAAATACTCCATGGAACAGGTCTGGAATTATTTATATGCTAACCACGCTACAACGTAGGCCCCCAAAACATGACAGGGGGCATAAATTGATATCTATATAGAACTTAGAATGATTACTCAAAACATTTAGCAAGCGAATAAAAAAATATCTTATAGGTAAAATACCCCTTTTTTTAGTTCATACTACGAGCTTTATTTTAATATTCGAAAATAACTGCTATTATTATCTTTCTGATTCATTACACGTTTCTTATATATTTCGCATCGTCTAATCATGAACTTTTAAAATTTTAGGTATTTAGATGTTCTGATTTTTCTCATTTTTCCAATGCTTTTAAAAAATGTCTGCGTTAATTCAATAAATTCCTTTTTAATTCAATTTATTTAAAATTATTTTTATATGCTGGGGCCCAACATTATGGGTGCAGTGGGGTTCATTGTGGTCTTAATCTAGTCGTGCAACTAGTGTCTTCAGTTGTACATAAAAATCCATACGAATATGGAATCAAGCTTTAAAAAAAGAAATATTTGCAACTCAGTGTCTTGAATACTGATTGTTTGCCATTTGGTGAGGTTATATTTTGAGCTCTCTGTATCTATTTGCTGATAATTTCGTTTCAGTGGTAGAACACACGCCTACGGTTCGGTAGAACGTGGTTCAATCCACTGTTGAGTCGAATAATTCCGAAATTTTACTTCAATCCTTTTCTGCTAAAACCGCATGTCTCCTCGGGGATGTAGGATCATGGCCAGATCTCGTGAGATCACCGGAGTCAACAACGTCGAGCATAGTCAGTACCTGGATGGGTAACCATTGGAGAATACCAGGTGCTGTGAGCAGATCAGAGCTGCGATAGGCCTGGCTAGTCGGAAGTAGGTCTTACTAACAATTGTCTGCGTAAACCTGAACCCGTCACTCCCTAGATGAGGTTATAACCGGAGAACAATGATACATATATGTACATCTAATTTGAGATTTCTGTTCACGTGCAAAATTCCATATATGCAGAAAATCCATACAAGGAGGAAATGGAAGATTATAAGGTGTGGTTATCATATCACGAGACAGGAAATTTTGTAAGTAGAACTGTGGTGCACGCGTACGTACCAATCGATGAAATAGTGGGGGAAAATCAGCGAAGACTTTTTGTACGAACGAAATTGGGGCAGTGGAAAAGCTTGAAAAATAGTGGAAATCAAGGGAGATAATCATGGTCAGAATCTTTCTGGATAGGAAAAAAAAGAAGATTCTCATTTTGAAGTTTTGTTCGGTTCGAGCGTTAAATGATTTCCTGCTAAAACATTTATTTTGTGCCTAGAACAAGAAACGTCCTATTTGAGCGGAAAATAACTATTCACCGAAGAGAAGAAAGGGAAATTGCTTATATGTGTGAGTATAAGTATATATATATATATATATATATATATATATATATATATATATATATATATATATATACATATATATATGTGTGTGTGTGTGTGTGTGTGTGTGTGTGTGTGTGTGTGTGTGTTTATTGGTGTGTTTGAACATTTATGAACATATTTGCATATATATGTGTGTGTACCTGAGTGATTGTATGTATTTATGTACGTATACATACATATATCTAAATATAAACATATGTATATATATGTATATATATATATTCATATATATATATTCATATATATATATTCATTTATATATATACATACACACATATATATATATTCGTACACACACACACACACACACACACACATATATACATATATATATATATATATATATATATATATATATATATATATATATATATATATATATATATATATATATATATATATAAGTGTGTATGATTACAAAAAGAGAGAACTGATTGACAAAGAATAAAGGGACAAAGAAATGAGAGGTAGGAAGTAAAATTAAAAAGCCGATTTTTAGCTAAGCACACTTGGAACGGAACACAGAGGGATTTCTACTTTGTAGCTATCAGAGATTTTACATGTACACCGATGTACTATTCTTTTATATAAAATAGATTAGATTCGTTATGTTACACAAACGAAGGAAATTCATTCATTAAGTACAAGATCTTCCACTTGGAATATATAACTAGATATGGATTTATTTCGATCATCAAAAATGCATTTCCGATTGAAATAATTTTACTCAAATTGTCCAGATTGATCTGCTTAGCCTATCAACATTTAAACTTGAATCTAATATCAAATTAGGTTTCATTCAATCGTCTATTTGAATTAAAAATCAACTATAGATCTCTATTTGATTTTTTTTATAATGTCCCTTACATAAACTTCATTGACATTCTCTGTCTTGCTCTTTCATAACCACTTCCCTCTTCCACAATGTGACTTGGAGAAAATGCTGGCAAATACTTTTTAATTAAAATGAAACAATGCAAAACTATCGGAAATGCTTCTTGATTAGAAGAGAGCACGAGCATTGCCTCTCACAAACTGGAAAAAAACATCCATTTCGGCAAAGCCAACCAGTCATAAAAATGAAGATTTGAAACCAAGATTAAGACACGTATGAGGCAAACACCCATCGAACACAACGGCTGAACAGGCTCAGATATTTACAATGCATCGTCAGTCTTCTACAGAACCCCAACCATAGGGTAATAATTAGAGGCGTGGTCAAATTCTAAAATTAAGGAGAGCGAACTCATAAAATAGGCGCCGGAAAACGTACCAAATAATTTGGAATTCATCCTATATCTTTTATTTTTTATTTAAAGTTAAAAACAAGGAATATAGAGTTTTAAAGTAAGGACTTAATTGTTATTTTGTATTCAGGATTTTTTTCACAGTAGGCACATAAATCTACATTGTATTTAAAATCGAAACAATAAAAAACGTGTGTAATTTAATTGTTTTGCCATAAAATGAAAACAAAACAAAAATCTGAAAATGTTTGAAACACGGTTGAAGACACACAAGAGGGGCAAGCTAATTCGCCATCTTGCGATAAAAGCTTAGCACACATACTCAAATGGATTCCGGAGAAAATTGGAAATTGAGCCATCATGAATTTCCAATAAGTCGCCCAGGGAAGCATTTTTTTTTTCATCTTTGAGTAAAAAAAATCATTTTGTTATATTTTTTTTTTTTTTCATGTATCAAATTTATAAACAAATGCATTTAGTTCAACCATTTACGGTGAATTAAGTCTCGGCTTTAGTTTTCATACTGTGGGATCTAAAACCTTTTTTTGTAAGTTTAACGGTCGGCAAAATAATCCCAAAATGCTAATAAGCTGTATTCGAACGTTATTTTGGCAATCGTTTTTGACGATAAAGAATTATCATTACAATTATCTTTGATAATATAAATGGTGATGATGATGATGATGATGATGCAGTTGGAGACAGTTAATATTGATGATGATGATGATGATGATGGTGGTGGTGGTGGTGGTGATGATCATCATCATGATGGTAGAGTTATTTTGGATTATGTTGATCATGGTGATGATGATGCTGGTCGTGGTGATGGCGATAGCGATGATATTGATAGTGATGATGGTGATAGTGGTGATGTTTTATGATGCTGATGGTAGAGTTGGTGATGATAGTGATGTTGGTGATGGTGTTAGGGAAGGTAGTGTTTATGATGTTGATGATATTAGTGATGCTAGTGGTGATGGTAGTGTTGGTGACAATGATGATATAGGTGTTGGTGGTAGTGGTGGTACTGTTGGTAATGGTTATATTAATGCTGGTGGTGATGATGGTAGTGTTAGTGACGATGATATTGATGGTGGTGATGTTAGTGCAGGTGATGATGATATTGATGATGGTGACTGTAGAGATGGTGATGGTTGGGTTGTTAGTATTGATGGTGGTGATGATCGTGATGGAGATACAAATCCTAAATTAACACACCTAATATTTACAACACGATCTACCTGACGCAATCCAGTCCGGCCATGTCTCTAACAAGTGTAAGGAAGTTTGTTTTAGACAGTAAAATTGCCCAAAAGCTGCCCCAGACAGTCCTCTGTTACTGCGAGGCAATGTGATGAATAGATTCTCCTGCGATAGACCTTAGGTTTCAGGTTGTGGCACTTATCACTTATTTTGAATTCGAAATTGTAGCACGAACTTCATCTTGAAAAATAGCGATCATCCTGAATTTACAATGACTTCCATGTTTAATTCAAATGACATTTCCCCAAAACAACAATATGTGGTAAGTAAATTTAATTAATTATGTCCACAAGATCCTATCATATCCATCACTGATGGTAAAATTGATCTGAAAACAGCTGTCTGGAAAATTGTTGCCGTTGGTGAAATATTCAGAATTCATTATAGCTCAATATTCAAATCTTTTCGGGAAGCCACTGGCTATATGAGTACCAAATGATATGCCTTTATAACAAAATTAACAATGGTTTTTCTAAGACGCCTTGCTAAAAAGAATGTTGATCAGATGATGGGATGAGTTCAGAAAGTTCTTCCAACACCGTGCGATAAAGTTAAGAAACATCAATAAGAAAAATTATGGGATTCGACTTTCTTTGCACAAGGGAACAAAAGAGTTGAAAAAGTTGATGGAAGGCGCCACTCTTGAAGAATGTGCTCCAGCAATTCCCTCTAGCTACACCACTCGTACCAATTGGAAATCGAAGCAATCAATAATGACCAAAATCCGAATAATTGTAATACGACAATCAGATATTAACTCTAGCCAGCCTGACACAGAAGCCATAAATAGGGTTTTTACAGAATTAATGACCGCTAAACTTGAAGAATTTCATAGAGAGTGCTTATTATCTTTGGTGGATCGTCGAAAAAATATAATTACTTCAACTTGATCATACTTTGATATAATATTTGCCGTTCATTTGTTGCTATTTATATCATCACTTCATCTTGCAATTCTAAAGTCATTCCATGTGTAACTAACTTATATATATATATGTGTGTGTCTGGTTGGTCACTAAATAAAAACTGCCACGTCACCGACGTCTTTTAGCACCATGCCGCGTTGCAGGGATCCATTAAAAAATTGGAAAAAGGAGTGAATGATAAATAAGTTACTTTCTCGCCTTTTGGTGGGCATAAATCACTAAGAGTCCGAATTCCCACAACAAGAGACATAATTGCAACTGGAACAATATAGCATAAACTTACATTGCAAATTTGACTTCAATAAAAAAAAAACTATTCAGGGGGGATTTGTATACACATGATACATGTACATACACCTAGCTACCCATACCAACTTGAATATATACATGTGCATATATATATATTTTAATTTTATCATTATTATTTTTATTTTTATTATTATTATTATTATTATTATTATTATTATTATTATTATTATTATTATTATTATTATTATTACGATTGAAATGGGGTGAGATGAGCCGACAGAATGATTATAAATTGCGTTATATTATATTGAAAGTCTTATTCAAAATGATCTCCCATTATTACACGGAGAATGTATCACTTGGACAAGACAACGTAAACAGACTAAAGACTTAAAGAAAATCGGGCTGCGGCAGGAATTGAACCTCTGACCGATCGGTAGCCGCTCCAATGTTGTATTGTTCTTATCATTTATCTAAACAGCTCATTTCGTTTATTCTCGGTCTATATCTGCTCTATTTATTTCTCTCAACCAGAAAATTTGCTTCTGAAATGAAAATTCATATTTTACTTGGTGTGTACTGTGATCTGAAAGGTTGTCGAGATGGTTAGCAAGGTGCATCGTTGTACCCTAAAGGGTAATAGAGATACAAGGATATTTCCTCTACTTATAGCATGAGCAGGTGTGGTAGCTTTAGAATTATTGGCAGGTGTGGTAGATCTAGAATTCGATGAATTTCCGACAATACTTTTCTTCATCAATGACTGTGACATGCCAGTGTTGAAAAAAAAATCATACGAAGAGATTAGCCACGCCTTTTAATAAAATTCGAGACACTTTGCGTTCACTTCCCACTATTACACATGGGGAAGGTATTAATCTATCGCCCATGGGTAAAATAGCAGGGGAGTCTAGGCTCTCTAGCCTTTGGAAGACAGTCTAGAAGAAGAGCAACTGTGAATCCAAACCAGGGTGTGAGGCCTCCTTATGTACGGTAACTTTGACGTCCTTCTGGTGGCTATCTCAGCTCCTACAGCCAAGCTGATGTCAAACGTGTCACACTCAACTTCACTTAATAAATCTGCTAAGTCGAGAGTGAAATTCTAGCGACTGGACATCCCCGGATCTCTATACGCTCTGCCTACGCCAATCAAACCTCCAAGTAGAGCCCAGAACAGCCAAATAGAAAATATTTCCCACCAAATCGACCTCGAAAAAGCGTCAAAAAACGCCAAAAAGCACTGAAAAATAATTGGCTTTTTTACATAGCTAAAACTGCTTGATTTACCCGGAATGGCTGGAAGATCGTTAAGAATCGGTTAAACATAGCGCTGGATATTACATTTTTTTGCCGTAAAAGATGCAGAAAAACGTGCTAAATTAGTCACGAAAAGGGCTAAATTGGTAATACTGCAAGTACCGATTCATAACAACTAAAAATCCCTTTGCTTCTTACATGTGTGTGAGCCAGCCTTTCCCAAATGAGTACAGATCTTTTTTTTTTTCGTACGTGAAGGCGACAGCGGATTATTGAGTGTTGCATGCTTGTCTTGACGTAAATATAAAACCTGCTTATATTTTCGTCTTAAAAGACCTCAGTCCATCCCAACATTAACTTTTCCCGTAGGAATTTTCTAAAAGAATGTACTTAGCGAAAACTATTTCTTCTCGTCACCTTTTAGCATCGAAAGTAACAAGCGTTGGGGGAGGCGAACAGGGAATGGCTTTTTCGACCACGACCCACCATGGCCCACCCAAGTCTCCAGCAGCCTTTCTTCTGATGTCTCTCTTCACCCACTACCATCGGCGCTACAAAGCCAAAACCATTATTTATCTATATCTGAGTCAGTACTCCATAAACACAGGAACAGACTTCTTCCTCCCTTCTACACCTCTTAACGTCTCCAAACTTTACTTTTCAAAAAAAATTCTTCGCCTTTTTTATTTGATTATGTTTTATCTTTTGACATCTCCCCATCCTAGATTTATACAGATTTCAACTTTTCTATTTGTATGTACGGTTTTTTTCTGTGGCGTCTACATTTAAACATACATTAACGCACACACGCACATACGTACAGATAGACAAACTAACACACACACACACACACACACACACACACACACACATATATATATATATATATATATATATATATATATATATATATATATATATAGTTGCTGACATGTACATTTTATCTTTGCGTATATGTGTACATTTTATATGTGTATACGTGTATGTATTTGTGCGTGTGCTTATGTGGATATGTGTATGTACATGTGAAATATAAAAGTACGCACGTAGATGCTCATGTAATTTCAAATAGACGAATAAACATATAGATGTATACATTTTTTCCCCTTTTGGTGTTAAATTTAATTGAAACTGTTTTTTAGATTTTTTCTACCATTTCTGGGAAAGACGAAAAAAACTTTTTATCTTTATTTTCTGGGAAGCCAAGATACTATGAAACATTTGTCAATTCTGATTTTTGCCCTTGGTCTGCTAAGTAAATATAATTTTCCTTCCTTACATCTTTCAAGGCATTTTTTTCAGCTTGATCCAACTCTATTTGCGTTAATGCATGTGTTTTTATATGCATGTGTGTGTGTATTAACACACACACACACACACACGCACACACACACACACACATACATATATATATATATATATATATATGAGCAATTTTCAACCAATATGCTACATTAATGTCTCGCAAATCATCCGTAGGTGTATCGCTCAAGTTTTGGGCTGGGGTGCCGATCCTTGCTCAATATGGGTACAGAAATATCATTTGAATACGTATTGACTTTATGTATGTTAACAACAAATATACAAAAAACTTTTGGAATCTTTTTAAAAATATGATGAACAATATATTTTTGACAATAAATTAGTTTGTTTAAAGCATTATTATCATTCTTTTTCTATTGAATCTTTAAATCGATCCTAAATTACTTTCTGTGCCTGACTCAAAAAAAAAAAAGTTGAAAATGACTCTGGGCATCGATATCAATAGCATCTGGGAAACTCTCATCATGAAGGACTTCTAAAAAAATGAACAGAATCTAATTCAAGAGAAGCAACTCGAAAGTATACACCTAGACACAACTTTGATGTACATAAAACGGGTGTGATGTGCCCAGTCCAATCAAACAGATGCTCTAAGAAGTGATTACACATTATAGAACCAACATAGCCGACGAGAATCGAAAGATTCACAACTAAAACATTTTGAACAAAAATTTTCCAACCATATAATACATAATGATCTTCATAAAGATTCAAAATTGACAGAATTCGGAAAAAAGATTTTAAAGTATAAAACACAGGCAACTCGCCATCACAGTCAATAAATGTAGCAAAATTTGAAGGCATGGAAAAAAAATCAAATCAAAGAATAAATATGGTCAGAATAAATTCTCTGAATGACATCAATGACGTTTTACGCTGGAAAACTTCAAAGAGAAAAAAAAACATCTAGAAACATCTAGATTCTATGGAATCTAGGTGTTATTATTAAACCTGCCAAAATTATGAAGTTAAAAAAAGCCGTAAAAGCATGTTTTTTTCCTAAAATAAAATAATAAAATTGAAGGGGTTTAGTGGACAACTGATGCCAATTTTTGAGTCTGTCGATAAAACGATATCTCCAGGAACGCTGGAAAATACGAATGCATGAATAAACTCAGGCGCATATAAAGAGAGAGATAAGCCTTATTATTCAATGTAATGATGTTGTTTGTACGTTTTGAAATGAATCGGACACTTTTTGCTTTCCCTGCATGTTTGTGTGCGTGTGTTTTTGTTTCTAATTGTGAGTTTATGTTCAGACCTCTAAATATGTTTTGTGCCAATATTTATGAGTATCTTGTGTACATACGTTTGTTTATGAATGCATACGAGTGTGTCTGTGTCCCTCCATCTTGCTTGTGTTACATGTGTGTATTGTAAACACTCCCGATCAAAAAATGTACTAAGCTTTGTCCTTTGGCAATTACTCTTTTGTTCTTGGAAAAATGGAGAGAATATTCGACACTGTTATACAACAGTTCGTAGAGTTTTTATGCTCACATTACGTAAAAGCATGGAATAGATTTTTCTGTTGGAAACTGAGCCGTTTGATCAAGCTGTACGATGGTTGTTTACAGTGAGCCATTCCGTTCATTTCTGACTGCTCCCTACAGCTGGTCAGTGATCCCACTTTTTCTCAGAACCACTTCGACCTTAATAAGCGCCTACATGCACTCTAGGTTGGCAAGCTTTCGGTAGAAGAAGCTCGACTTTAACAAACACAAGAAACCTGCTAATCCTAAAAAGAAGGGTATGCAACCAATGAATCCTACCGATAGTCGCCTATGGAGCTGAAACATAGAATCTGACCAAAAGATTGACCCTCAAACTGAGAACCAAGCAATGTGCACGTGAGTGACTTATGTTCAGCATCACACGGTGTGATCATAAGACAGTACTACATTAAAGAAAAAGACTGGAGTCTGAGATATCATAGAAACAATTTTAAAAAAATCAAATTGCAATGGGTTGGCCATGTTTAAAAATTGTAAGACAACCGTCGAATAACAACTCACAACGTGGATCCTCAGAGATCATTTGCGAAATTATGGCTGACAGAAAGTAAGATGATGTGGCGAGCTACATAAATTCAGAAAGTGCTGGCTCAGCGATGCTCATGGTAGAGAGTCCTAGCGAATTTTTGGGAAAGTCTATGTCAAACGACGGACGTTAAAAGGTTGGTAATGATGATCCGCATTGTGTTGAGATATTTCATATGATGGAAAGTGCTTGGCCACCTACGAAACTTGACCGGGCATAAAGTAACAGGCGTTCAATTCACAGTTGTTTCAACGAGAATCCCACTTTCCTTTAAAAGTTAAAAAACAAATCTGAAAGAAAAAATCATAAAGAAGAACTTTATCTATTCAAATTTACAAAAGATTACCTCATTCCTTAATTAGTATAAATTAAATTGAAATATTACCGATTTCATAAAGACAAAACTTTTCAGGTCGCTGACTCAAAGTTCTGTGACTTTATAACGTTCTGTTGTTGGTTTCAGCGAGCAACCAACATTATGTCATAAGTTCCATGACTTTGCGCCATTTAACTGTGGCCAGGTCAACATAACAGACGCAGACCACACGTTATTATAGTTAATATATATTGGTGTATAGGTTAACCATAGATAAATAATTAGTACTTCAGTCGCAGAAATGTACAGGATGTTTCATAAAGGGCACGACCCGAAGTGTCAAAGGGTAGAAATTTACTCTTACGCAAATTGTCTGCTACGGTATTAGTCACGGGCCAATACTGTACCCAGAGACAACAGAATATGACAGTTGAAATTATTGTAACATGCGCTAGCCCCATTCGAGTATATATTCCTTCGTGTTGCACCAGCTCTGTTGTTTTCCAATATAATGTTAATATTATGAATAGGTTATGAATCAGCATCCAGGTTAACCGAAAACGCTTTCAATATCAACTATAAAATTAGAATTTAAGTGAGATTAGCATCTTTCTGTATTTCTTAAGGGAGTGATCTGCAAAAATAGTTTTTTTACATTTAAAAAACTTTAGATACAAGTTATGAAAGAGATGGTTACATCTTTTTCAAAGACCAAGTATGATTCAGAAAAGATAGAGAAAGGTTCTACCTCTTTTTTATTTTTATTTGTGCGCTTGTTCGTTTATATGTGTATGTGTTCCAGCGTTCCTGTTCATATCATTTGGTCTACAGACTTAAATTAAGCATCAGAACTTCACTTCTAGAAAATAATGTTTGAACAGGTTTTAACCTTTCAGGGGTGGGGGCTATTTTGGTGGGGAATCTTGATGTTTGTACATGACTTTTTTTTACTATATTTTCTGTCGGTGATGACAAAAAATAATTTATTCTGACTATAGAAATATGGAACCTAATCAAGAGACTAACCCACGAACTGAGAGGCATGCAACGTGCCCATGAAAGAATCATGCTCAAACTCACATGGAGAGATCACAAGACAGCACAATATATACTCGGGAGAAAACGGGAGTCCGAGATATCGGAAAATCCATTAGAAATACCCAATGGTAATGGGATGGCCATGTTGCAAGAATGGCAGACAACCGATGGACATCACAACTCATGACATGGATCCCCAGAGATCAAATATGCGATCGGGGCTGGCAGAATACCAGACGGGGAAACGAAGTAAACATATTCAGAAAGTATTGGCTCTGCGATGCCCACGATAAAGTGATGTGACGAATCCTGGGAAGGTCTATGTCCAACGACAGACGTCAAGATATTGATGATGATGATGATGATGATGATGATTAATCCTTCGATAAATTTTTTTTTAATATGATTTCAAATTTTGACGCTACGGCTGTTCAGTAATTGACTGTGATGACGAGTCTTTGTAATCATTTTTTGGCACTTCAATTTATAAGTAAAATTACGATCGTCAGGGAACTAAAATTAGACCGCCGAAAGTAACACGGAACATCAGACTGTAGGAGGATTATGAAAAGTCATTGTTTTCTGTACTTTCTGGTTTCTCATTATTATATACTTTGTAAGAAATCCATCTGTTATAACAGCAAATTCGTTTTAACGGCACTTAAATCCCTAGGTGCCGTAATAACGCTAGTCTACTTTGAATAAATTACGTTTGTTAGGAAATCTTAGAATGCAGAAAGAAACCCCACAGGATCGTAAACGAGGCTAAGCATAAATATTTACATTAAGAATACGAATTACTTCCAATGAAAGGGAAGAGAATAAGAAAAACCTATCTTTATTTACGTTTTATTTGCAGATTTTTGGGGCCATATGTTTTCTCAGAACAGGGAAGTGTTTGGCCTAGAACAGCGCCTTTTTTGTAGTTTTCTTCATTGCTTCTCGATGAAGCATAACAGCTATCAGTATGAGAAAACGGGCTGAGATTTCAGAACAAAATCGCCTGCAGCTGGAGAAAGTTTTTAATATCCTCAACTGAAAGACAAGTTGTTAGGAACGACTTTCGCAGGTCGGTCCACGAAATTAATTGCGACCCCTATCCCGTTGAATTTGATGCTTAAACATTTTGACAATTTTCTAGCTTGTCTTTTACCATTTTGGATAACCCTTTTGGTGGGTTTTGGCCGTTTTTTGGCATGCCTTTTGTAGCAACATCACTCTCGTCCATGAACCTAATGGATGCCCCTTCTGCTCCCGCTTGCTGTACCCTGGCGACTGGCCTGCTTTTATATATCGACTGGATGGGCCTGTGGAAATTCCACGGGTGTTGAAAAGATTTTATCATCATAGGCGTTTATATTCAGGGGTTTTTAACAGGACGCATTCGTCTTTTTGACAACTTGTATTTGATTCATTTCAAACCTGAAAAAATATCTTTTAACGCCAATTGGTAAAAAATAAAAAATAAATATTCTAATTACACAAGCATTCTAATTTCACAATAGATGTTGAAAATGATTTCCATCTTATCCTCTTTGTTGCATTCTCCAACATAAAAAGCTTCCATAAAAAAAAACAGAAGCAAGAAACCAAGTTAGTAACATGATTGAATAATACGAGTTATGAGAATGGGTTGAAAGAGTTAGGGTTACTTTCGTTAGAAAATAGGAGGCAACTGAGAGACAACGGACTGGGGAGCCCACACGTACGTCGTTGAAGTAAACAGAAGTAGACTGAATTACAAAAAATTCTTTTTTAGCAATGGAGTGGTGGGACTCCGGGATAGATTACCGGAATATGTGATATCATCAACAGATGTAAATGATTTTCAAAAGATTTCTGATGTTTATTACATCACTGCAAATATCTAAGACTCTTAAGAATATGTGCACTTGTATATACAGTTTGTAGACTTTGTTCCACACTGAAAAAAAATGGCTTTCACGCAGATGTCAGTAAAACAAATGTAATGTACAACAATCAGGTTTAGGGTGATGACACTACAATAAAAATTAAAAACGTAGAGCTGAAGAAAGTAGATCACTAAATCTATTTAGGGGAACGAATCTCCATGAAACCCTCAAAAGAAGAAATCAGAGGAAGAATCATTAGGTTAGCAATCTTTCAGTAGAGCAAGCTCAGCCTCCAAGAACTAAAAAATCCCATTAGTCCTAAAAGAAAGATGTACAACAAATGCATCCTCTCGATAGTCATCTATCGAGCAAAAACATGGAACCAAACTAAAAGATGGCCCCTCAAACTAAGAACCATGCAACGTGTACAAGAAAAAATCATGCTCAATATCACAGGGAGAGACCATAAAAATGCACAGTATTTTAGAGAAAAACAGAAGTCAGAAATATCACAGAATCTTTTAGAAAACTCAAATGGTAATGGGTTGGTCATGTTGCGAGAATGTCAGACAACCACTGGGCATCACAAATCACAATAGTGGTTACCAAAGATAATGCGCAAAATTGTGGCTGACCAAATATATGACAGCGTGACGAACGAGACAAGTTAAAAAATTATTGGCTCCGCAACGCCAATGATAGAGAGATCTGGTGAATCATTGGAAATGACTATGTCTAACGAAGGAAGTTAAAAGCCCGATGATGATGATAATGATGATAATGATGATGATGATGATGATGATGATGATGATGATGAATGTTTTAAATGTTTTATGTTCTATGAAACACCCTAGTTATCAAAATAACTAACATGAAGTATTTAGCCTAGATAATTCTGAAAACAATGGTGATATATAAGTCATAGAAGTAGAGCAATAATTATGGAAGGCCAGGCGATATGGTGGAGTAAACAATTGAAAAAAAGAGATCTGGTTAGTCACTCAATAGAAACCACCATCTTCCGTCTTTCAATAGCCGTGATGGTCAATTAAATTATATGAAAAAGTTGATAAGTTACTTCTCCCAACTTTTGTTGGGGTTAGACCACTGAACTTTCAAGAAGCATGCGTGGATGTTGCTGTACACACAACAAGAGACTAATTTAGCATAAACTTGCATTGCCAACTGTACCCCCCACTAAAAACCTATTAAGGGAGGGAATTTACCCCCCAAAACTATTTCTAAGCATAATGAGGAGTAGATCCAATCATCTGCCGTCTATCTCCATTGGTGCGACCTGAATATATGATACACACATACATAGCCAGCCAGTCATTCAGCCAGCCAGTCATTCAGCCAGCCAGTCAATCAGCCAGCCAGTCAATCAGCCAGCCAGTCATTCAGCCAGCCAGTCATTCAGCCAGCCAGTCATTCAGCCAGCCAGTCAATCAGCCAGCCAGTCATTCAGCAAGCCAGTCAATCAGCCAGCCAGTCATTCAGCCAGCCAGTCATTCAGCCAGCCAGTCAATCAGCCAGCCAGTCATTCAGCCAGCCAGTCATTCAGCCAGCCAGTCAATCAGCCAGCAAGTCATTCAGCCAGCCAGTCAATCAGCCAGCCAGTCATTCAGCCAGCCAGTCAATCAGCCAGCCAGTCATTCAGCCAGCCAGTCATTCAGCCAGCCAGTCAATCAGCCAGCCAGTAATTCAGCCAGCCAGTCAATCAGCCAGCCAGTCAATCAGCCAGCCAGTCATTCAGCCAGCCAGTCATTCAGCCAGCCAGTCATTCAGCCAGCCAGTCATTCAGCCAGCCAGTCATTCAGCCAGCCAGTCATTCAGCCAGCCAGTCATTCAGCCAGCCAGTCATTCAGCCAGCAAGTCATTCAGCCAGCCAGTCAATCAGCCAGCCAGTCATTCAGCCAGCCAGTCATTCAGCCAGCCAGTCATTCAGCCAGCCAGTCGATCAGCCAGCCAGTCATTCAGCCAGCCAGTCATTCAGCTAGCCAGTCATTCAGCCAGCCAGTCAATCAGCCAGCCAGTCATTCAGCCAGCCAGTCATTCAGCCAGCCAGTCAATCAGCCAGCCAGTCAATCAGCCAGCCAGTCATTCAGCCAGCCAGTCATTCAGCCAGCCAGTCATTCAGCCAGCAAGTCATTCAGCCAGCCAGTCAATCAGCCAGCCAGTCATTCAGCCAGCCAGTCATTCAGCCAGCCAGTCATTCAGCCAGCCAGTCAATCAACCAGCCAGTCATTCAGCCAGCCAGTCAATCAGCCAGCCAGTCATTCAGCCAGCCAGTCATTCAGCCAGCCAGTCAATCAGCCAGCCAGTCATTCAGCCAGCCAGTCATTCAGCCAGCCAGTCAATCAGCCAGCAAGTCATTCAGCCAGCCAGTCAATCAGCCAGCCAGTCATTCAGCCAGCCAGTCATTCAGCCAGCCAGTCAATCAGCCAGCCAGTCATTCAGCCAGCCAGTCAATCAGCCAGCCAGTCATTCAGCCAGCCAGTCATTCAGCCAGCCAGTCATTCAGCCAGCCAGTCAATCAGCCAGCCAGTCATTCAGCCAGCCAGTCATTCAGCCACCCAGTCATTCAGCCACCCAGTCAATCAGCCAGCCAGTCATTCAGCCAGCCAGTCATTCAGCCAGCCAGTCATTCAGCCAGCCAGTCATTCAGCCAGCCAGTCATTCAGCCACCCAGTCATTCAGCCAGCCAGTCAATCAGCCACCCAGTCATTCAGCCACCCAGTCAATCAGCCAGCCAGTCATTCAGCCAGCCAGTCATTCAGCCAGCCAGTCATTCAGCCAGTCAGATCAACTTGAAAAATAAAGAAACCTATTTCAACAGTTTTGGTCGACTTTTTTCGTTGTTGTTGCTTTTGTTTTGTTTTATTTTGTTTTTGTTATTTTTTGTTGTTGTTGTCAAGCAAAAAATATCCCATTTAAGAATAAATATGGTCAGCCAAAATTGTAATTATGATATCACTGACGTTTTCCATTGGAAAACATCAAAAAACAGGGTTAAAAAAAACATCCACAAATCATCTAGATTTAAGAGAATATAAACGCTATTAATAAATCTGTCAAATGAAGTCCCCCAAAAGACCAAAAAAGCCTTTTCCAAAGATAAAAGAAGAGTCCCAGAGGATTACTGATACCAATTTCCAAGTCTGTTGACAAAATTGTACAGCCGGGAGCGATTGAACATACAAACACACAAAATGGACGGATGCACATATAAAAAAGGATAGAACCTTTTGTCAACTTTGATGGCTATGGTTGTTCAATTACGATACTTGAAATGATCAGTACGATACTGGCTACTTCGGAACACATTTTTGACACATGCGTTTAAGTTTTTAGGTTTTTAAAACATTTTCCTTAAACCGAAGAAGATCTTTAAATTTGACCATGAATGGAGATTCGATTAAATTGTACTGGGATATTTATCAAGGTGAATAGCATAAAAATCCTGATTATTCCAGATATAATTCCAGATATAATTCCAGGCAATTTAGATATTGACTGAAAACTAGCGTCCGTAGCTTTCCATTTTGTCTTTCTCTCTTTGAAAGACATCCCAGGATCTCCGTACGCTTCATCGAGACATGCGACTTTGGAAGAGAAGTTCGTGTGTAAATACAGAACTATATCCATTCAAAACTAAGTTATAAAACTAACCTTACTGAGTGCAACAGTGTCAGGTTAAACTCAACTACATTATGGAATAAACATAAATTTCACTGAGCTCAACTTTGCGCAGCCCTCTGGTCTCCTGAGTGCAGACCATTTAGAACTAGATGGAGCAGATATGGTCCCCTGCTAATGGGGTTTTGCTCCATTAGGTTTGGCACTGCCCTCTGGAGTTAAGACAAGAGGGGTTCAGGGTTTGCCCCGAATCCTTAGACCAAGATTTGGTAGCAGAAAAATATGGAATTTTTTGACAAGTTCCTACCACACACGCTTGCATGTATTATATCTCCACAATAAAAACCGACCCTGTGACACATCCTTTCCTCGTGGGGGTTAAGGTAAATAGGAGCTTTGTACAGCAAGGGCAGATGAAGCGATTGGCGTAAAAAGAGTGTGCTGTACCAATCTTTGATGAGGGAAGATTTTCCTGTCCTTAAGAACTATACAATTTCCTCAACAACTGAATATATCTATGTATCTTTTCGCACTCCATTTCATTTTCAATTTTTTTTTTTTTTTTTTACCATTATTTCCCCTCGTCGGGTATGAGATGGCTTTTAAAATCTCCTGCTGATTAGCAATCTAATTCCCTTTACGAAATCATATAAATGTGCATATATATATATATATATATATATATATATATATATATATATATATTCTCAAAGTGAAACATATACGTATGCATCAATATAATGTGGAAAATGAAAGACCTATGTTCAATTTCGGAATTTCATCATTAAGAGATGTAGCAAATGACTTCTCAATCTTTCATTTTCCTTACTGTCAATCACTGATTCAGTTCTGTCGGATTATCTTACATCCACACAATAGACAGATATGTATGTATCATTTACGGAAGCATTAGCCATAATTAGTTCACCACTTCCTCCATGCCGACATTGACTCTGTTAACCTCTGCCATGTCTTACCGGCAAACCTTTCTCCTCAACTTTGGTCTGGTTTTCTCCAACTGTGTTTGCTATCTATGGGACATCAATCGACTAACTTTTTGCTCCACCCCTTATCTTCTCCGTCTTCTATGTGTCCAGCCCATCATCATTTTTTTATGCTTAATTCTATGATATCTTTTACTTTAGTCCACTATCGGGTCTCAGTTGATTTCATTCTCTAAGGGTTATTTCTAATATTGCTCTTCACGCTGCTCTTTGTACGATCCTGGGTTTGTTTTCAAGTGATTTTGGTTGCCAAAGATAAGCTCAATTAGCCAACACTTTCTCAAAACCGACATGACTATATATATATATATATATATATATATATATATATATATATATATATATATATATATATAATAAACAAAGGAAATTTCCTGCAGCTGCCCCATTTTCTTTAATTGTTTATTCTAATTACGCTGTCTTGACCAAGTGATATATTAACTGTGTAATGACGGGAGATCAATTCAAATAAGAATATTTATATAATCTAATGCAAGTTATAATCATACATAAGACTGTGTGTCGATACGTGTGTCTGTGTCTATCGTGCGCGCGTATCTGTGTTCGTAATTATATCGATACGTGAATGATGCGTGTGTTTGCGTGTGAGTGTTTGTTATTATATGAATACATGGATGAATTTGCGTAACTTGAACACGTCTACACATTTTCTCTTTCGATGCACCTCAACAAAAATTCGTTCCTAATCAAATCTTTCAGGCGAGGAAAAAAGTTTCCATGGAAATGTTGCTAACACCACGGAAACGTCGACTCTTACTGTCTAAGAATAGAATGACTGAGTAAGAAAAGTTCATTAATAATAAGTATTAAAGAAAAAAAATGAACATTTTTAAAAAGAAGACAAAAACAATATGGCGGCGAAGTAAATGAAATAAGAAGAGAAAAAGAAAAAATGGTGGGAAATGCAATGCGCAGGTGGGTTGGGAGCGGACCCTGGACATTTTTGAGTGCTTCATGTGCGTTGCTTCATTAAGACATAAGCAAAACGTACAACGTCTTAATCTATAAAGATCAAAGGCGTCTTAAATATATATATATATATATATATATATATATATATATATATATATATATATATATATATATATATATATATATATATATATATATATATATATATATTTACGGAGGGAGACAGAGAGAGACGGACGGATAGACAGATAGACGGAGTCGAAGAAGGGGGAGGGAGGAAGAAAATACATTGACTAAAAAATAGTCAGACGAAAACATAATATAAGTATATTCACATATATATGTATGCGTTTATTTCCACACATACACTGGTAATTTGCATATGTACACGAACATACCCGGAGATTTATATGTATTGATGCATCAATACCTTGACATCCACCGAGCATATATCCTAATAAATCTTACTTTATATACAGAGGGAGAGAGTGAGATATCTATACACATATAGATATAGCTATATCTCTCGTGTATATATATATAAATATATATATATATATATATATATATATATATTCAGATATAGATGTATGTAGAAACACAGACGTAGTTATATAAAGATATACGTATATATCTATATATATGTAGATAATTGTTGGTAGGGAGATATATATATGTAGTTATATATATGTATATACATATATATATATGTGTATATATATATATATATATATATACATATATATATATATATGTATATATATATATATATATATATATATATATATATATATATATGTGTGTGTGTGTGTGTGTGTGTGAGGAGAGAGAGAGATATTTACATAGATAGTAATAAGTACATATATGAATAAATGTATGTGATTATAAATTGCGTTACATTACATTGAAATTATCTCCTGTTATTTCACATTGAGTTCATCATTTGGCTGAGACAGCGTAAATAGAATAGGTATAAATATATATGTACATATTCATATGAATGTGTATATATATATATATATGTATATATATATATATATATATATATATATATATATATATATATATATATATATATATATGTATATATATATATATATATATATGTGCAACAAGCTGATGGATTTGTATACGTGCATTCGAACATAAATACGCATCTATGTAGATAGACTTGTTGGAGAATACATACATGCACATACATATCTATCCATGAATACATCCTTATATGTGAACACCTGCGCGCATGAATTCATCTTTTGTTTTATTTATATCATACAGGTCAAATTTACGTATCTAGATAAATAGCTATCAAGCAAGAATTTTAGAGAGATTAAAGAGAGCTTCCTATATTTCCATAATTTTATTAAAATGAAAAAACGTACATGTTGGCCTTGACAGCGTAAATAGTGTGAACTATAAAAGAAATAGGCTGTTACAGGAAATGAACCTGCGACCAATGGCCTGTTTTGTATTGTTTATTCTATTTATGCTGCCTAGCCTAAAGGACACATTTTTTGTGTGACGACCAGAGGTCAGCTCAAATGATATGGCGCACTTATAGTTATGAGAATAAGTATGTATATAAGTGTTTGTGTGAGTGAAAATTCAATGCTTACGAATCTAGCAGAAGAGTGTGTGCGGGGGTGTTTGTATGAGTTCGCATATTTGTTGAAAAAAATGAGAGATGACAAAAAAAGATAATTTTAGCCAAACCCGAGTTTCCATAATTTCATTATTTTAATTACCTGAAAAGGGTGCGACTAGAAGAGTTTTGAAGTGAGTTTTTTTCTTCAGATTATTGGCATGGAGAGTGCTGTAAAATTACCCGCAAGATAATACACACGAGGATATTTTAGCTCAAAATGTTGGGTAAAAAGTGCGGAGTTCACTTTGGGAATTATGGTATTCATATTTATAACTTTTTAATGTATCACCTACCTATCTATCTCAGTCTGCTCATCTATCTATGATATTGAAATTTTTATTTGAAATGATCACCCATTATTACACGGTGAATGTAATATTCGACCTATTTCCGTTTGAATATATATATATATATATATATATATATATATATATGTATATATATATATATATATATATATATACATACATATATATATATACATATATATATATGTATATACATACATACATATATATATATACATATATACATACATATATATGTATATATATATATATATATATATACATACATACATACATATATATATATATATATATATATATATATATATATATATATATATATATATATATATATTAATATTAGGATTGATTAATCTTTCCTGTATATATTAATCCTCTTTGTTCCCAGTGCAGCTGCACTGAGATAACACATGCCGATCAGATCCGATAATTACATAGTTAATTGCCTTGCGCATGCGGAGAGATAAATTCCAATCTTCAAAAAACTCAACCAATTTATACAAGCGGGTGCAAATGTGCCGAATACTTGGAGATTTTCTTCTAGAACATCAGTCGTTTTGTTTTTGTTTTTTTTTTAATAGGATTAAGTCCATAAATTACGCCCGATCAATAAATTCAATCTCATGTAGGAAGCATGCTGGACCCCTTCTGGCCGTGGAGTGTGAGTTCGATTCTAGTCGTGGGCTTGTTTTTAATTTCGGATCGCTGTGTTGTTCACTCGTTGCTGTAGAAAGTGACTAAAAAAATTAGCTGAAAATAGAAACTAGTCAAAATTGATAAAAAGAATAGTGTCAAATAGTAATTATTATCAAATTTAGTTTTTTAGAACAAGTTTCTGGGTTAAATGTGAAGTTCTCAGATAAACTGCTTCTTCTGGCAGGTGGAGAAAAATCATTCGAGAAGTCGAAACTGGAAATGATATTAATGATATAATGATGATAAGGAATATCAGTAAATCAGAATGAATATATATATATATATATATATATATATATATATATATATATATATGTATATATATATATATATATATATGTATATATATATATATATATATGTATATATATATATATATATATGTATATATATATATATATATGTATATATATATATATATATATATATATATATATATATATATATATATATATATATATATATGTGTGTGTGTGTATATATATGTGTATAAACACATACATTATTTAGAAATGGATTTTGATTTTTCGGAAAAAAAAAGCAAAAAGCAAAAATAGCGTTGTTTGACTGCAAGCCCTTATAGATCCAGAGCGCACACAGTTTGAAATGATGTATCTTGTGTTGGTAGAAGCTAATTACTACTATCTTGTGTCCGCGATAAAAAAGTATATAAAGTCCAGTTCCGTTATTTCGAACCTGCAGCAGTATCTCTCTATTGTACAATGAGGGGAGGATCAAAAGGACATTTTCTTACTCCTGCGTGAGTCTGGTCGCGGGGACTAGGCTTTTTTTTTCGATGCCCTCACGTACGCGTGTGGCCGCTCCACCATAAATTTCACCCTACATAACATTCCCCCCATTGAACTAGAGAATATAGAATGTTAATTTTCTAGCGATGCGCTCTAGCCTAGCGACTAGTAACAGTACATACACGAACTCCAGATGTGCCACTAAGGGCGAAATACAATCAACTCCTGTCAAAATACAAATCCTTCATCGCCAGGCCCTCATTTCAACGAGGCTACGATCTTCTTGCACTAACAATTCATTCGGGGTGATTTTTTTTAGGAGAGCCGGTGTAGGGCAGGGAATGTCCAGTTCTGTGAAAGCTGGTGTGCGTGTTTGTGTTTTGTTCAACAGTGGGGGTTTAAATCAGATACGAAAAGCCAGTCTAAGCCATCGACTGCGAGGGTTCTTCACTTTCCAGACCACACACGATAACATTATTCAACATAAACATTGATTTCTCCATATCATCTTGAAACAACACGCACTCTTTTAGCTTTGTTATTATTACTTGTTTATTACCCGTCTACAAATATATTTTCCAACTACTTTTGCTAAAAATGACTGACGAAGTATGTCGCCTCAATTTTTTGATGATTTTTTTCTTTTTTTTCTTTGCTTTTTTCTTTTTCTCTCCGGATAAGCTGCCTGCTGTAAAAATGGATGAAGAGTTCATAAAAAAAACTGTCCAGGATCCATTGTAGTATCGATTCAAGCACTCCTACCATCACTGGTCATCCTCAAGAACAAACAATACGTGGTGCTGTATTCGAATTTCGAACAGTTTTGTGTAGGTGACCGAGCATGATAAGTACCCAACGAGCCATTTTTTAAAAAGTTGGTCTTTCTCTATTTTTAGAGCTATAATGATAAGTTTTTATAATCCAGAGTGTTCATGCTTCCGAATACAAATAAAAACTGTGCACTATATATATATATATATATATATATATATATATATATATATATATATATATATATTGAGCTAAAGAGCCGCTGGTAATGCAGAGGCCAAACTGTTTTCAACACCAAAAGTCTAATCTAGTTTATTGTATTCTTGAACTGTATTTTATCTATCTATCTATCTATCTATCTATATATATATATATATATATATATATATATATATATGTATATATATATATATGTATGTATGTATGTATATATATATAAAGGAATTAAGATAGACGGCGAGTATCTAAGCAACCTAAGATTTGCAGACGACATTGACCTTTTTTAAGAGAACCTACACGACCTCCAACTAATGATAAACTAAATTAAGAGAGCTACAAAATCGGCCTATACTTGAACTTAAGCAAGACAAAGATCATGTGCAACAACCACATCGGAGATAAGAACACTAAGATCAAAATCGGGGACGCAAAACTGGAGGAAGTAGATCTATACACAACGAATCTCCATGAGACCCTCAAAAGAAGAAGAAATCAAGCGAAGAACCACTCTAGGATGGCAAGCCTGTGGCAGAGCAAGCTCAACCTTCAAAAATAAGATCCCATTAATCTTAAAAAGAAAGGTGTATAATCAATGTATCCTCTCAATAGTCACTTATGGAGCTGAAACGTGGAACCTAACCAAGAGACAGATCTGCAAACTGAGAACCATGCAACGCGCACATCAAATAATTCTGCTGGGCCTCGCATGGAAAGACCACATGACAGCATAGTACATCCGATAAAAGACGAAAGTCAGGGACATCATAGAATCCATTAAAAATCTCAAATGGTGATGGGCTGGCCATGTTGCAAGAATAAGAGGCATGCAACGAGCCCATGAAAGAATTATGCTCAACCTCACATGGAGAGATCACAAGACAGCACAATATATACCCGGGAGAAAACAGTCCGTGATATCGGAGAATCCATTAGAAATATCCAATGGTAATGGGCTGGCCATGTTGCAAGAATGGCAGACAACCGACGGACATCACATCTTGCAACATGGATCCCCAGAGATCACATGCCAAGGCTGGCAGAATATTAGATAGAGAGACAAACTAGACAAGTTCAGAAGGTACTGGCTCCACGACACCCATGATAGAGAAATGTGGCAAATCCTATGGAAGGTCTATGTCCATCGACGGACGTTAAAAGACTGATGATGATGACGATGATATATACTCAATATATATAATATCAGGCATGTGAAGGGTTTATTTCATGATGTGCTGTATAGATCAAACATTAAGTTGAATTAGAGTACAGCTGAAAACATAATGAAGTGAAGGATTCTCTACACAAACACGTTTTTGTTTCTGCCCTGTTTGGGCTTCTTCAGGCCGAGGATTCAGTTCATCCAAGATACCCATTTAAGACATTTGGGGTGATCCTTTTTTTCTTAGTTGTACGATTTTCTCCTTATTCTATATATTTTTCTTTTTCTTTTCTTTGGTTGGTCATTGCTTCATATGTTTTATCGAGTGGAGATACTGTGCTTGTTAGTAGGAATGAATCATAAATCAACAGAAGATTGTGTAAGCATTTCCTTTATCAGTATGTTGACAAACCATGAGGTCTTTGTGATGTGTTAACTCTTAGAGAGTCTTTCATTTTCGCTTGGATCTGATTCCCAGAGTTTTGGCTCACTTTTACATGACTTTAGTTGTTAGTTTAACAATTCAAGGTTCGGCCTGTTTCTCTGAGTTTAAGATTATGGCGATTGGGTTGTTCTTTAAAGTAGCTCGAGGTATAAAATGATAATATCAATAGTGATAACGAACAGAACAAGATAGCTACAGGTGTTTATTTCTAGTACACCTTTATGAACGTTGAAGTATGTTTTTTTGAGCGGTGCCGGCATTTCAATGCTACTTCATTTTTTCTATTTAATAATTCTGTTTTTTGTTCGATTGGCAAAAGTGAGGATTTCAAATTTATCACTTACGCATAGGTAACATGGGATTTCAATATTCTGGCATAACTGTTTGTTTTAATATTTCCCATATTACTGTGGGTTCGAGTTTGCTATCGGTTAATATTCAATCACATGTCAATAGTGATGTACTATTTTTTGTATTTTCCATTTGTACATGATAATTCATAGTTGGCTAATCTTAGTTTAAAGAGATATTTTGATATTCCTACGTGATACTTCTTAGGGTTTCTCTTGGGTTGATATTCCAACCTGGTGTACAATATTCGTTTCTTCTTATACAATTGCACTAAGGTTTAATTGTGCTTTCTCTTTTAGTATCATTTTTAATTACTGTATTGTTACGTTTTGTTATGGGCTTACTAGAATTATCTGTACAGCTTTTGCTTATTTTCATTTGGTTCTTGTTGAATATTTTACTCGTAGGTCGAGGAGAAGTGTTAGTCAATTAATTGGATGAATATTTTTCCTGGGTTGATTTTTACGTGTAGGTTGAATGGTGATGTATACCAGATGATTTTCGTATCTCTACTTTCTGGTTGTTGCTATGTTTTACTCTATTGAATTTTACTTTTTCATCGTGTGTAAAGCTAGTTTCGGTAAAACCGGTGTCCGTTAAGACTTTACTATATTTATTTCTAACATCGTTGAACGTTGCTTTATTTGAGGTTATATATATTAGCTTAGTTTCTATTGGTTTGGGAATCTTCTGAATGATTTTCTTTGGGTGGTTAAATCCTGTGTGATGACAGAATTTTCCATGTGGTAAATAGATTTTATTATTTAGATAAAAACTAACATCAAAAAAATGTAGAATGTTTACATTGGCTTAAATTTCAACTTCAAGTTCAATTTTTATATTTGTTTGGTGATGTATTTCTTATTTTTTCACATTTTGGGGCGTTGCTATTTTCTACAATTAATGAGCCTTCATCCCGTTGAGAGTCCTATATCTTTTGAGTTTAGTTTTCTGGTGTGGTTGTACTAATTATACAAGCTGATAAGGTCAGACATCTCGACTGGATCGAGACAAGCGGAACAGTAAAAAAAGCACAGGTATATTTTGCTCAATGTTGCTAAACCAGGTAAAGAGCTGATGGTTTAACAACATACTGATATAGAAGATGCCTACACTATCTCCGGCTAATTTATAATTTTTGATTTATAACTACCAACAAGCACAGTATTTCCACAACATAAAACAAAACAAAAAACATAACAAGCATTGACCGACCACTGAACAAAGAAAACAAAAAAGAAAAAGAAAATGTGTATAAATAGAATAAGAGAAAGATCCTACATCCTACAAAAATAGACCCCCATAAAAAAAAAGTTCTAAATAGGGATCTAAAAAAAGCCAAATCATTTGCCTGAAAAAGCCCAAACGGATTTGGGTAGCGAATCCTTTACTTCATCCTATATGTGTATAAATGAATAGATGTACTATTCAAGTCAAGACAGAATAGGAGTATACAATATGTATGTAATCTTTATTATAATTTTTGAAATGTCTGGACATGTTTTGGAATTCAATACCATCGTCAGCAATTATATATTCATATGGACTTCAATTGTTAGAAGAAGCAGACACAGATATGTGCAGTTCTTCCGATATCGGAGCTGTCATTTGAGGTGTTATAAATGGCGGTGTATGTATTCTAATCCTCCCAGTATGCTTATGACTTTGACTCTTAACTGACTAGGCCGCCACGATACATCTGGTGAACACCCATGTTTCTGAGCGGAGTCTCCACATTCTCTTGTTTGACAGTTCTCTACATTGACCCCGAATCTTTATTACAGTAGTATTTGTCCAAAAATGATTTCGTCGAGCATAAAGGGAAAGATGAGTGCCAAAACGCTGACCGACATTACTTTCCCCAGGTTCATCATCCATTCTTTCTTGCTTCGGTATTTCCAAATCTTGTGAACGATACATTAAAGTTAACTGGTTGAACGAGCTACAAGAAGCTGAGTAAACTTGAACAAATTTCCAATTGACAGATTTCCTTGACGACAGTGGGAATTTTGCATCCATTTCAGTCAGTTCATATCTATCTATCTATCTATCTGGCTGGCTGGCTGGCGGTTTCCCTCTGTCCATCTCTTTTTATATAAACATATACATAGTGATTTCAATAGACAATATGGTTGATGATGGGAGAGCATTTCAAATATAAGTTTCTATATGATGTAATGCAATTCATGATCATTCTGTCGAATCATGTATATCCATTTCTTCATGACTGTCGTGTTGAAAGAAGCGGAAACAGTTATTCAGGCCTTTGCATTACGAGTGACTGTTTAGCTCAATGGTACGAGCAACGCAACGTTGAAGCAGTTACCCTATCGGTCGCAAGTTCGATCCGCCCAGCTGTCTTTTCTTCAGTTGTTTATTTCTTTATATCTTTTATTTAGTTGTCTAGGCCAAGTGATATATTAACCGTGTAATGACGCTAAATCTTTTCAAATAAGCGTTTCTGTGTAATATAACGCAATTTATAATCATTCTGTCGGATCTTAGATATCCATTTCGCAACACACACACTCACACACGTATATATATATATATATATATATATATATATATATATGTGTGTGTGTGTGTGTGTGTGTGTGTGTATTTGTGTGCTTGTATATCTATATCTACTCATGACTATCTATTTATATACATCTCTATTCATATCTATCCGTCTATTTCTAACTATCTATCTATTTATATCTTGCTAGTGATATCGCTGCATATTTACAGCCAGCAGCTTTGGCCCTGTTTCAAGGCCAACATCTCCATTTCCTTAATGTCAAGTAAATATGATCTTCGCTGTATAACCGTCCTTTACTTTATTTCGCTTCATATTTCATTAGAAACCGTCAAACAAAAACTGCCTCTAAAACTGTCTGAATAAGATTCTTCAGTTTTCAAATTGGTCCTGATGGCTGGCTGACTGACTGGCTGACTGACTGGCTGACTGGCTTGCTAAGTATGTATCATGTAAACAGGCTGCACACATGGAGCCAGAGTACTGGAAATCAGAATATTCACTACACATCATGCTGGGATTTTTTTTTCTTTCGAATTCTCCCCCTAAATAGGGTTTATCGGGGGCTTTCATTATACGATGTAAATAAGTGCTAAATTGATCCATTAGTTGGTCCACAATTGTTAACTTTTGTTTTTCGTTTTTTAAAATTTTAATCAGACATTTTAAGTGATTTTTAGTGATCACTACCCAACAAAATGCGAGAAAAGTAACTAATCAATTGATTGTGCGTTTTTCAATTTTTAACTGATCAACCCAAAACGACATCCGGCCAAAAGTGACAGTTTCTATTGAATGAGTAAACAGACCAGTTCATTTATTCATTCGTTTATGTTTGCTTGTTTATAGTTCCAAAAATCCAGTTAGTTGCCTTAAATCCTGTTTACTCTACATTTTCCATACTGCTTGTTCAAGAAAATGGTTTATTAAAGCTGCTATATCATTGTGAATTATAGTGAATATAAATCTTCATAAAATTTGATTGGAAGGCCATGAAAATGCAAGAACTGAAAATGCGTGTCAAAGGTTACTTCAAGAAGGAAGATTAGTTGTTACAGTTTAGATTCAAGTGTCAGATGAAAGACGGGGGCGGATCCGGGATTGAGAGCATGGCAGAGCTCCAATTTAAAAAAAAAAATCACTCTCTCTTTCTACTGCAATGATTTTCAACTTTTTTTCAATCCTTCGGTCCAATGCGCCAGTCACAAGAATGGTCGAGGCACACCATCGATATATAAGAATAGATTTGTTAATCTAGAAGAAAATGAATGATATGTTCATAAGATAAACAAACTAATAATTTATTAATATTATTGCCCATAGTCGTTTGAAAAAAAAACAAACAAAAAAAACGTGTGTACATTTGCTATCACTACACATTGAAACTTGATGTAATTGAAAAAGATGCCATTTATTGAGATATAATGAGATCGACGGTTCTTTACTACGGAATTCAGGAGAGAATTTTTAACTACCATTTGGGCCTTTAATGAATAACACATTTATCTATTTATTGCATCATTGAAAAGAAGGAGTTAATGTGCCCCATAAAAGTACCAGTAATGTCAAAACTAATCCAAATGTTATTTTTATATCCATGTAGGGAATAATGTCCCATGGCCCTTGTTTGGAGGAAGATTGACCCTCCTCAAAACTCCTACGACAGACCTACAGATGTTTCGCGCAACATGAATACGCCGCGGCCCTTGGATTGACAATCGCAGTGCTAATGAGGCAGTCGATGTTATAAATTTTAGATCTTTTCTTTTAATTGTAACTTGCCTAAACAGTAGTGCCCAGAACCCTAGGACCCCCAACCTCCGCATCCTTGTCTGAAATGGTTCAAATTTTCTTTCGAAATGGCAAGCTGGTTAGGCTTGTTAGCGCAGACAATTTAAGAGAAAGGGAACCTTCTCCTCTTTTTCTATGCAAGACCCTTTTATGTGACACTCACTCAAGGTTCTTCTAAATGTCAGCATACCACTGTCAGGAGGTCATAGCGCAAAATAGAAGATTCAATAATTAGAAATGAAAATTTTTTCACTCTTAATCTTGCTCTTTCTCACTCTCTCTTTCGCTATCCCTCTCACTCTACTCTTTACCTCTGTCTCTCTCTCTCCCCCTCTTATTTTCTCTCATCCCCCCTCTCTCTCAACGAGTGTCTGCTTCTTCGGTCATATCATTTTTTTTCCTCGAATTGACAGTAAACTGGGTATCTTTTTTATAATTTCTCCTTTTGGTATTTTTGGTTCAGTAATTGTTTTTTCTTTTTTTTTTCTTTTTTTTGTTGCTATTTTTTCCTCTCTGTCTCTTAATTAACAGTGAAGTTTACCCGCGAAGGCACCACACGTTCACAAGAATTCTTAAAAACCCGAATAACTATATAGGCAGTAATGTATGCTTAAACGACTATGCAAACACTCAGACACATAGATGCACACATGCACACACGCGCACCTATGAGCAGAGGGATACATAACGCACACATGAACACAAATACACACACAATCACCGAAACAAGCATGGGAGTCCGTAGCCATTTTTCTAGGCAAGGGGGCAGGGGCAAAGGGATATATATTCTGGAATTGGGCGAGCGAAAACAGATATATCCAGATTTTGATTGCCAAGTAAGGGACTAGGGAGTGTCTAAGCTGTTATTAGTCCTATGTTCTCACCGTTCTTCGTATCCCCTCGATCCCCAGCCCCAATAAGGTCCCAACTTTCAAGCTGCCTCACCCTCGATGAAGAGGCCGGATCCAGGGGAGGGCAAATGCTCCGCTTTCACCCCCAATTCCTAGCGGGTACTAGAGGTTTTTTGAAATCCCTGATCATTTCAGCAATTTTATAAAATCCTATCCTAAAATCATAGTAGTGATGGTTAACAAGCTTGTGATGTCGACAGTTACGACTGTTATAAGTTTGAGCCTTACTGGGTGCCCCACTTCAGCGGTCTTGTGTCAAACTTGGCTAAATTTAACAAATCAAAGTGTATTCTGTATTTTCAGTGTATATCCAACTTAGTTTGACACAAGGCAACGGTAGTCAGGCACTCAGTGCAGATCGAAATCATTACAGTGATAATGGTCAGCATCTCAGGGTTGTTGACTATTTTTACAATAATTCTGAAAATATGGCTTGCATGAAATTGAAATTTTCAGGGTTTTCATTAAATCCCTAGAAACTGCCACTACAATGAAACTAGGGATTTCCTGAAATTACTGAAATGTTCAGTGATTTCATAAAATCCCTAGGGATTTCACGAAATCACTAGTTTCACAATCTTACTGTAACATATGCACACGCATACATTTAAATGGCTGTCGTTTAAATTATGGGCAGCATTCTGCAGGACCTCTTCGCCTTTCAACAGTCAAGTAAAGGTCTAATAATATGTTTCATGTGAACCCAGTATAATTAAACTAGAATAAATTCACTGGAAATATCTCCATATTTTGATCTTGGCCTACTTTCTTGACGAAGTCAGTGCTGATTGTGCAGTTATTTATTTAAATCTCTGTTCGAGTGGAATAATGTAATGAAGAAAGTACAGGGTGGCGCAAATGTCGTGATGGGGTTCAAAGCATTCGTGTCTTTTCAGTTTTAATGATTCTTTAAAAAATATTTCATCAAATTAAATGCGTTCACGCACTCACATACACACACACACACTCACAAACTCACACACACACATACACACATACGTATATATATATATATATATATATATATATATATATATATATATATATATATATATATATATGGGGAATTTATGGATGTATGGAAAATTGTTTTTTTCAAATGCCCGTTATTTTCAGCCTCACAAATGTTTACTCTTTCAGTAACATTCTGCATAAGTTTTAAAAGGATATCAGCTCTTCTGCAAATAAAACAAGATTGTTGGCTGAACACCAACAGAGTCCACTCCCAGAAAACGTATAAACAAACATTTAAATAACGAGAATATTTTCCTTGAATTAATGTTAAAGGAATTCAAAGAAAAATTCCATTATTTTATTCAATTGCCTAGTTTTTACTTTTCTATGATAGATTCCCAAGAGTCCCTTCATATAAATGACAAGAGGGAAAATATTAATGATATGAATCTGTCTAAAATAGAAAAAGTTACGATTGTTTTAAATCCCTTTGCGACTTTAGAGCCACCTTGTATTTTTATTACGTATCTAGTTGCAGGCCAAAACTGAAGGGTAGAACCACCGGGGCCTGCTGGTATGTGCCTATAATCTTAAGGGAACATATTCCCCGACCCCGAAAGAGATAAAAGGGAGAAGATAGAGAATGTTGTTGTTGTAAAGAGAGTTGGATTGGGCGGGGGAGCTCAAGCACAGAATATTAATATTTTAAAGAATATTCTTTAAAAGATTAACCTAATTAAAATTAAAGTAAACACGTGTTTATGCACCGAAATTACCCGACAACTGGCCATTATGAAAAGTTGACATTCGCCAGATATATCAGTCAGCACATTTCTGAATTGCAAAACTGAGAAAAAGCAATCGAAATACCACGGACAGGAAAATCATTTTACATGACACTTATGGTAGAATGCTCCACACATCATGAAGTCCTTCCCTTTCCAAACATGCACCTTTGGAAGGGGAACTGCCGTAGTAGAGATAAATTCTGAATAAAGAATGGAAACGATTTTACTATTTGATATGAATAATTCAAGTTCTTTAATTCTGTACATCAAGTACACTGTCCAGTTGAGGGTATCAAAATTTGGACGTTGTGCATTAATCTTGATTGGAATTCATATTCCATAGAGGTCACGAAATTCCAGTTGTTGGTAAGTTTTTTGAAGGGTTTGAGGCTGGGACTCCCTTTAAGAAGAGGAGTGAAGGGTTGAAGTATCATATATATATATATATATATATATATATATATATATATATATATATATATTTGATACTTCACCCCTTTACCCCTCTCTATATATAGTCAATTGCATTATAGCTATAAACTCTTAGTATTAAGAAACTTTTTCAATTGATTTTTTGTGTCACTTCAGTCACTCATTTCCAAATATCTGTCAATATAATCTTCTAAAGTTTTTTTTCTTCTTTGTTCCCCTTATTCTTATACTTTGTTATTATTGTACAATATATAAATTGTCTCTTGTTAAGATCATCAGTTGTTTACCATGTGACTGTTCCGAGGATTTCAAATACAAAACAGTCATTTTAACACGGCACCCCAGCAGTGCTGATCAGTTTTAATCTCAGACTGCATGCAAACCAACCCAAACTAGCATCTTTGAGAATACTAATTAGATAGAAACAAACTTCTTCGAGTTAATTAGACTTACATATTTGCCTTGACAAGCCAATATATATGATCCGACCGAATGATTTTTCGTGACATTATAAAAACTTTTAAAAAACTCAAATGGCAATGGGCAGGCCATGTTGCAAGAATGAAAGACAACCGATGGACATCACGTCTCACAACATGTATCCCCGGAGATCACATAAGAAACCGAGGCCGACAGAACTCAAGATGGAGAGATGAATTTAACAAATTCAGGAAATACTGGCTCTGCGATGCCTATTATAAGGAATTGTGGCGGATCCTGGGGAAGGTCTATGGCCAATGACGGACGTTAAAAGACTGATTATGATGATATGATGATTATGATATACAAAAAACTCTCATTTGGAATGATCTCACGTAGCCACACGGTTGATATATCACTCGTACAAGTGAACTTAAACAAAAAACGTAACAATTAAAGAAAAAGGCCTGCTGTAGGAATATAACCTGCCACTGACAAGGTAGCCATTTCAACGTGGCAATGCTCTTACCGTTGAGTTAAACAGCCGCCAGTAATGCAAAGGCCCAAATAAGTGCTTTCAACCCAAATTCTTATTTCCTTTATCCTCGGTCTGTAGGACAAATTCTACTTTTCTTACGAGGAAAAAGTCAGTTCGATTAATGAAAATTCAAAGATGCCTACATTTAATTCCTGTCCTATTACGACGACAGCAACAGGAGCTGTAGTAATTGTAGCACTTGTATTTCTGATATATTCGTGAATTAATGCATAGCAGTGTGCTTTACCATACGTGAACACACACATGCAAGCTTTGCTCTACCCCTTCTTCTTATTCTGTTTGCTCCAGCGTGACAGAAACCAAACAAAAAAAAAAGAGGAGTTGGCTTTTGTTTAATAAGACTAGCATAAAAAATTAAGGATTTTTTTTATATTATCTATTGATAGATGATATTATGGAATATTTCCATTTCTAAACATTGTTTTCAATCATATAAGTCCCCTTCTCTCATTCTCTTCAATCAGCTTTAAGGAAAAGGAGAGAGTGAACTTGTACACAGACCCAGCATAATGTGTCTGTGTTTCAGTTACAGCAATAAGTCTCTCAGTAACCACTGACCGAACAAGTCTTCCTCTCTTTACTTTGCTTCAAGAACTAAAGAGAGTTAAAATTACGTTTACAAAGTGACGTGAACATATAAACAAACAAACTTGGTGACGATGATTTCTATTTGTATTGATTACTTATTCGGAGAAAAAATCACTTGTTAAGTTCAATCAAAGATCATTTGTGATAATTAACCAAGCTAGTAAAAACTGAAACGAAGTCCAGTTGCTTGTTTTATAATAGAAATGTTTTCTTTCCTCTTCTTTTTTTTTATTTTGTCAGTTTTGTTTTTTTGTTTTTTTTCGGATTAGTGAAGAAGTTATTTCTCGCCGGGAATTCAAGTCGCCGGGGCTTCATTTACCCTCAAGCCACTTGTGGCTTATCTCAATAGCCTGGCACGAAACCTGAAACTTCAACCCCGTTGGCCTCTTTTTTGTATCGTCTTCACCTTCTGATCCCTCTTCTGTCAGCCCCTGTCAATTGTGTTGTTTTTAATCACCTCATCCATCGTTCACATCTCAGCCTGACACCGACCGAAACTCCGACTCTCTTACGCCTCTTCTTGACTCTCTTTATTTCAATAATTTCCCCTTCTTCTCTGACTTTCTCTCTCTCTCTCTCTCTCTCTTTTAACCCCCCCCCCATCCTCACTTCCCCTTCGACTCAATTACCCTCTTCTTTCCCTCCTAACATTCTCCATCTTTCTCCGCCTTCATTTCACTCGTTCTTTATTCAACGTACGCTCCCTTTCTCGGATGCCTCTGACTATTCCCGTTCCCTCTTTCAACCTTCTCTCTCTAATTTGATAACCTCTCATTTTCATGTTTCCAGACTATCTCTCTCTCTCTCTATCTCTCTCTCTCCATCTTTCTTACACTTCCTTGCCACGTCTTATAATCTAGAGTCTCTCCTCTTTTCATAGTCTGTTCCTTCCCAATCTCCTCCTTCCCGTTCTCTTCCTACTCCTTCTCTCAACCTTCGTATATTACTTCAATAATTTCTTCTCTAACTCTCTCCATATCTTATACCATTTTACTCTCCCTTTAATTCAGAGACTCTTCCCACTTCTTCTCCACCTCGCCCACCGCTCCTCTCAGCCCTCTCTAACCAATTCTATGATCTTACCTTCTCTTCTTTTTCACTCCCTGCTTAATTCAATCACTCCTCCTTTTTTTTTTTTTACTTCACTGACTCTCGCCACCCCTTTCAACGCATTCTAACTTTCCCTCTTTGATCCAATGTCCCTTCTCCCTCTCAATAATTATATTCTCTTAATTAGTTTTCCTTCCTCTTGTCACTCTAAAAGGCATCCCCACCACCCGTCACCTAGACCAACCCTTCCAATGTCTTAGAATTGTAACCAATGTCCTAACATCTTGACGTGACTTTTACGTCCCCCTTAGATAAACATAACAATATTCCATTCGTCCTTCCCTTCCCTTTAGAAGGCTTTAAAAAACTTGGCTCTGGTTTCAGCTGTCACCCGAGAAGGAGACAAACAGTAAAAGAGCGTTGGCTCGTGTGTGAAGCATCGTTCTTTTCTGAGTAAACTAATGAGCCATTTCGGGACCAAGAAATAATTCCACTGGGGATATAACTAATCATATCAAATTTTCTATAGAAATAGAATTTAACTAAATTAGACTGGAAGATTAAGTTGTAACCCTCTATCAGTGCAGCGTCAATGATATAACCAAGATACGGACAAATATCCCACCGGGCAAAATCCCCACAAACATTTAGTATTTTGTTTTGTGAATTCGAATGTTTTATAGTGATTTTTATTAATATATTTTTTTTTAATTCTATTCCATCATCACGACTCACAACATGGATCCCTAGAGATCATCTGCTCAACCGAGGCCGGCAGAGTACAAGATGGAGAGACGAACTAGACAGATTCAGAAGGAACTGGTTCTGCAATGCCCACGATAGAGAAGTGTGGCGAATCTTATGGAAGGTTTATGTCCAATGGCACGTCATGTGACTGAGATGACGACGACGACGACGACGATGATGATGATGATGATGATGATGGTGGTGGTGGTGGTGGTGGTGGTGGTGGTGGTGGTGATGATGATGATGATATGTCACAGGAAGAATCTACTTCGTGACGACTTAATTATCTTATTGTAATAAATAACATAAGCCGAAATGATACCAGGATTTTCTTACGCTTCTTATACGCTAACTACCTGGATTTCATATAGGATTTAAAATTAGCAAAAAAGTTTCAACTTTTAATTGGATTTTTTTTTTTACATTCGACGAAACGATGTTATCTATTGATCGTATTTAATGATAAACCGAAACTTTTAATCTTTCTAGATAGTGGCAGTACGTACATATTGACGGTATTAGTTCGATTCGTTGGGGGTTTTGTCCGGCCGGGATGGGGTTCATGAACCCATGTAGAAAACGGAATTTTGAATACTGAAGATTATGTCGTTGTCTTCTATCAAACCGACATTGATCGTTGTTGATGTTCCAAGACCGACATGTATCATCTTCGAAGGTTTGTTTTTCAAAATAATTTCTGATTTTTGAAATCTGGACGTATTTTGTCGACTGGACGTTGATAATGGCCTTGAGAAGACAAAATGTATTCGTTGTTTATAAGATAAACTAAGGAGAAAACAAGCTGTACGTTGCAAACTTCAAGTTTGGTACTACTTAAATTCAAACGAAAAAAAAGTAAAAGAGACTGTATACATAACCTATACATATGTACATGATAAATATATCAAAGTTCTATAACGACGTAGATTTAAAATTTAAATGACGAATGCGCTGAGCGGCGTCAGTAAGCTTTTGCATAATTTTTGCTATTATATGCATAATATTATCTTTCAATTTTATTCCTTTTTTTTTTACAGCTTCCATAAATGGAGTAATTTAACATTTGATAAAATAGCTTTAAAAAGCATTGAAATGTTGCATTTCATTTGAGAAACCCTCTTAAATGGACTCACTAACAATTATATGTATATATATATATATGTGTGTGTGTGTTATTGCTTGTTTGAATATATATAAACATCTAAATATTTTGAAGAGACCTTATACGACCAGAACTGAATAGTTTCAGAATAACACGTTGTTGCCCAAATCAAAATACGCAAAAATATTTTCTACACAGATACGTTATTCTGAAACGTTTATTCCTGTAGTGTAAGGTCTCAGCCTGTTATTCTCTCTTAAGGAAGTCTAAATATAAGTAGTTTGTCATTTTATTTAAGGCATTGTTATAATACATAGCATTCAGATGCAAAACATTACAGAATGGATTTATTTAGTAATCGACAAATGGGGGATCAGTAAGTAATACAACGGATGGTATTCTTGCGTTCAAGTTCCACCCCGAGAGTGTTTAGGCTGTGAGACGATTAGATTCCGTCATCAATGTTTCCAAACTCCGACCGATGCCTATATATATATATATATATATATATATATATATATATATATATATATATATATATATTCTGAAAAAATAGCTGGCCCCCGTCGAAATGCGTCTTGTGAGATTTTCTCTTCACTTTCCAATCGTCATTTTCATCTTCATTCGGTCGGATCACTTCACATCCACAATATGAACATATAATCATCATCATCATCATCATCATCATCATCATCATCATCATCATTATCATCATCATCATCATCATCATTATTATTATCATCATTATTATCATCATCATCATCATCATCATCATCATTATTATTATTATTATTATTATTATTATTATTATTATTATTATTATTATTATTATTATTAACACATGGGTATATGATCTACATTCACTGCAATAACAGGAGATCATTGGAAATATAGGTTCAATATTGTATAACGCAATTCATAATCATTCTGTTAAATCATATATATCCATTTCTCAGTAACATAATTGTCTGCATTGAGAGTAACAAACAGACCAGATATAGGCCGTGAATAAATAAGATGAGAATTTGGAGTTAAAACAGTCATTTGGACCTGATGTTTAGCTCAATTGAAAGAGCAACGCTGCATTGAAGCGGCTACCCTATTGGTGGCAGGTTCAATTCCTACAGCAGCCTCATTTCTTTGATTGTTTATTCTGCTAACGTTGTTTAGACCAAGTGATACATTAACCATATAATGACGGGAGAACATTTCAAATAAGAGTTTCTATATAATAAAACGCAATTTATAATCACACACACACGCACATACATAAATATATGTGTATATGAATCGTGAAATGAAATTAGTTTTTGCATCAGCTTCATGGCGTGCGTAATTCGAGAATATGTTACGGATTTATTTAATGGAGATGTCAAATCTCAGTGCAAACCCATTTGTTCACATAAATAATAATAAGTAAAAGTTATTTCCACGCATTAATTGTGTCTCCGTTCACTCGTGTTTCCCTAATTTTCTTTTTGAAGCAAATATAGTTGAGCGTTTATAATAACGACTATCGAAGTCTCCAGAATGGGAAAGTCTGGCACCGCGCGCCATACTAGCACACGCAATTATTACTATCCCTGGCAAAAGAATGGGAATTACTAGACTTAGAGGATGTTCACCCAGCATTTTTTCACTTCGCAGCAAATAAAGAAATCACAAATATGACACAAATTGAATTTCGTTTGATAGCTTTGTATCCTGGCTTCGTGAAATATGACTTAAATTAATTCAAATTTTTAAACTATTGGCAAATCTTTTCTATTCCTAGAGAGAGAGAGAGGAAAACTGACATGGAATCACTTAATAATTTACATTTTTAAAATAGATACTTGTACAAGTCTAAATATGCAAATTAGTGAACCGTTAGAAGAGAGCACTTGCAGTCCTTGACGAGTTGTGGAACTTATCGTTTGTCTGATTGAAAGGAAACATGGATTCAACAAGAGAACTCCAAATAGAATAAATGAAAAAGATTGCAAAATGCTTTCGAGTTAGAAATCCAACATGGAGGGTGAATAAAGATGTTAGTTATTTCCCCAGTCAGCTATGTCTAAGACTTGGTGTAAGTCTAAACAAAATGTTTAGGTTATAAAGGAAGATATACGCATAAAGAGCCCAGAAGACATTAAGACATCGGGATAGGGAACTGAAAGCAATATGCCTTGAAAATATCGGTATTTGTGTTAGAACTTGGAGAGATTGGCTGAATGAAATGGAATTTGCATACAGAAAAAAACAAACCAGCACTAACGCTTACATAGAAGAGAACAAGGTTTCAAAGTGCTAAAGAGAATCAACCATGAAGTGTAAATGATTGGATGAGAGTGATATTCGGTGTTGAATCCTGAATCCACACTGGTCAAAGAGATGGCGCTGCAACTTTTGTCCGGTGCTATTCCAATTAAACGTATAAAGAAACCTGCCAGAAAAAGAAGAAGCAAATTTCTCGATTCATTTATGACGTGGGATTATGTGTTAGATAAAGGACAAGAGAATGCAGCAATCACTACCTCAACAGTCTATACACTTGTGCGCAATGAAAATTAGAACACACTTTTCTTTCCATTGATAGAAAGTTGCTTTGGTGATGATGAAGTCATTTTCACGATGATAATGCATTTTGTCACTCAGCAAAGCTGGCCTGTCAACCGCTATTAGAGAAAGTTAGGACTAGCTTGATGGAGAATATTGTTTTCCATTAGCTGAGAACATGCCTCACAGGCTATCATAAAAGCCCGTGGAGGAGCAACAGAGTACTAATCCTGATTTCTTTCGTTGACAATTCCATATTTCTTTCCCTCAACATTTAGTGACTCCATATTTTTCTTCTATTTGATCTAGAAGAAAAATATGCCAATAATTTAAATATTCTAATCTAATGAGTCATATTTCGTGGAGCCAGAATATCAAGCTGTTAAACAAGATGTGTTTTGTGCGATACCTGTGATTTGTTTATTTGCCGGGTGAACATCGTCTAAGTGTGCTGATTGCATAATTTGTGCCTGGAGAAGTAGTACACGCAAAAGTATTCTGGTACGGGTTATTGCACGCTGATGCTTCGTACGGCACGCAGTCCGGGTTTCACTAACTGAGACAGGATTCTAACTTCTCAATTCACTCTGTTATCAAGCAACACTGTATGAAAGGATGAGAAACGAGGCAAAGCATTTAAGACCAACAATGATAGCTTGGTTACTTACTACGAGTTTCTGCATGATAAATACATGGAACAATAATAAAGCCCATAATCTGTAAAATCTAATCATTTCACTAAAATACTTATAAAAATTTTGATAACTTTATTCATAAGTATCTTTTATTAGTTTACATAAAATAAATTTATGTTCATGTTTCTTGACAGCGAAATAAAAATTTTATTTGGTCATATGTTTAATATTAAAAAAAAATGAGTAAATTAAAGTTTTTGCCAGCATTAAGATGAAATTTAATAACGCATAAAATTATTTCAGTTATACATAAAAAGTTTTTCTCAGTTTTCTATTACATGTTCGTGAGAAAATATACCAGGCTATCACACGCGTTACCTCCTACTGCACTTTCTTTACCAGGGATGTATCTTCCGGGCAGTGCCGGGCTTTCGTGGATATTATTCATCAAGATACGTTTACGGGTGTTGGTAGTTGAGTTCTCCTCTACCTTACGTTTTAAACCATCATAATCGACAACTGGCTTTATTTCAGAATTTATCTCAAGGGACAAGTCACCACTCTTGAAAGGCCGAAACCAGTTTTAGGCAGTACGGTCAGATATTGTTTCATTTCTTTCTGCTTCTGAGGGCAACTTAAGTGGCTTTGAGACTCGGTTTGATGTAATGCCTCAAAAACGCCCGAATCTCAGTACTTTTATCCACCGTTATTTGAACATGAAATCGGGTAAAGGTCTGTAAGTAACGAAAATACTTTTGATATACCCTAATATATGACTTGCTTATTTACTTTATGTCACGAGTCTTGTGAGGAAAATGGTAATAATTGGATACGAACCAAGAGAGCTAAGATCCCCAGCGTTCTTTTCAACAAACTTCTAGATTACACGAGTTATCGTCATCTGAAGTTTCGATTCTCCATCAAATATGGAACTGTTCCAATCTCTTGGGAAAGAGTATTTCAGACAATTCTCATAGCTGAAATATTTACCGAAAGGTTCGTCTCATTGATATTCCATAATTACTGCAGCCTTCAAGCACTTTTACAGCCATGCGTCAGGGTCAGGTTCTAGTTGTATGGACGCATCTCGACCTGGACTCAAGTGGATCCTTTTAGAGTGAAGCGAACGTAAGATGCAATAGCACTTACAGATAGTGTGTGCAAAAAGTATCTGATACATAACAAAAAGTTTATTTCGACATACTTATTCACACTTTCAGAGTTGACAGAATTTGAACTAAAGATTTCTGATTTTTGTACAGAACTTTTTCATGGTGAGCTTTTTGTTTTCAATATTTTTCAATCTTCGGTTCAAATCTTGTCAGTTTTGAAGCTGTCTAAGCCCTTAGTTCAACCCAGCAAGGAGTCCGTTCTTCTATCCTTTCACTTTCCCTGTTTGAAGAACTTGGAGCAAAAATAATATATATTCTGCGTTCTCTGTAGCAAGCTAACAAAAGCGTGACGGAAATTTTCGCCTTACGTATTTAGTTATAGAACTGCCTCCATTATCCGCAGTCAATGGGTTTGAAGCTGTTACGGAGATGTATCTGCGATCGGACCCAAGTCAGTCGGACGTAAGTCAGCGTTTGGCTGTTCATTCCCACAATCTCTCTCAGTTTCTCTTCATCGCTTGAAGAAACGTCCACATCCAATATCAGAAACTATCAACCAAAACTGTCAACGTAGGTTTCTTCAGTTTTTTATTTACTACGGTTGGCTACCTGGCTATGCATCAATGGAGCTACAGGGCTGAAATTCAAAGATATACTCATTATGTCAAGAAAAAACGTTATTTCTCTTTTTTAGATCCTCTTCCAAAATAGGTTTTTCGGTGAGTTTCAATTATTAATGAAAGTCTATGCCGTATTGGTCCCTTAATTTATGCCTGGCTGCGTTCACACTTGTTTTTTGAAAATTCAAACTTTTTAGTGATTCAAAAAAAGGAGACAGGGGTACCTTATTCATTGATCTCTCCTTTTTACAAATTTTCCATTGTTCATCCCCAGCTCAACATGCTGATAAAAGAGGTTGGATATGTGTCAGTTTCTATTGAATGACTAACCAGACTAGTTATTGCTTCTGGGTTTCTTTCTCAATACTGTCGATATTTTTACTTTTAATGTTGCCAGGTATTCAACGGTATCACTGCTTTTTATCGGACAACCTTTCATCAAAAATGCAAAACACATTTACATTGACAGACACTCCAATAACACGCACATACCACATACACACAAGCCACACACACACACACACACAAACACACACACACACACATATATATATATATATATATAAATACACACACACACACACATATATATATATATATGTGTGTGTGTGTGTGTGTGTGTGTGATATACACACATATGGACCCACGGACATAAATGCGCACACACACCACATGCTTCCATATGCACATGTAGACATGCACGCACACACTACATTTGTTCACGTGCGAATATGTGTGATTATTGCACCCGCATGCATACGCGTTTGTATGTGTCTTTTTAGAATTTTTTATGAAATGATGATCAATTGAAAGTCTTAATGTGGTAAAGGGCGTCAGCAGGATTTACCCGGCGAGGATGGTAGCTTCTCCTCACAGGAGTGCCAGATCATTCAGCATCCAGCTGATGGAAGAATCCGCAGACATGCTCCCCAGGGTACTTTTGGATTTCACAGGCGCTTAAATTGTTATTGGATACTCATTTTTATACCACAATCTTAACTTAATTTAACATGACAATGATGATAATTAAATGTCAAAACGCTTTAGGCACTCCTGTCACCGTGATGTCCGTGGTGAAAAATGACCGGAACACTATTTTCGGACTATTTTATAGTATGTCAAACTCCATACTGTTGACTAATACAGTGTTAGGGCCAACGGAGCGGTTTTAAAAGTGATGGGGCACAAAGTTAGTGCTTGCCAGCCCCCTCTGCCCACGCCCAAGCGCCACATGGTTTTGAAAAATGACACGTCCATATTGTCGGAAAAAGGCATTTAAGGAACATTCATCAGTTATTTTTTGACATTCATTGATATCGGAAATCAGAGGTATTTCGAACATAATGAATTGCATCATGTTCATAATACTCGTTGACCACTGAGTGCACTTTTTTCATCATAAATAGCTCCTTAGAAAATTTAGAGAATAAAACTACGATATAAACTTCGGTCATCAGAAAGAAAGTCATCATAAAAAAGTCCGATTTATTAAATTTACGATCCGTGGAGAACCCGTCCGCGTGAAGTGTAACGAAATCATTTCCATCTTTTAAAAAGTCAAGATCGTCCGTTTATTCCTTATAGCTACTCAATATAGACAGAGAGTTGAACCTCTTCAGTGATATACTCGATCGTAACCATGAATATGCGCCACTGAAAATGGTCATCCCGTTGATGTATTCGTGACATGATTGACGATTAGCAGTTTATAAATCAGAATGTTTTTCAATGAATAACTTTCTTCTTTCTGTAGCTCTTTCAAATCTCCCTACATGGCATTAAAACAAACTTCACGCCTTGAAATATTGTTTTCAAGGCGTGAAGTTTGTTTCAATGCCATGGAGGAACATTTGAAAGTGCTACAGAAAGAAGAAAATTATTGAAATGTTGTTTTCAAGATCCCAAATTTTGTTCCGAAGACAATGATGTTGATATCGCTTGAATAGATCTCTTATTAGTGAGTCAGTCTATCACTGTATTGTTTACTATGTATGGCATTTTAAACATTTTCCAACATAGCCAAATCTTAACTTAACCGATCAAACCATTGTATCAAAAGTTTCATAGTAAATTATTTTGTAGTGATCTCCAATACTCGTAGGATGGCGAACAGAGACCATCAACGAATCTCATTGTCAAATAATTTGCTCTGTTGCACTTTTTTGATGTAGAGGTCTCTTCAATCAATGGATGTAGTTCTAATTTCACAGCTACTGTTTCAGAGAACAATTTAAAGGAAGCATCACTTCGTATCTTTTCAAATGTCTAAACAGTTAAGTTAGCAAGCCGTTGTCAATTAATCGTTGTCATTTTCTTACCTTGCTAAGTTTCGGGAAAGTTGACTGTTGATGAAAATAACTTCAGTCCGGTCAAAAGATTAAAATAAAATTAAAATTACTGCATTTGTAAATTGCATCCCTCTATCATCCACTGTCAATTTATCATGAAGCTAAATCTCCAAAACTTCCAATGGTTGATTATGTAAAAGTATTTTCTGAAAACACCAAGCGTAAGCAGTCCATCGTGTTACACAAGGCTTGTCAAGGGATTACGCTTTGTTGTGTGCATATTCCTCACCATCAACTTCTCATTCAGTGTTTTCGTGGGCTGAATCATCCATTTCCTTGTTTTAGAGAGAACTTAAAAAGGACGCATATTTCACATACGTTTCCGAATGTATCACCAAGGATTTCACATTCAGTTCTGGTATCTTTCACCAATTAACTTAAAGCATGTCCATGGCAACGGTTAACCAAGGGTCGTGGCTGGATCGTCAAAAGTTTGGGAAGCAACAACTGATTTCTTCCAGCATGTTGCTTGTGCTATCATACATTTTTCCCCCTAAATTTGGACAAAGATAACTGCATTTCAATTTGTAAATCTTATTATGCAGGAACAATTGTGTTACTTTTTATGATGGTCAATCAAAAAAAATTAAGAAAGTCTTCTTGGATACGAAGAGATTGGATAACTGAGCGAATGCATAAGGAAAGTCGCTCCTTATTTGCGATGTCAGTGTATTCATCATACATATGTAAAGTGAAATTATTTTCTCTTATCTCCAAAGACTGTTTTCTTTTTCTTTTTTTTTTTCTAAAACTTGGTTTGCCATGATTGTCAACAATTTGTTTTGATAATCCGGATGAAGGTTTGAATCATTCTTTGCACGTAATCTCATTAACAGGATTAAGTTGTCGTTTTCCAAAGATGTATCTCATTGAAACGCCAACCCTTGTCTACCAGGAACCCGAACACATTCCATAACTTTAATTAAGTATTTCCTCTCTTCAAAAAAGCACCATGTGATCGCATGCCTCTGCAATCGTTATGCACCAACAAAAAACTGAATGAAAATCAGAATGAAGAGCTACGTTTTAGGTGTGTGCGTGGGTGTGTGTGGAGTATCTATGTAAGTTTCAACTTCCATATTTCGTACCACCATCTTAATAAATGCCATTGAGATTTGTTGAGAACTTTTGGAAATATTGGAAGGACAGACAAATGGAGAGATAGGCAAACACAAGTGAACATATATACCTCGCGGAACTTCCTTGGCAGAAGTTTAAAAACAATAACAAAAAAAAAACAATAAGAACAAGTCTGGTTAGTTTGTCAGTAGAAACTATCACGTGACCAACATCTTTGGCAATGATCAATCACAAAATTGGGATTAGGGGTGATCAATGAATTACTTCTCTCGCCCCAGTTGGATCACTAAAAAGTTCGAATCAAAAAACAAGCGAGCATAAACTGGCCAACAATTTAGCATGGACGTACATTGACACCCCCCTAAAAACTGTATCGAAGGATATACAAAAAAATGAAGAGTGGGATGTTGAATATTTCAACCCACTCGCTCCATTGGTATATATATATATATATATATATATATATATATATATATATATATATATATATATATATATATATATATATATATTCAGTCAGCCAAACGAGTTTGAAAACTGAAACCTATTTGCTTTACGTTTTCTAATAGTATTATTGCAAATTTTAACTTTCATCCTAACTTTCAGCACCTTTTTATCACAACTTTTGCTCGGATCGTCATTCCGCGGCATCGATTCAACAGTGTAATTGGAAATAAAGAGTAAGCCCTCGGTGAGAATTGAACTGACTTCCCCTAGCCAGAGGGAAGTCAGACACAGTTTCCCCAGGAAATGCTTGATACCCGTTCCCCGGTTGGAATATAAGCCAACTGGCTAATGATCCATCGATTTTGTCGTAAACTTTATTGACGCCACTGTTTTAGAAACCAACTATTTACTACATTAAGTACCAGATCTACCCGCTTGATTCGAGATCGTATCTATTGAGCCATGAATCAACAGGGTAAAGCCGATAGGGTTAATTTCCGAATCGAATTTCGTCAACTTCGATCTTTGTCAACAACCTCGGTATTAGTATTGGGAGGCTATTAGTATGTATATGGTCATTTGGTTAGAGTCATCTCTGATTGGCCAATCTGTTCACCACAACCAAATGGTTATAATAATTATTAGAGGTTGGACGCCGATGGAGGGCGCCACAATCTTATCGGCTAATAACCCTGGATATCGATGGCGAGCTTAAGTATGGAGTCCCATCGGGGGCACGTGTGTCTCATTTGATTAGATCGAATTAAATAGCCTCAAATCCATGCTAGCTCGTGCAAAGCTGGTGATAGACCCAGGTCAGATAGAAAGTATAGGCCCCATTTCAAACTGCTCATTACGTATTTTTGCAATCAGTGCTAAATACACATGATTTATGAATGTGTATGTACGCTCATATACGCATGAACACATGCATAATGTACGTGATTTTATCTAAAATTGTTACCAGGCAATAGAGTATAGTACTGTAATAAGAGGTGAAATGCAATAAGTATTTACATCTGGAGGTACGATTGACGTTGTTGGTAATGGCTTGGACAATGAAATCGGCGAGCCGAGTTCAAAATCCGCCCGGAGCTTCTTATATTCACTTTCCACTAACGCCGTTGGGGAAGACGTGAATCGATCTCTTTTCCCTACCCCTAGATATAGGTAAAATAGTAGAGTACTCTCTCTAGTCTCGGGGATGCAAACAGTCTAAGAGTGGAGCCAAATTTGACGCCCTTCCGGTAGCACTAGCGCTTAAGCTGATGCCAAATGTATTTCTGCTTTTTCCTCTGGACTACATCAACAAGGCCGATGGGGGATTCTGACGATAGGACACCCCAGAATCACCCTACTCTCTGCACAGATATGCAGCTTGGGGGTGACGTTCTATCACAGAGAGAGGCTATTCATCTCCCACAACGCCAAGGAAGTAGGTTCCATAAAATTGTAGATCTTTGTTAACTGCTCTGCACTATTTCTGAGACTGTTACACCAGCGAGAAGAAGAAAGTCAGAAGAGCCTTAGAGTGCAGATTTTGTCACCCCCGAATCACACTGTGGCACACGGTCACCGAAGTTAAGCAACGTCGAACCGAGTCAATACCTAGATGGGTGACCATTTGGGTGATACCAGCTGCCGCAAGAAGCTGGTGGTCATGTAGAAAGCCTCTACAGGGGATCCCGTTGATCCTTCTAAGGAGGCAGGCAATCTGTACACTACACCAAAGAAACTAAGAAAAAGAAAGAAAAAAAGAAAATGTTCCTGATTTAAATATAAGAAAATGTAAAAATTTAAACTTGACGATAATCAAAAAATGTGAGTAAAATGGTGTCGAGAAAACTATTTCCGGAGAAATAAAACGAATGTATTTAAGCTGTAACGTTGCTAACAATCGGGGAGGCAACAACCAAAATTTTAATTGGTGACGATGTACATTTTATCATAAATTGTTTTTATATTTCTTGACTCCGTGAGAATCAAATTCTCTACCCTAACAATGATCTGAGCTTACCAACCTTACCAATTTAGATATTTTGGTTTTTTCCCCAAATTTCTGAGTCCAGTGTTGACAATATATAGACTAAAAAAAGATGTTAGTAGTGTTGCCAATTCAGATATTTTTTTTTTTTTCGAATTTGCAAGTGACTCCTGAAATCGAAAAATAAAAAAATCATACCTGAATTGGCAGCTTGTCAACCATCAAAATCAAGCGCTTAGTATATAGATTATGAATGAGTTTGTGTGAAAATGTATGTGCGTATGTACATTTTTATGTCTGTGTGTGTCTGCGCTGGCGTGTATATATGTGCATGCACGCGCATTTGTGTGCGTGGCTATGTATTTCATTCGAAGAAATTGTATCTGAACCCTTTCGGGACTCCACGGATATATACATATATCACAGGTTTTCTACGTCTGCTTGAATATATGTCGCGTATATCTCTTCCAGAAGTCTACTGTGACATTTTAATTTCAGGCATTAAGCACATTAATTGCTTAGATTTGAAAGGGTTAATTGATATTCACCTGGGTGTAATCAAATTCTGACATCAACCAGCTATGATTTATCACCGACGATCATGTTACCGAAGAAAAGCAAACACCTCCACCACCTCACCGCGCGAACGCAAGAGGAATGACTTCTCCATTCATGGTTTGCCCGATGACGTCATTTGGAATAGCACCAATCAATTAACAATATACAATCGATCTAATTTCCGATTCGTGTCGATGTCTCGGTCACCTGACAGAAAAGGTTGTCAGAGGTCATTCATCCAAAATATACTTATCAGATTTCCATTCAATCAAGCGAAGAACAATTTCATTCGATTGAGTTGGACTACACGGACGATACGGGGGGATTTGAGTCTCGGACAATTGCGTCCTGGACAATTGTGTCCTGGACAATTGTGTCCTGGACAACTGTGTCGCGGTCATTGGCATACCGGAACACTTGTATCCCTTGACATTTTCATGCATGTATATCAAATATATAATTTTTCATGTTATAATTCTGTAAAAATATGTTTTTCATGTTATATCTTTGTATTCCTAGCATTTCTATACCAATCAATTTAAAAACCATACATGCAAATTAGTATGTGCAGTGAAAAAAATTGACGATTTGGAAAGGAACTCAAACTCATATTAGTAGTTAACGTTTCGCCCGAGATTACGACTCCTTCAGAGCTTTCTCTCATTATTTCTCGCAGAAGCTCTGAAAAAGTCCAATTTTCGTACGAAATGTTAGCTACCATAACCAATAAAGAATTTGAGATGTAGTAGTCAGCCTCAAATCTTTTCTTTTCATAATTGTCAACTTTCTTCTCATCGTTTTGTTTGATCAATATCCATTTTTTAAACTGATTAGAATGTGTTATTGTATTATTGATTTTTTTAGTTGTATGTTTTGTCCGATTCCTCTTATAACCCGAAAGTTATGATGAATTGGTCCATGTGAAATAGATTAACATAGCTGATAGGACAATTAAAGGGTTGTGAAGATATGAGATAGGTTGTTATAACATAACAATGAAAAAAATACACGATAGAGTCACTGGACGTCTGTAAGTAGAAGAAAAAGAAAAAAAAAAGAGTGAAAGTGACCATAAGAAATGTTCGATACTGAGTTTAGATTTATGTAAATTTTTTTTCCGGACTTGTGACCTCATCTTGGTTCATTGTTTGAACACAACGTTCCAGCCGATGTACCCTACAGCCTTCTTCAGGTGTTGAATGGGTGTATTTGTTTCATCATCGGGGCGGAAAAAAATGCCCGTCTCGTCCGTCGCAGGGAAACGTTCGCATTCCCTTGTCGAACATCGACTGTGATTGAGTTTTTAATTGTTTTTAGACTTTTGAAAAAATCTTAAAATTAGGAAGATCGAATTATCAATCTCAGATTATCTAATATGATAGCTTCAGGATCCTCAGGGCCAATCCATACATAACCACTCAAAGAACCATACATTTTTACAGGTATATGTTTATACACATATTTCATATCAGGTATAATTTTATTTGACGTATTTCTTTTCTGTCAAAAATATTTTCAATAATTAAAACAGGGGTTGTATCATGTTTTTTATTGTTTTTGAAAATTCAGTTTAAAAGTTCAACGTTTAATTTTTTTCCCCGATTGCTTGGACCTTTCCGTTGGCCTGGGATTCCATGACAAAGAACCCACCGGACAAAAACCCTTCCAAATCCAACGAATCCCACCATTACATACAGACTGACCCTATCTACGAACTTCAAAATTAAAAGTAAAAGTTTTGGTTTATAATAAAATACAATTGATGAAAACTTACATTATATTGTTCAATCAAGAGTTTCAAAAAACCAGTCAAAGGTTAAAATCTTCCATTTTTGTAAATTTAAAATCCTCCAAAAAAATCCTTGCAGTTGGTATAAAAGAAACGAGAGAAGCGTAAGGTATCTTTTCGGCTTATTTTATTTATTACTGAAAGAAAAGTTGAATTATGACAAATTCTATTCTTCTTTTGAAATTATGGTAGGTTACCCATTCGATTTGACAAACTAAATACTTTTCGTCCGGTAGGGTTTATGTCCGGTGGGGTTTTTGTCCGCTTGGAAAAAAAATTGAATTAATTAATAATATACAATCGATCTAATTTCCGATTGGCGTTTATGTCTCGCTCACCTGACAGAAAAGGTTGTCAGAGGTCATCCATCCAAAATATACTTATCAGATTTCCATTCAATCAAACGAAGAGCGTTCACTTTTGATTGAATTGTGGTCGGGTTGAGACTTTGAATCAGAACCTGATTAAAGCAACTGGAGACCTAGGGCTAGGAAAGGGGCTCCTATGAGTGGGGATTGGGACATCCTCAGGTGTGTGGTTGCCACGTAAAGACTATTGGGAATCGTAGAAATATTAAAAATTATTTTTTAAAGAATAATCATGAATATCATAACTAGTGAAATCGTAAACCAAAATTGCCAAAGGAGGTTTCTTCAGTTTTTAAGTCCAGCTGCCTATATTTATGCAGGTATGAACCACGTGCATAGGTCGCACCATTGGAGCTAGAGGACTGCAATTTCAAACGTTTACTCCTTATGTCTTTAAAAATTGGTTCTTATTTGTTTTTTCTGAATCGCACCTCCCTAAAAAAAAAGCGATGGAGGTCAATTTGCAAAGCAAGTTTATGCTGAATCAGTCCCTAGTTCGTGCTCGAGAAGTTTTTTGAAAATTCAAATTTTCTAGATATCACTTCTCCCCCAAGATTATAAGGCCCTGAGCCGCAACCCGCTCAGCCTGTACGTAAATCTGGTCCTGCTTTGAATTCACTGACATATATATTTGACGTTAACTTATGACTGTGACAGGCGGAAGAGGCCCCTCCAGTTAATTAAAACATTTAAATGATTCAATCGTCCACACAAATACTATTGTAGAAAACTGGTCCTTATGCAAGCATAGTTTTTATTGGTAAGCATTTGGTTTAATGAAGTAGAATAGGCTTCGTGAGAAGATGTATTCTCAACTGCGACTTAAGTCGGAAGTTCTTAGAATGGGGAAAGTTTCAAGTCGAAACAAACCTTCAAATCGGTTTATCGCATCAAGGAGCCCGAAAAGAGAGTGTTTGAAGGGAAATAGACAGCGTTCTATTATTTTAATCGGTGCATAGTGTTGGTAGAGATTCAAAGATTCTTTATACAGAGTGGGAAAACGAAGACGGATATTTTTTCTTGTTTACGTCTCACTACATCATATCATTCTTTCTTCAGATCAATAGTCGAGATAAGAAAAATAGAAAGCACAAGAAAGAAAATAACAAACAAACAAATAAAATATATCTACAGAGAGAGAGAGAGAGAGAGAGAGAGAGAGAGAGAGAGAAAGGTCACCTACTATTCAGTATTTATAACTAATGTATACTCTCCATGAATATCTTTACAACCTTTTTCATTTTGGACGATGTTTTTCGTTTTATCTTTTTATGCAATCATTATCTTTGTTGTGGACATTTCATCGGGGATCAATTTTGAATCTCCATTATCATCATCAGCCTTTTAGCATCTGTCGTTGGACATCGACCTTCCGCCAGACCTCTCTATCATAGGCGTCACAGAGCCAATATTTTCCGAACATGATTCTTTCATGTGCACGTAGTCACCGATGGAGCTGAAACATTGAACTTAGCCAAAAGACTGACTTAAACCCTAATTGGAAACAAATAGTGTTATTTGAAACACGAATGTAGACCAGTGCTATCAAAAAGTGTATACATTATGTCACAGTTTTTGAATCTGTTCTTTTGTTTCTAACGTATTTTGATGCGTCTAAAATGATTATAACTTTCATTTCTTCTTGCTAACTTTCTTCAAGATATTGTCAATTACGTAATGGTAGAGCCACGGTAGGGGTTGCATTTGGAGATGTGTGTGGGGCATCAAGCAGCTTTAATCCCGCCCAGTGCACACGAGATGATTTGTGGCTTTAATTATGCTTGATATGTATCAAGCTTAAATTATCAAAGTGTGTATGCAAGATTTCATTACGCTAAACTGCGCTGTGTGTCGGCTTGCCAGAATACAACCTACTTGGAAAACTGACCCTTTCAGACCAGAGTTTTCTAACTTGGATTCTTTTTGTAATTATGTTAGATACTGTCAACCAAAACTATCAACATAAGTTTCTTCGGTTTTCAAGTTGGTCTAGCTGACTTTATATGGATCATGCACGTAGGCTGCACCAATGGAGATAAAAATTCCAAACGTTTACAATGAAATTTCATTCTGAATCGGTCCTTTAGTTCCATGCTTGTTTTTTTCAATTCAATCTTTCTACGGCTCATTGTCCCAAAAAGGCTAGATAAGTAACCCATTTGTTAATCACCCCTTTTTCGAATGTTTTGATTGATCATCCCAACACGGTATGCAGCCAAAAGAGATTGGTCACCTCACAGTTTCTATTGAATGACTAACTCGTCGTGTTTTCATTTGTACATGAAAATCGGACTAAGACAACTAATAATGAATCATATAGAAACATTTAGTTAAATAGAAATTTTCAGTGAAAAATAAAAATTTGACTGACAAGTACAGATAGGGACATGCAGGCCTCGAACTAATCGACAAAAAAAGAATAAAAACAAGTACTTCAAAGTACTTGTGGTGCTTAAAGGGGTTAAACTGAAATCCCAGCGTCATATCTATTTGGTGTCAGTAGGGAATACGCTGCCTGAGATGGGGCGTACCTATACCTATCTGAGGCTTATATATACAGTGAGTGCGAAAAGTATTCAATATATTTTAAGAGTTTAACATCTTTATACAGCTTTAAAAGTGACAGACTTCGAAGCAAAGATTTAGAAAAAAAATCGCAGAATATCAAAAAAATCCTATTCATATCATTAATCATCAATATTTATTTGAAAACAACGGTAAAAAATAACGGTTTTATATATGTATTGAGCCTAAAGCTGTTTTATTAGATAATCTATTTTTGATAATTTAAGTATCCGAAAGTTTTTTAAACATCCGAACTCAACTCAAGTTGTTTTAAAGTGGGATCAAACAAGTCTTGAGAGTTTCTATGACGCAATTTCATTGAAAGGTAAATTGATCATTGAGATCAATGCGCAAACAATTAGAGAATAAATTTGTGTATATACTTATACACTTAGATCAAGATGAAGGTAAAGAGTAACACAAAGAATAATTGATTTAAGACACCTCATCTAATAAAACAAAATAAAGGAGAGTATTATCGCTGAGTTTCAATAGCTGGGTGATAAGATAGGTCTCATATTGAATGAGACACCCTCCGGCATAAAGTGTCGTGAGTTCAGTTTCCCCTAAGAACTCATTCTCCACTCAATTAAATTGTTTACTCAAGGGAACCCAGCCTGAGTTTTGTTGAGATAAAAAGCAACAGCAATTAAGATGAAGGCGAATTGTAGTAAAATATTTATAATAATGATTTACGATATTTCATCCAATGAAATGAAATGAAAGGAACCACAACTGAGTTCCAATGGCTAAGTGGTAAGACCTGTCTTGCATTAAGTAAGGCTCCCTCCGGCATGGAGTGTCGTGAGTTCGCTTTTCATCTTGAACTCATTCTTTAATCCGATCCACTCTATTAATCTATTTACTCATTGCTGAAGGGACCCCAGTCCGTATATAGTAGCAATAAAAAGCAACAACAATTAACATTAAGGTAAATAGTTGCCATAAACTGATCTTAATGATATTGAAACAAGATTAGACACTGAAAAATTGTCAAAAATCATGATTCTTCTATCCCAATTCTGTCAATTATAAAGCTGTATATGTATACCAACATTTCTTCGAACAATTCAATCTCTTCTTCCCATCTTTGATGTTTACACAGCGTTTCGGTCGATTCATTCTACGGCTTTATTCAAATGAATACCGTCGAATATATTGTCCTGACAATTATAGGTATGGTAATGAATCTTCTCAAAGTTATTGACAATATGGGCTTCATCATAATCAGCATCTAGTTTGTCACGCCAACTTACTTTCTGTCGGCCACAAGTTCACTCATGATGGCAGGGGATCTATTGAGAGTCATGATGTCCAACGGTTGCCTGAAATTCTTGCAACTTGTCCTGCCCATTGCCATTGGAGTTTTCTAATTGTTTATCTGATATCGCAGACTCCAGCCTTTTCTCTAATGTACTTTGCCGCCTTCATATCACTCCAAGTGAGATTAGGCATGATTCTCTCATGTGCACGTTGCATAGTTCTCAGTTTGAGGTTCAATCTTTTGGTTAGGTTCTATGTTTCAGCACCATAGGTTACTATCGGGAGAATGCATTTTGTTGTAGACCCGTTAATTTTAGGACTAGTGGTATTTTCTTGTTCCGGTAAGTCGAGCTTACTTTACCGAAAGCTTGCCGACCTAGAATGAATATTTGCTTTATATTAAAATAAAATGTTTAAAATGTACAGTATACTTGTTGCACTCTCTCTCTCTTTCTCTCTCTCTCTCTCTCTCTCTCTCTATATATATATATATATATATATATATATATATATATATATATATATATATATATATATTTCCTATTAATTGATAACAATCAGCGTTTTCTGTTTTGTTTTATTCTTATCGCATTTGCGAAGTTGAAGTTAATTTGAGAACTTATTTTACTGCCTTGTATTAAAGGAGAGGATCCAGGCTCCAATAACAGGTCACGCTCCTCATTCCAAGTGGGGTATTCAAGAGCTCGACGCCCCTGGCACGGCAAAGTAAGACGAGAAGCCTATCCTCTCGACCCCCAAGATATAATTACCCACAAGTTCAATGGTAATTTCTTTATCTCAGTTTCCATTGTATATCTCCTTGTTTTATCATGCAAACAATCAAAAACGAACCCTAAGCTCTTTAAGGACTGCCAGTTTGTTGACAATTCTTCTATCAAATGTCCGTTTTATTCATGTTACTTGGAGTGACTTGAGGACACACACCAGTTTGCAATTGTTTTCATTAAAATAAAAACAATACTTTTTTTTTCGTGGTGGTAGGTGTAATCATGTGATAGCATAATAGAGGTGTGATTGGCTTAATCGGCGACGGACAATGCAATCGGTGGACAATCGAATAAGGGTCAGTGATAGTAATTTTCACTTCCACACTAATGCTGCTGGGAAAGGCATGAATCAATCTGTTCTTCCTCTCCCTCTCCTACAATTATAGGTAAAATAGCAGGGCAGTTTGGGCTCGATAGCCTTGGGAAGGCAACAAGTGTAGGAGAAGGACAACTCTAAAACTAATCCACAAAGTTGAACCCCTTTTGAGGTGGTTTGATCCCTAAAAATAAAAAAAGAATCCCCTAGAATTTTGAGCCCTAATAGTTTGGTGGGAATTACTTCTTAGTTTGGACCTTTTAAAATAAAAAAAGAAATATACTCCCTAATTTCGATCCCTAAATATGAAAAAAAAATTCCCTTTGATTTGATCCTTGAAAGTGGGGAAAAAAATTTTGACTCATAATAGTGAAGAATGAACCCTCCTTCAACTCTGGCCCTTGAAAGTAAAGAAAAAAAAATCCCTCGATTGTGATCCCTAATAAATAGAAAAAATCTCTCCCCCGATTTTGACCTCAAAAAGTAAAAAATTAAAAAAACTGTTCCTGATCCCAATTTCATTCACTAAAAGTTTTTAAAAATCAGTTCGATTTCAACCCGTAAAAGTGGTTAAAAAAGAATTCTCCCCGATTCTTATCAGCAAAAGTGAAAAAAAGTCTCCCTCACAACTTTGACCCCAGAAAGAGGAAAGAAATTTACACACGATAATGACCCGAAAAAAAAGAAAAGAAGCCTTGCCTTTTGAGTCATAGAAGAGAACAAAATCTCTCCCGATTTTAACATCCAAAGGTAAAAAAAAAAATTCCGTAGGATTTCGACCCCTAAAACTAAAAAATGAATTACCCTTGATTCCAAACTGTGCAAGTGAAAAAAAAGTTCTCTTGGATTTTGACCCCAAAAGTTTTGTTTTTTTAAAACTTATCCATACTTACATTTTGACCCCTAAAATGGGAAAAACCCATCCTGCTTCGAAAAAAAGGAAAAAAAAGAGAGAGAAAGAAACAATATTCATCTCCAATTTTGACACTTAGAAACGAAATGAAAACAAATTTCTGCAAGATTTTGACCTCTCAAAGTGAAAAAAATGGAAATTCCTTATTGATTTCGACCGAAAAATTGAAAAGTAAAAGTTCTCTCCATGTTACTGACATTACCTCTGATTCCCAAGTGTCATGTTTTAAAAAACATGTACCTTAACTGTACTACATAAAAACAGCCGCAAATCAAAATATCGCTATTCGAGGTATGTGTAACCGATTAACATCGCGATGTATGTCTAAAAGCCATCACCCTACAAAGTGTTGACCCTGTATACGTCAAAGTACTACAACATATATACAATCACAACAACTCCGTTCTCGGGCTACATAAACACTCTGAACCCTTCTGACTCCGAAATGGAGTAAGACAAAGTGATACCAGCTCACCCAAACTCTTCACTGCAAGACTCTAGATGATCTTCCAAAACCTGGACATACGATTCAAAATAGATAACGAATATATGAGCAACCCAAGATTTGCAGACAACATCGTCCTTTTCGCAGAGAATCTGCACGACCTCCAACTAATACTAGATGAACTAAATGAAGAAAGCAAAAGAGTTGGCCTACACATGACCTTCCGTTAAACAAAAATCATTTGCAACGATCACATAGAGAATAAGGACATAACCGTCAAAATTGAAGATGCAAAACTGGGGACAGTAGACCACTATATCTACCTAGGACAATGAACCTCCATGAGACCCACGAAAGAGGAAGAAATCAAGCAAAGAATCACTCTAGGATGGCAAGCCTTAGGCAGAGCAAGCTCAACCTTCAAAAATAAGTCAATCCCAATAATCTTAAAAAGAAGAGTACACAACCAATGCATCCTCCCGATAGTCACTTATGGAGCAGAAACATGGAACCTAACCAAGAGACAAACCTGCAAACTGAGAAGCATGCAACGCGCACATGAGAGAATCATGCTCAACCTTACATGGAGAGATCACAAGACAGCACAGTATATAAGGAAGAAAACGGGAATTAGAGACATCATAGAATCTATTTGAAAACTTAAATGGCAATGGGCAGGCCATGTTGCAAGAATAACTGACAACCGATGGACATCACGACTCACAACATGGACCCCCAGAGATCACATGCGAAACCGTGACCGACAAAATACAAGATGTAGAGATGAACTGGACGAATTTAGTAAATACTGGCTCTGCGACGCCCATGATAGATAATTGTGGCAAATCCTGGGGAAGGTCAATGTCCAATGGAGGATGTTAAAGGACTGGAAATGATGATAATGATAATGTACGTCTAAAAATTGTTTTTGCTTCTTTCTCCATAAAGGACGACTGAGAATCGAGTTAAAAAATCAATAAAAAGTATTTTTTCATTAAGTCACCAAAAAATATCTTTTTCTATTGACGAATAATCATATAAATAGACCTAACTTGATTTGAAAGCCTCAAAATATATATTTTGGGGGCTGATTAAAAAAAAATGCTAAAAACACTTCACACGGATCAAATCCGTATTCACAGAAAATTCTATGGATTTATATCAAGTAGCTTTTGTGGAAGGTAAGTACATACAGACAGACGGACTTCCAGCGAATTATAATAAGATTCTTAATTTTCGTTCCATGCAGATTACTGAAAAGCCGTGAAATGTAAATACGACTCGGGGGCTGCTATAAAAAGATCAAAAGAAAAACTAGATAAAAATCAATGTTAATGGTTTTATTCCTTGTGAACTTCGGCTCTTGTTCTCAATGAATGTCGCCAAATAAAAAAAATGCCTAAAGCATCGAGATTTCCCGAATTCAAAGCACATCTCTATTATACATAATGAGGAAAGTTAGGCTATTCCCCGGTGTTTGCAGTTAATATTCAAGGTATTTTTTAAAAACTTGCATTAAAGAACTTTTATATGACTTTCTGTAGCAGATTTGAGTCGCCTTTTCAGGTAGAAATGCAAAAGTGATTCTCAATTAAGTTATTTGAAAAACTCACTAATCCCTTCCCCATGACTAGATCAAAGCAAAGCTGGGGATAAGCCCAGACCAGATGGTAAATGTGGGTCCCATTACAAACTGCTCATTAAGCTAATGCTTAATACATATGGTTCATATATGGATATACACATATACAATGCAAATGTGATGTGATGTGATGTACTCATAAGAATAAAAGAGCAAGAATGACTGATAAAAAAAGGTTATACTAAAAGATTTTCACTAATATATATATATATAAAGCATTAAAGTTGAGTACTGGAATGAGAAGCAGTAAATACAATAGTACATTCGTGTTTATAATGTGTCCCCACTTTCTATACATTGATACTTTATGAATCTTCTTTAGAATATTAATATTTGGTTCTAAAGGGTCTCCAAGGATTCACTTTACTATACATATGAGTCATCATAGGACTGTGGGAGTATTTTTTGCGACTCAAAACTAATCTAAATTAATTCATCTTATATAATCTTACTCAAAAAGCTGTTTTTCAGATTTATATTGAATTATATATTGCGTTATATTATATAGAATAAACAATTGAAGAAAATGAGACTGCTGCAGGAATCAAACCCGCCACCAATAGGGTATCCGCTTCAACACAGCGATGTACTTACCACTGTGTTAAACAATCACCGGTAATGCAAAGGCCGAATAACTGCTTTCAACCCAAAGTCTCATCTCGTTTATTCTTAGTCTTTTTCGCTTCTTTCGACGCAGCAGCATGTATTAAGAAAATGGACATATTTGGTCCGACAGAATGAATTATGAATTGCATTATATCAAATAGAAACCTCTCTGAAATGGGCAGCTTGCAGTAGCCCCATTTTCTTAAATTATTTATTCTATTTACGCTGTCTAATTTGAATGATATATTAACCGTGAAACGATAAGAAATCCTTTCAGATAAGTTACTATATGATATTACGCAATTCATAATTCATTCTGTCCGACCAAATATGTCCATTTTCTAAATACATAATTTATATTGTAAAATTACAATTATTTTGGCTTCACAAATCAATAATATAATTCTAATTCATAGGTTTATTTTAAAAAAAGATTAAATACGCTTTCTGTTATACGATGTCATATCTAAGTGAAGGTGTGACCTAAATAAAGATGAAAAAAGTCCCATATGGCCCTCTAGATGAGACGAGGGTTGCCTATGCCGGTTTCATGATATCCGTGTCTTTGAAACCTTTTTCATTTACCAGGGGGATTAAGAAACGTTCAAAATCATCAGCGTATGCCAAGTGGCCCAGCTAGTCTCCCACCCTGTTCCGGTCTTCCCATGACCAAGAAAAGCCGATCAAATAGTACGGATCATCCTATAAAATTAGAAGTTTTTTAAACTTCCTTTGGCACATTCACGTTGTATATGATTTCGAGAAGAGTCATAAACATTCAAAGAGTTTTGCGCACGATTGAATTCTTTTTTGATGCTTGTATTCTTAACAAGTCGGTTGAGTTTTTTCAAGCCAGTCAAGTGCAGAGTTCTTGATGTGGTTTCCGTTACTCATCTGGGGCAAGGTATGAAAATCTGAGCCTAACAAGGAAAGGATAAGATATCACCCGAATCTGACATCATAAGTAACCATAGTGCTAAACAGCCACAAGTAATCCAAAGGCTATATAACTGCTTTCAACCCAAATTCGTATTCCATTTATTCCCGGTCTTTTTCGTCTCTTTCAGCGCGACAGTATGTGTCTAAGAAATGGACATATTTGGTCCGACAGAATGAATTATAAATTGATATATTACAAAGAAACTTATCTGAAATGATCTCGAGTCACCATTCAATTTAGACAACGTAAATAGAATAAACAAAAGACAATTGGGAGTAGCTATCTTATTAGAAAAAGTAAGGAAATATTTTTCAAGTCGATCCAACCACTCCTCATTTGAATTGATGAAAACTATGAAAAACGATTTGTTTACTAAAATATTCATATTTCTATCATAAAGATAAATCTCTACAGAAATTTGATGATAATTACTAATTATTGATAGAAAGGGGTTTTAAAGAGTCACCCAAACGATTTTTCAACTAGTTTCTTTTTGGTAATACTGAAGATAAGCTTTTCTTGCAAATGTGCCGGGCCATCACCGTTCAAAAAATCATTAAAAATATTTTTTTTTTAAAAAGGGCTTATCAGGAATTAGTTCGAAGCCCTGCCGCTCACTGTTTATCGCTGCGTGAAGAAGTGGTTCGCCAAACTTTTTCCTCAGAACCGTGATTGGGGAATAAAAATTTGCTTGTAACATATCATAATTTTGACTAATCAAAAATACATACAAAAAAAAATGAACAAAACTAAAAACAAAAAAGGATACTAGCAACAACTTCTAGCATGAAAATGCAGATACATAAATAAAGGATTCAATCCTCAAATAGACTTCAAGGCAAGCATCGTATACGTCGACGACTATACGACATATTTGGCCGACGACAACATTGTTTGTGTGGTCCGTCGCAATTCTAGGGGTTTATTCAAAATCCTATTTAATTTTTCCCTGAAAGTTGATATTATGATTTATATAATACAATTACTGCAGTTTGAGCTTTACAAATCAATAATATAATGATTGAAATTCAAATGTTTATCTAAAATAGAAATGAAATACGCTAACACAATGGATATTTTTGAAGATAAAGCGAAGTCTGAATTAAGATGAAAAATGTCTTATATGGACCACAAGACCAAAAAGGTTGCCTATATTAGAAACGTATGTAATCTTACCTAAATATACAACCTCAATGAGAGGAGTGGGATTTTTTATCAGGTATTCATGTTTATATTAGATCTAATTCTCATACTCTCATATCCTCACGAACACAGAAAAAGATGGCATGGAATCTGGAAACTTCCACGGGTTTCTTTTATGCGCAATGTTTGAATGTTTCTCCGGTTATGCTTACATCTTGCCGCCACACTAGCTCTCTACTCTCGCTGAGCCAGTGAGGCACGCTGCATCTTTTGGAGAACACGACAGGCATAGAGGGGGAGTTAATTAAATAAGAATGAATCCATGTGTTGGCACAAAGAGCCTAGAAAAATAGGTCTGATTAGTCACTCAATAGAAGCCACCAACGTCTTTTGGCTGAATGTTGTGTTGGGTTGATCAATTAAAAAATTGAAAAAAATTATCATTGGATAAGTTACTTCTCTTGTCTCGGCTACTGATCACCAAAAAAGTCTGAATTAGAAAAAAACTGAATGCTACAGTACATAAACTAAAGTATTAATTTAGCATGGACCTACGTCGTGAATTTGACCCTCGACTTGAAAACTATCTAAGGGGGTTATTTTCAAAAAAAATTTCGAGACATAATGAGGGGTAAACCTTTAAATTTTCAGCTTTTAAGTTCTATCGGTACGGCTTGTACGAGTAATGGATGAAAAAGTGAACAAATATGGACATAGTTGGTCAGCCACACCAAATTGAAAACTGAAGAAATCTACGAGACACTTTTGGTTGCAGTTCTTCGAAAATAAAAACAAAAATTACCTTATTGTGTAGTCATCAGGAATGTAAAATCAAATATGGCTCTGTGAAAACAGAATTCAATCCCAAAATATAGATAAATAAGCATCTGTCGTATGTAACCCTAAGTATATATAAAGACACAATGAGAGGAGTGAGCTTGTTTTTGATTGATAATTGATCACCGCTACCAACAACTAACCAATTTAATCAATGTTGCTAGGTTAAAGTTGTTGATGTGTTCTGATATTTGTATGTATGTATGTATCAATCTGGATTCCACCCACCGCAAGTCTTCGATAGTAGAAATGAGAAATTTTTCACACACACTCTCCTCAGTGAGATGAGACAATGTTGTTTTTTTTGTGGGTGGGGGGCTTTCTTGGTGCTTTTTTGTTGGGTGTTCAGTTTGCAATGAGAGTTTATGCCTGATTGGACCCTAATCGGGCCCTAATTGGACCTTAATTTTGTTTTCAGCAGCATTCACGCTTGTTTCGTGAAAATTCAAACTTTTTTCAAAAGATTATGGCCCAACAAATTTTAGGAGAATTAACTCATTCATTGATCACCTTTTTTCCAATTCTTTTTTTTAATTATACCAGCACCACAGCTTGATTTATGATGTAAAAAGTAGAATATATGGGTGGCTGTGATTTATAATGTCCCTCGAGACAAACAAACTCTTACCTCAGCATCAACACGAAGAAAGATGGCATTAAATCTTGGAGCTTCTACGGGTCTCCTCTACGCATCATTTCTCGAAAGTTCCCTCGATTATCATAGAATCTTACAACCACCCATTCCATCCTTTCTCGATTAGCCAGAGTGTCGCACTGCACCTTTTGGGGACCACTACAACGCAGGCATGATCAATCTCACATGGAGTGACCACAAGACTGCAAAGGGAGAAATCAGGAGTCTGAGACATCATAAAATCTACTTCAAAAACTTAAATGGCGTGGGTCGGTCATGTTGCAAGAATGGCAGAGAACCGATGAACATCACGACTCAAAACATGGATCCCCAGAGATCACATGCGAAACTGAGGCCGGCAGAATACAAAATGGAGAGACGAACTAGATTAATTCAGAATCTAATGGCTTTGCAGCGCCCACGATTGAGAAATGTGGGGAAGGTCTATGATTAAAAAAAGAACGTCGGGCAACCAGCAGCTTATGGCAGCATGCTGTGTTCAGGGTGATCAATTAGAAAAATTGGAAAACAGGGGGATCAATGAATAAATATAGCAATCACTAAAATTTCTGAATAAAAAAAAAACAAACGTTAATGCTGCTGTGCATTAACTAACGTACCAATTCAGCCTGAATTTACATTGCAAATTGATCTACCCCTTGAAACCGATTTAGGAGGGGAATCGAAAATAACAAACAAATGTTATTCTAGTTATAATAAAGTGCGGGTGTTTCAATTTTCAGCCCTCAAGCTCCATTATTTCTGTCTGTACGAATGATACCTACATAGTCAGCCGGACCAATTTGGAAACTGAGGAAACCAATTTTGACACTTTTAATTTATTGCAAAGGTCTAATCAGTTCAAAACTCTGTGGCTTATTGTTGGTCTCCGTGCCATAGAGGGAAAGTTTTTTTCTGTGCGAAGAACAAGTCCATGTGTAGGCACAAAGACAATTCCACACGTGGAAATAATTTTATACCAAAATGTAATACATACTTCATTAATGGTCCATGGAAACACATTATCGCATCAGCTTGTCTAATTTAACGCTAGATTGAGAAAAAATAGCGACATAAGTTTCCAACAGCCCAAATAAATTATGTTCCGACAATAAAACTGACATAAAGATGTACTTAAACGAACATAAACGTTTAATCATAGCAAATCACACACACACACACATACACACACGTATGTATGTATGTATGTATATATATATATATATATACATATTGTTGTGTGAGTGTATCTAGAAAGATAGATATGAACAGACATAGATAGATAGATAGATAGATAGATAGATA
>OY735211.1:63059013-63111513 GCA_963457665.1 Thysanoteuthis rhombus
GTTTTCCTGACCTCTCACTCAGTGCCATTAGTCTTTAGTCGTGATCATACTATAATTGAAACAAATTAACACTGAAAAAGAAATTTAGATTCGATGTTTACAATTTATTATGGAAAAAATACTAAAATGAAACTGAAACAAAATTCTATTCATGAAATTATTGAATAACACTGAGTCATTTCACAATAAGCACCAATAAGAGTAAATATTTGTATAAAGACTCAAAAAAACTCTTGTTACACTTTTATTCTTAATATTTCTGCAAATCCCGATAATCTTTACGCGACTCGAAGTCTTTTATTATTCATTTGTTTTGACATCAGGTATTCTTTTTTCGATATCGTACGAATGAAAATAAAGTTGTGCTCCTACTACTGATGAGAACCTTCTTTGAATTTTATCTCATTTGCAATGATAGGTTCTCAGCTCAATGGTTAGATCGTATGTTGAATTTTTGTTTGGATCAATTGTGCACACTGACGTGATTACAAGCAACAAAACGAAGACTAAGTTTTTATTGCAGCTACCCATGTAGGTAGGGTACCACCATTTCTCAATGACTTTTGCGGTCACTATACCGAACCAGGCGAATTGCCAGAATGACCATTGTTGATTCACCAAGCAAGTAGTCATTAAATGAAATATTGGAGCAATATATTCTTTCTACCTTACGTAGACAAAGGGTATTCTCCTCCTCCGATGGCCAAATGTCAAAACAAGTAGGGATGAAACAATAATTTTATAGTTCTCCTCTGTATGTGTCTCCCATATGTTCACCCCCTCTCTCTCTCTCTCCCTCTCTCTCTCTCTCTCTCTCTCTCTCTATATATATATATATATATATATATATATGCACGGGAGTGTAGAAAGCTTTTACAGCATTGAACGTTAAAGATGTAAAAGAATCTTCCAAATTTATGTCATTTCAGTAGTATATTTCAAAGTATCTTTTAATTCAATTCATTTAAGTTATTCAACGTTTTACACAGAATTAGATATCATGTAACTATGTTTGATTTTTTTTCTTGTTAGGATCAATTGTTTACCATGTAACAGTTTCGTGGATTTAGAACAAAACAGTTATTATTACATGGTTGCCTAGTAGTGTTTATCAAATACCATCTCCTCTTATTCTATGATTTTTATATTTAGTTTCGTTTTATCGACATTATTCAAGTAGTTTGTTAGGATATAATTATATTGTAATGTACATGGGTGCAGTCTTATACTTCGTATCATTCAATTTTTGAAACAGAGGGTTTACTCAAGTAGGTTACCCCCTAAATCACATTTGACAATAAGAGACGAACAAAGGTTGTGACTCGTTGTTCGTGTCACTCCTGTTGAATGTTTACCCATATGAATATTAAATCTGTTATGTCAGATTTAATTCGGAGTGCATGCAAACCAAAACATGATATCGTCTCTAAGAATACAAATTAATCAGATAAGTTATTCAAGCCGATTTTCTACCAATTCATTCATCCGAAGAATTTGAGAAAAAAGCATTCACCATGAACTGAAATATTTACGTCTTACACCATCTCACTTCCATCAATATCTGAAATTGTTCGAAGTATCTATATATATATATATATATATATATATATATATATATAAACACGCATACATATATTATTAATAAATGGATAAATGATTCACAGAGAAGCTGCACGACTTCCAACTAATGCTAGATGGACTAAATGAAGAGAGCAAAAAAGTCCAATTAATCCCAGAAGAAGAGTATACAACCAATGCATCATCCCGATAGTAACCTATGAAGCTGAAACATGAAACTTAATCATGAGACTGACCCTTAACCTTAGAAACATGCAATATTCACATGAAAGAATTAAGCTCAACCTCATATGGTTGTCAAGAGACTGAATATGATGATGAAGGAATCAAACCTGCTACAAATAGGTAATCGATTCAACGGTGATACAAAGGCTGGAAAAATTAAATCGGGACCGAAGCAGTTTTATTAACTTATCCATTACCAGCTACTGTTTAGCGATGAAGCAGCTACCTTGGCCCCATTTTCTTTAATTATTCATCTTATTGACGCTGTCTTGGCCGAATGATACATTCACCGTGTAATATTAGGAGATCATTTTGTATATGATACCAAAGTAATATAACACATATATATGATTATAAAATGAGTTATATTTTTCTGAAACTATATTTGAAATGATATCTCGTTATTATACGCTGAATGTATCATTTGGCCAAGATAGCATGAGTACTTTCAATATGATACAACGCAATTTATAATCAATCCGTCGGTTGTCCACAGTTTCGATTCCTGAAGCAGTTTATACCATTATGTTGAATCGTACCATCATCATCATCATCATCATAGGTCTTTCAACGTCCATCATTGGACATTGACCTTCCCCAAGATTCGCCACACTTCTCTACCATGGGTGTTGCGGTGCCAGTACTTTTTGAATTTGTCTAGCCCGTCTTTCCATCAAATATTCTGCCGGCCTCGGTTCTGCATGTGATCTGGGCGGATCCATGTCGAGAGTCGCAATGTTCATCCGTTGTCCACCATTCGTACAACATGGCCAGCTCACTGTCATTTGAGATTTCTAATGGATTCTATGATGTCCCTGATTCCTGCCTTTTCCCAGATGTACTGTGCTTTTTATTTCTTAATAACATGATTATCGCATTGAAAGAAACCAATAGAGCATATATAGACTGTGAATGGACAAATTGAGGATTCTGGGTTGAGACAGTTATTTGGGCCGATGCATTACCGGCGGCTGTTTAGCTCAATAGTGAGAGCAATGCAATTTATAATCATTCTATTATTTGCAGGTTCGATTCCTGTTGCAACCTCATTTTCCTTACTTGTTTATTCTGTTGACGTTGTCTAAGCCAAATGATAATTTCACCGTGTGATAACAGGATACCATTTCAAATATAGTTTCAGTATGATGTGACGCAACTTAAAACCATTCTGTCGGATTGTATATATATTTCTTAATAACACTCGCACGCACTTTAATACATATAGGAAGGGGCGCTGAGAAGTGTGCGAAGTCCTTAGGGGAATACTCAATAGGGAATTAGGTTGGCGATGTTTTTCATTAATATTAAATGGTTGGATAGTTTCCAAATACATTTCATATATATATATATATATATATATATATATATATATATGCGTGTGTGTGTGTATGAAAAGAAAAAATTGAAAAAGAAATAGATCAATATACATAAGAATATCCGTTAGATGAATAAAGAAATGAACGTCTTAGAAAGTTTCCTTCAATTACCTTTTTCATGGAAAAGGAGAAATTCAGTGTCGGCAAAAGAAACAGTGAAGAGAGTCGATAAATTGTCGCAATCTGCAAAAAGAATGATGTTGAAAGAAGTACATGAAAAATACTTATCTCATATCGGAAATCTGCAACAAAACAATGAAAATGGCCACCAAAATTGACCTGCAGAGGTCACCAGAAAACAGCACCACCCACCCTAGGCTCATCTTGTGGTGAAGTTAAGCATATACAAAAATTTGTAGCCTTTAGGATGTTGCTGTCTGCGTTAGATTTGAAAATGTCAAAGCTGACTTGACCGCAACTAACCAAAACTGAACTGATCTCGATTGGCCTTTTTCAGGTCACTAAAGTTTAGCATCGCTTATTGTATGTTCATCCTAGGGTGAAGAGACCCCTATCGTAAACGTGCAGAGGTCCCCTGAGGTCATCTCCACGTATATTATGCTCATCCTGGGACCAAGTTACGCTAATACACACATTTTAGCTTGTAGGGTGTGAGCATAGAGAGGAATAAACATTCTTCGTCTTTTTCGTATAAGCGCCAGTATCTACCACGGTCACGTTTGTTTGTTTGTTTGTTCGACTGTTTACACGATTACTCCGAAAGTACTGAATGGATTTCGATGAAATTTTATGTGAGGGTGGACAGTGAGGTAAAAAAAGAGATGGCGAAAATTTGGGGTAGATCCATGAATTATTTTATTTGATAGATATTTTTCTGTTGTTTTTTTTTTTTTAATTACATTCATGTACGATCATGACTATCCACACGATACCTCGAAAAGTTCTGAAATTCTATGGAAGGATAGACAATAGGTAACGGATCGGCATCAGTAAAATTATCCACCTCCGTCACTGTTATACGTCCAAACCAAAGAATACAGTCACAATTTCATGTAGTCCACTCGATATTTCCAAAAGTTCCCGATGAATGACTACTATATTTTGTCTGAGGGTGGACAATACTCTATGGAAGAACTGATTAAATTCTGGTGTGGATTCATGAACAATCATCTCCCCAAACAATGGCGTTGGCAGTGGAATGAGTTCTCAGAGTGCTGTCTAGTTATTTATTGAATAGTTTGCAATAGTTAGAAAAAGTTGGAGACATGTTTTTATTTTTTTTATTCTCGTCACAAAGGACGAAAATATAAGGATTGCTTGTAACACGATGATCTGACGGATTTACAAATAGTGATAAGTAAAAACGAATCTGATCCTCTCTGGGTGGTCTGTTACTGTAATTTTCTTGTGTCAAACTAAGATGTTTATACACTGTGAATTTTGAATCAGTGTATACTTGACATCTTGCAAGTTTGGCTTAGTTTGACACGAGGCTGCAGTAGTGGAGCACCGAGTGGGATCGAACTCATCACAGGAGTAAAGGTCAGAATCACACACTTGTTATCCATTACTACAGTGATTGTGAAACTAAGGATTTCACAAAATCACTAGTTCCACAATTTTATTCCATAATTATGTATATAATGACGCGCAGCACAAGAACTCTTCAAATATGTCTGGAAAATAATGTTCTCGATTAAATTCAGGAACATTATTTTTCCAACCATTTTTGAAGAGTTCTTGTCAGAATTTTGTTAGACGGGGTGTATTAATCATTTCGTATAACATGGTTAGACTATTTCCCTTGTCTGGAGCGGCGTACATACTTCGTTTACTTCAGTCAAACCAATTAGCCGACTGAGCATCGATATAAATAGTATCTAGGGACCTCTTATCTAAAAGGCCATCCATTTCTGAAAAAAAATAAAAATAATAAAAATACGGGTCAGCAAAACATACTACCTAATCAAAGGGGGGTAACTCGGAATTCGTCTCTGAAACATCAATATATAAGAGTATATTTAAAAAAAACAAAAAAAAAAAGAACAGATGTAACGTGCCTAGTCCAGTACGAACTTGCGTTCTAGGGAGTGATCCCACATTCTAGAACCAAGAACACCAAACGGAACTGGAGTTCACACAACAGGAACGTTGTGAATAGATAAATGTATTGACGAGGTGAATAATCTGACCACATATCATACACGATGATTTTCGAACAGTTTACTGACCTGAAAAATTTTTTTTTTCTCTCACTGATTCGATCAATGAAGTTTTGTCGGAGATTCCGAACAATCACATTCTCACCTTTTCAAATAAATACTTGCAATTAGACGTAGAGTGTTGATTGGTTCCATCAAGCAACAACAGTGTACATACTCCAATCACATTTGCTGTCGCTTCGAATCAGATTTACACGACAGAGCTATAAATATAGAGGTATAATTTAAGCAGTTGCTAATGCTTTCCCATATATTTTATGGTGATATATATATATATATATATATATATATATATATATATGTGTGTGTGTGTGTGTGTGTGTGTGTGTGACTGATATTAATGTTTCCCGTTGGATCCTCTTTCAATTACTTAAGAGACTAGATCTACCACCCTTTTCTTGAATCGTTAGCGTTCTTTTTATTTCTCTTGCACAGGCATCGGTTTTGAGCATGACACTTTCATGGATGAGACATCAAGTTTGGGATGATCAATTAAAAAAATTGTAAAAACGGGAAATCAATGAGTAAGTTACTTTTCTCGGCCTTTGTGGGGCAGTAATCACTAGAATTTTTCAATTATCAAAAAATCAGGCTGGAATGCTACCGAAAGAAAAAACAAGGAATCAATTTAGCACAAACTTGCATTGAAAATTGAAGTACCCTCAATTGGTAGACATTTTGAAGAAAAAAAAGGTTTTAATAGACATATGGAGTATATCCTTACATTTTCAGCCCTTTACCTCTATCGCTGCAGCCAGAACGCGTGATACATATATACACACACAGCCAGCCAGACGACTTGGAAACTGGAATAACCAATTTTAACAGTTTTGGCGACAGTTTTAGTTGACGGTTTCTAATAGATAGATTGATAGATATAAACTAAATTAGCAAAATATGAAATTGACCAAGAAAGTTAGATGTCTATATAGTATTGGATTGGACAGTTTATGTCCGACAGAATGTGGTATTTGTAGAGACATTATATTAAGGAACATATTTCTCCCGGCACCGGAATTAACCAAGCAGCCACAACGTTCATTTCTTTATTCACTTACGTTGTCGGCTGTTCGATTAGCTATCAATTCCAGTGCCGTATGTAAGATGTTTCCGAACACAATGTCTCCAAAATGATCACATACCCATATAAATAGCTAGCTAGATATATAGATATTATCACAATGAGATAGGAATCAACTGAGTGAGATATGAGCTGACTGAGAAAGTTTACAAACTTGAAAAATAAATAAATAACTAGAATTAAACAAAGAATTGACTTTGAATCATGCATACTACGATTGAGAAGCAAATAGTTACACAAGGATATTATTGCAATGTACGAACTACAATGGATTGTATGTGACATTGTCGAGAAGTAAGGAGATTTCTATAACTGCTCGTTTGTATCAGAGTGACTATAGCTGACACGTTGTTATGAGCTGTTACGAGAAATAAAGTAGCCATATGAAAAGTGCACATTCCTTTCAACCCAATCCTCTATCGCACGCTCGCTCATACTCCCTTTATATACAGCGTTACGAAGACGAGATGCAGCCTGGGGCCGTTGGTCCCCGAGAACTGGAGGGTGCTCATGCTTGGCCATGAATTACCTTGCGGGGTCTAATCCAATCTGATACATTTAGCATACACAGTATAAAAAATCGTTAACTAAAACTTTCACCAAAATTGTCTAAGTTTAGTTCAGTTTTCGAGTTGGTCTGGCTGGCTATGTATGTATCACGCCTACAGACCACACTAATCGAAGAATATATACTTCTTATTACGTCAACTAAAAGTTGCTTTTTTAAGCTTTTGAAAATACCCCTTTAAATAATTTGGGTAAAATTTGCAATGCAAGTTTGTGCTAAATTGATCATTAATTTGTGTCTGGTGCCATTCACGCTTGACTGATCACGTGACAGTTTCTATGGAGTAACTAACTAGAACTGCCTGTCGTTAAGTTTTCTATCATAATCATGTATTCATTGTACTGGTGATCTTAAAACCACATTTGGCATCAATTATTGAAAGAAGATTAACGAGTGCCATCAGTTAGCCACCAGCGCCGTTACTTTCCCCTCTATCGTCCCTGGCCTTATTCCCGCCCCCCCCCCCCACCAGCAACCATACTTCCATGAAGCTGTCCGACTGTCCGATATTGTTCAATCGAGCCATGAAGATGATATGATTAGATTAAAACGAAGTCAATGTCTTGCAAAGAAAAACAATTAGCGACCTCCTCTGCCATATAAGAAAATATTGATGAGGTTCCTATTCTTAAAGACGGTCAAAAGCCAGTGTGTTCAACCTGAATTTGAAAGGTCATATATACATTACACACACACACACACACACACACACACACATATATATATATATATATATATATATATATATATATATATATATATATATATATATATATATATTATATTCTGGTCTGAATTTTGTTAGTCGGGGTGTAATAATCATCATGTTTGATATAGTTGGACTATTTCCTCCGTCTCTATGTACATTAGTTCTCAACGTTTCGGCCGTGAACCCTCCGGTACGTTGTGAGTTGGATCTAGAATGTGGAAACACTTCTTAGAGTGCATGCTCGATTGAATTGGACACGTCACATTTGTTTTTTTGCATATCCGGTTCGTGTTTAATCCAGTGATAGAATGCCTCCGGTAGGCCGTTGTCATACCATATTTCTTTTAAAATGGTACTCAATGCCTCCTCGCCGAACACTCAGCACTAAGACTATGGATTAAAGACCCTCTTCACATGGCCAAATTTCGTTGGATACACCAGTTTTCGTAAATCACCAAAATTAAGCAAAATCGAACCTGGATAGAACCTAGATAGGTGACCATTGGGGCTTACCAGGCACCGTAAGTACTACAAAGATTAGACAGGCCTTAATAACCAGAAGTGGTCCCGACTAACAAACTAACAAATTTGTGTAACTAAATCAGCCCATACTTCATGAGGAAATACGCGATATATATATATATATATATATATATATATATATATATATATATATATATATATATATATATATATACGAAATAAAGAAATGTTACGATAAGATTATTGGTATAGGTCTTTCGGTTATAACAGCTGCAGTGGTACCCAACCGGAGAGGGGAATCCCCCCAAGGGTGGGAATTTAGGTCGCCCAATGCGGAATAAGTCTATTAGGTGAAATTAAGGTCGTGATGAATGTTTTTGTCACACGGGTAGTGGGTTAGTGTGATGCAAGATCGAGTATAACTGTGCAACCAAAGGTCTGAATTTAAATTACTAGTATTAGAGACCTCCAAACAATACTGTCACCCAAACTGTCGGTGTACGTTTCTTCAGTTTTTAAGTTGTTCGGGCTGGCTGGCTATGTGTGTATGTATGTATGTATGTATGCATCACGCGTACATGTAGTACCAATAGAGCCAGACGGCCGAAAATTTCCCTTATAACATTCCCTTATTTTCATGTCTAGAAAAGGAAATTCCCGCCAACCCGACCGCCATTTTTTTTTTCACTGAGGGGTGTTCAGTTAACAACATATGCTTAATTGATCTCTGAGTGTCGACTTGTTTTGTTTTGTTTTGTTTTTTAAATTCTGACCCTTTTAGTGATCATTTCCAAACAAAGGGTGGGACAAATAACTTATTCCTTGATCACCCCTTTTTCTGATTCCTGGATTGATCACCCCAACACAACATGTAAAAAAAAAGACGTTGGTCACGTAATGGTCTCTATTGAGTGACTAACAAGAACTATTGCATTTTCAAATCATTCTAAATTTAGTTATAGCGTAAGCATCTAGTGGTTATGCTTGATAAATTTATTAACTTTTATCATTTTTTAAAAATTTTCATAAACAACTTCGATTGGGACTAGGAATCCGATTCACAAAATTGGGGAATGAATTTCAAAAGGTTCGGACCCACTGAGCTAATCTAACTTTCACACTATATCGGTTAAGGAAAAAAATCTATTTTTTCTTGTGTCATGTTTGATGCATAACCCATTCAAATTAATATCCTGGGTGATGACGGAAAGCTTTGTAGTTATAGAAATATAGAAGAAAAAAATTATAATCACTGTATTTCACATACTTTCTAAAGAAAACATTTAACCCTTCCACTATTCTTCCCAATATTTATTTGTTATGAACATCAAAATAAATAGATTCACAATGTACACACACACACACACACATATCTATCTATCTATCTATCTATATATATATATATATATATATATATATATATATATATATATATATATATATATATATAACTCAAATGGCATGTTGCAAGGATGTCAGTCAACCACTGGTCATCATGACACAAAACATGAACCCCAATAAACCATACGCGAAAATGCAGCCGGCAAAAGTTTAGGTAGCATGACGGATAAACAAGTTCATAAAGTATTGGTAACGCAGCGTCCAAGATAGAGAGGTCTGGCAAATCTTGGAGAAAGTCCGTGTCCAACGACGGACGTTTAAAGGATAATGATGATGAAGATGATGACGATGATGATGATGATGCAATACGTAAGAATAAAAGTAAACTGGCTCGAGCCCAATCAATGTAATTTAATTGATACAAGAATTTTCAATCGAATTATTGACCATCCGTGTAACGGTTTGCAGATAAGCTGTGTACTCATTCTTGACTGTGATTTAGTCGGAAGACTTGACATACAAAGACACTAAGAAATGAAGTAGTGGTTTTCCTTCTTTTCTTTAAATATTTGTTGCAATAACAAAGGTAATATTACTCATCTCTCTATAGTACTTGTCTGAAAAGGTTTTCAGAATTACTCTGCTAATGGATTCTCCTCTGGGAGAATGAGTTTAGTGTGAATGAATATATTGTCAGTTGTCAGGCCAAAGAAAATAAGTATATATAGATGTACACGATATATATATATATATATATATATATATATATATATATATATATATATATATATATATATATATATATATGTGTGTGTGTGTGTGTGTATGTATGTATATGAATGTCAGTGGATTTGCAATTTTTCGACTTGGTATGAGTAAGTCGTAAAATCCCTATATTTTATTTGATAATATAACACCTATTTATATAATTGTGGCTAAAGTAAAAATTATTTAAAGTTGTTTCAGTAAGAGTAACGCTACGTTGAAGCGGCTACCCTGTCAGTTGCAGATTATATATATATATATATATATATATATATATATATGCTAAATGATCTGGTAGGATGGCAAAGGCTCGACTAACTGCTTTATCCCCACATTCTCATTTTTGTTCATTCACAGTCCATGTCTGCACTATTATTCCTCAACGTGCAGACAATTATATTATTAAAAAGTGGATGCATAATCCAACAGAATAATTATAGATACATTATATCATTTGAAATTCTATTTGAATTGACCCCCCCCCCCATTACACTGAGAATGTGTCACTTGGCCTTAACAGCGTGAATAGAATAAACAATGAAAGAAAATAGGGCAGCTGCGTTGCGCATTTTAATTTTTGTTTTTTAATGTTTGGTCCAAATTCTGCAAATTCCGTAAATGTATAAGGATGGTGAAATTAATCTACTGGAATGTGTCGGATACGTTTAGATAAGAACCACTTTCTGATTCTGAGACACCTTGTGCTTGAGACAGAATTGAATGAAATTATTTGCATTCTTGTTGTTATCTCTCTCTCTCTCTCTCTCTTTCTTTCTCTCTCTCTCTCTCTCTCTCTCTCTCTCTCTCTCTCTCTCTCTCTCTGTTGTAAGAGATTTTCTAAATTTCTAGGGTTCGGACGATTTCATTATCTCCGGCCTGACCGGCCGGCGAACACACTGTCGGTAAAATCTAACTTCTTTCTATCAGTTGTAACTGTTAGCATGTGTGTGTGAGAACATGCGCACAAGTGTAAATTTATGCGTGAGAGAGAGAGAGAGAGAGAGAGAGAGAGAGAGAGAGAGAGAGAGAGAGAGAGAGAGAGAGTGAGAGAGAGAGAGAGCGAATGCACAAGTTTTTGATTATCTTTTTTTTTTCTTTTCCGAATAGATAGTTCTTGAAATGACTGTCTTCTGACGAAGTTGAACGGTATGAGCTTGAAGAATACTTGGGACACATATGTGTCTTGTTGAAGGCACATCACTATTACCATGTTGTCTCGTCTTATTTTCCCACACATCAAACTCTACATCGTTAGGTTTCGTTCCTTCTCAAGTATTTCTTGGCATTGATAAGAACCCTGGTGTTAAAATCAGTTGCGATGGTCGTCAACGCTCACGAAATTAATACTGACACGCCCTATCACCGTGGCCTAGTGGTTGAGTGCTCCGTTCGGTATGTTGTAGGTTCAATTCATGGCTGTCGTGTGTTCAATCGATAACCAGCGATTTATGCCAAAAGCTTTGAAAAGAGACCGATAGGTTTGTCACTCAATAGAAACCGCCAGCTGACAAAAGTCTTTTGGTTGCGCATCGCGTTTAGGTTGATTAGTTGAAATAATTGGTAAGGTGGGTGATCAATTAAAAAGTTACTGTTCTCGCCTTTTATTGGACAGTGATCACTAAAAAAAGGTTGTATTCAAAGAAAAAAACAAGTGTGAATTCTGCAGGTCACAAAATACGGGATTAATTTGGGATTAGGTCAAATTTGAAAGTGAAACCCCACTAAAGACCATTTTTTTCAAAAAAGCTTGACCAACTTAAAAACTGAAGAAACCTATGTTGAGAATTTTAGGTGACAGTTTTATTAGTTGACGTCTCTACTAAGCCCTTGACATGAAGAGTAGGATTGAAGAAGCAGGGAGACGCGTGGGGTCCGTCAGGCTATCTCGCCCAAGACTCATCCAACGTCATGGTACCGAGAATGGAAAACTCTAAACTGAGTGACTGAACCTAAGACCAACTCTTCATTTTTTTTCTTTCTTGTTTCTTCTCAAATATTTCATGGCATTGATAAGAAAGAACCCTGGTGTTAAAATCAGTTGAGATGAGCATCAACGCTCCCGAAATTAATGCTGACACGTGCTATCGAAGCTGCGTGTTTAGTCAGCAGTGGAGAAAGAATGGACTTTTAAGATATAAGGGAAAGGGTCGTAAGGGCCTGAGGGGCTGGAGAATCTGCGTGTGGCCAGACATGGTGACCTTTGTGTTGCTCTTCCCCCCCAACCCTCCAAAGGCCTGACCGACAAAAAGCCTGCCACATATCGCCAACCGTCCGACAAGCATGTTACGTAAATTAACAGCCTCCCTATCCGTTGCCAAGACTCTATTTAGGCGAAAAGGAACCAGGCTTTCATTATGTCTCGCGTTCTCGATCGAATATCTGTACAAGAATCGGGAAAGAAAAACAGAAAGAGACGTAAGTCACAGATAGATTGTTGTAGGGGAAACGTTGAAAATTTCAGGACAGAACGACAAAAGATGGATCACTTGATACCTTCCCCTCGAGTGGCCATTTCAACATCTAAGTTTCATCAATTGAACGTCTTCTTCCTTAGTTTTGTCAATAGAACATCCTCCCCCTACAGTAATCTAAAGACGAGGATATTTAATTGCAAACAATCCAAATTTAAAGTTAAGGGAACTAGAAAAAAAAAAGAGAATTCATTTATTTTATTGATAAGGGAAACTGAATTGTTCGCTCGTATGAATGCTTCATTTTATTGACAAAGTTGAAGAAGTTATTGTTCACTCATATGAATACATACATTTTTAAATGCATTATCGCCGAATGTATCACTCGACATCAATTCTTGTAAGTATTCCTTTAAAAGGTCGTGCTTACAGCCATGCATCTCCTTAATTCTGGATTTTAATTTGTTCTAATATGACGTAAGAGTCTGTATATGCACTTAATCCGATGAGTTCACAAAATTCAGTGAATGATTAACGGCCTTGTGTTGAATGCTGATTACTTGAATGTTTCAAGGGATCTCTTTAAAAATCATCCCTCATGGACGTCCTATTGAAGGAGCAAACGGGGCACCCCCCACTCCCAAGGACCTGGCCTCCCAACCAAAGAAGTGGGGGGGGGTTAAAGTAGGAACCTTATTGTCAATAAAGGATAATGGTGCAATACAATTTTTTTTTTTTTTAATGTAAGACTCTCTTAATGTTCCCATATAAGAAAACTGTATTCGCTGGTAACAGGGTTATCAGTAAGTTGTATTCCATAATATATCCTTTTGCCCCCTCTCCCGGAATACACCACCCTGGAAAAGTGCTAGCGGATAAGCCCTCCCCCTTGGAAGGGGTAATTTTGGTTATTCTATTGTTCGGGGAATATCCCAATGGTTCTGAAAGATGGACAGGATCAAATGATGCGGTGACAGAAAGCATAGAGCTGAGAGAGAGTAAAGGAAAGAACCATTGGAAGAAGAAAAGAAAGTTAGATGTGAAAGAATCTGTGAGGAGGAAAGACAAGAAGAATGAGCGAAAAAAGCCAAAATTTCTGTGGTTAAGGATATACAGAAAAGGATAAAAGAAACAGAAGAAACAAAAATGTTAGATGGTGAAAGAAAAACGTGAAGGAAAGAATTTGAAGAAAGAAATAACAAGAGAATAACGAAAGCGGTATCGTGGTGACATAGAATACAGAGCAAGATGGAAAGAAAGAAAGTAAAAGAGGAATATGATGAAGAAGACGAAAAGTTATTTTTTGTGTGAATGTATTTATTCATAAGAATGAAGTAAGCCCGTTCGTGTATGTATGTATGATATATATATATATATATATATATATATATATATATATATATATATATATATATATATATATATATATATATATATATATATATATACATATATATACATATATATATATATACATATATATACATATATATATATATATATATGTATAGGTTGATATATATATATATATATATATATATATATATATATATATATATATATATATATATATATATATATACTGTTTTTTGTTGTTGTTTTTTTCTCTCTGATATACTCGTACTTGATAATTGAAAATTTAGAAAAATTCATAAGATAATTCACCAAAATTATGAATCCGTCACCAGACACCAAAAAAAAAAAAAAAAAAGAAAATGTTTTCAGAATCGCAGATCCGAAAGTTTAGGAAACATTGATCTACTCAAAACTGTAAACTTTTTTCAAGGATACAAGCTGGAAAGATCTTCAGTGTATTTCCAGGCCGATTCACTGTCAGCGTAGCATCCGTGGAAAATGACAGTTTTTTTCTTTATATTTGATATTTCAAAATATGAACTGAAAAAAAGAAATATATATATATATATATATATATATATAGTGAGGATTGTTCTTATCATTCATATTGTTCTTGGTAAAAAAAAAAAACTCAACTCCAGATTTGGACTGGTTTTGGAGGAAGCAAGTCTTTAATTAAAAGGCTATCGAATCACCATAGGCTGATAAATGTTGAGATCAAGCAGCCAAGTGAGGTAAATATTCTTCTGTTTATTTGTCTGTATCTATATGTTACGATGTGAGTGTCTGTCTCTGGGAATTCCTGTTTTCATTGGAGGGGAGCTACAACCTTGAAAATGTACATGAGTACACCTCTAGCAACCATCTAAAAACGGCTTTCGTGTTTAGTTTTTTTTTTTAATGCTCTTTTAAGAGTCTCTATCGTAATTTTGGACAAACTATTTTTCATGATGACAGTAGATAAAAGATCTTTTTTTCAGACATTTTTAAAAAGAAAATATATTTTTTATGATAATTGTAGATAAAAGATTTTTGGGTGATACTTTCAAATAGAAAATCTTATTTTTAAAGATAATTGTAGATAAAAGATCTTTTTTTTAGATATTTTCAAATAGAAAATCAATTTTTCAAGATCATAGTAGTTAATGATTTTTTTTGATATTTTTAGATAGAAAATCTATTTTTCAAAGATAATTGTTGATAAAGGATCTTTCTTTTCAGATATTCTCAAAAAGAAAATCTATTTTTTTGAGATGATTATAGATAAAAGATCTCCATTTTTCTCGTCTTGATATTTTTTTTAAAGAAAATTTATTCTGGTATACGTGCTGCCAACGGTGATTCATTTGTGTGAATTACGGATACATACTTTCTAAGAGGGTTTTCCAGTAATTGTGATATACTCATCATGATTATTGTATCGGTTGATATATGATTATATGCCCTGGATTTGGTACGTTTCATGAGATTTGGTACGTTTTTACTCTATGGTCTGCAGGCACAGCAACGTCTATTATTTGGCAGGCCTTCCTTTTTTTGTCTACTATTACTAAGTCCGGCCTTCTTGCCTGGATGAGGTGGTCAGTTTGGATGTCAAAGTCCCACAGTAGTTTGTGGTTGTCATTCTCCAAAACTGCCTCTGGCTTGTGCTGATACCACTTTTCCCCATGGTTGAATCCCATTTGTTTACTTAGTTCCCAGTGTATCATCGTTGCTACTCTATCGTGTCTATGCTTATACTCCTTCTGGGCGAGTTGGCTACATTCACTAGTTATGTGGTTTACTGTCTCATCTCTTTCACCGCACATGCGGCATTTGCTGTTTGTCTGAGTTCTGTCGATTTTTGCTTTTATGTAGTTATTATTATTATTATTATTATTATTATTATTATTTGGAATCTCACACCAGTTGCCTGGTGGTAACCGCTGGAGTTTGAGTGACAGCAAGTCTCCTCAAGTCTCCAGCCCTCCTCTCCTAGTACTCATCGGTCGCAGTAATTCTGCGATTTACAGTTTCACACCGGTTGCCCAGTGGTTATCGCTGAAGGCTGAGTGACAATAAGTCTCCTATTATTATTATTATTATTATTATTATTATTATTATTATTATTATTATTATTATTATTATAATTACCAGCTGTACCTCTTGTGATGGCGGTTTCAAGCATTGGCAATTTTGTCCAGGTCAGAGAAGAAATTAAACAATATCTGGCTGTTCTGCCCAAAACTGGTTGAACTGTTTTAAAGGTGGTCACTTGTCCCTCGGGATGATGGTTAGAAATGGATTGGTGGCTATTTCAGAATGAGGAATACCAGTTGATACATGCAGTATTCCAAACAAAGAAGACTCATGCAGACTAGAATTGATGGAAATTTCATAGCATCGCTGCTCATGATCTAACTTTGATTCGATAAACCCTGCTGATCTTGGAGTTTTTTGAAGCAGCATCTCTCAGAAGATAGAAACGAGCTAAATCCAGAGTTGAAGATCTATAATTAAACAGGGGGAAACCTAAATACTTTAAAAAGTACAAAAACAAATAAACCCAAACGACTGCACAGAAACAAGTATTGATCGGGATTAAAGAATAAGCGAGTCACGTCCTATCTCATTGGAAGCCCGTTTTACTGGAGGCTTATTCTTTATTTCTAATCTATGCTGCTTACGTAACGGATGGAGAATACCGATCTGAGAGTTCTGCAATAGAAATATGATGAAAGAAATAAGAGTATAAAACATTAAAGATAATGATAATGCATCATCAAAGAAGTTCGTAGGCTTTATTACAACTGATACTTCTTGTGTAGTAACTGTTTTAGTCCCATGAACTCGCATCTACAAGGTGTGCCATAAAGATTTATCTACCCTTTAATAATGATTCATCAACTCAGGTTTGACCTGAGAGTTTGAAATTCTCGACAGAGCATCTCAAGGTTTTGTTCTTTCTACGTTTACAGTGTCATTAGACTCCTCTAAATAGATGACATCGAAGGTTGTACGCGACCAGATCGTCACCTTGGAAAGAGCTTGACTGCACAATAATCAAAGGATGAAGGATATGAATTTTTTCCGAAACACCGTTCATAGCGTCATTTTAATGAGACTGTCTCAGCCTCAAGCAAGCCAAAACCAGACAGAAACCGTTCGGCCCACACCAGATGGGTAACCGAAGTTGTGGAGAAGCATCTGTGAAGAAATCCACCGAAGAGCCGAGAACCGTCGGAAAAGTCTTTGAAAAGGATAGTGAATGAGAATTTGGGGTTGGGGACTTATAAAATGTAACGTAGGCACTTGATTTCAGCAGCTTTAAAGCAAGAGCGAGTAGACAGAGGGAAGAAATTGTTTGAGGAAATTCAGAGAAGCTGCTGACGAATTCTCCATCCCGGTGTGATGAGATTATTTTTTCTGGGCAGAAATCACCAAATCATTTGGTCTGTGTAGCTGGAGACCTTTTTGAAGGCAGCAGGGCCCATTTTCATCAAAATAAGCCAGTTACGGTAATGACGTGGACTGCATTTCCATTGGATAGAACAGAGTCTCCTTTGTTGTCCATTGAAGAAGGTGTGAAAGAGAATAGCCGACTTAATCTCAGGATGCTAGAAGAAAAGACGTTCTACTGGGTAACTGAAGCCTTTGGTGTGTTTCGTCTCCGATCAAAGTGTTGCACCAGCTAACGCATCAAGTGTCACTCTGGTGTGGTGCGAAGAGCGTTCAGAGTGGATTCTGAGGCAAAATCATCTAACCTTCTTTAAGCCTGGACATTAATTCCATGGATTTCGCCATCGAGTCCATGTCGGAGAGTAATGTATTGAAAATCTTCCACAGCAGTATTACAAGCAAACTCTTGCCAAAGAAACGGTTCAGCTTTCGTACGAGTCAATTATCACTTGTCTGAAGACTATGATCATGGCAAAATGTGGTCATATCGAAAAAATAGCTATTTCTAATTTTGAATAACTTTGAAAATCTGATGGGTAAATCTTTATGGTGCACCCTGCAGATCTTAGAAAAGTATTTGTATCCAATTGCTGGTCGCAGAATCTACATTCTCCGACTTATAAAACTTTCCTCGAAAAAAGATTGATACTAAGAATTGACGTCTTCAACTAATTTCATATGAGTTGCGCTCAATACGTACAATATTTATCGAAAAGCTGCAATACCCCCGAGGTTTAATCGGGACTACTTACTAAAGTATGGCCGCCTATACCTACTCGTCCTTTTCGATTGTACTTTTCATGTTTACTCAGTGATATCACCAAGTATAGAGATTACGCTCGAAACGTATGATATAATCGGTAAAAGTCAAAATTAGTCATTTGGTTCTCATGCAGCCAAATCAGTGTTCCTCAAGTGTTTTCTACTTTTCACCACTCTCAAAATAACTAAGTAGCAGAAGTCGCATACTCTACAATACACTGTAATTTCAGGTTCCCTGCGTTAAATGCTTGCAAGCTATCAATTCCAGTCCTGTTTCTACAGTTCACTACTGTTCTAGACTTCAATGAACGACTGGGTATTTAAGATTTGCTATTTTAGCCAATCATCACCTTTAATTAGAGTTATGATTTCAGCACGGTAATCAATGAGAGTATGGTATCTGTGTGATACTTATATGCGGTAGATGGCGCCGTTAACGGAAATGCTAAACTAATAAAATGCTAATAAACTTAGTGGAAGCAAAGATAACTGCTAACAGGTAACTTTTATGTGAATTTAGATCCGAAACGTCTTTTTTTTTCTTTTTTTTTTTTGCTCTGTAACCCTTGAAAACAGGCCCAGAGAGCTGAAATTTTAAAACGTTATAGCCCAAACATGGAGCTTTCAAAAAAGTATAGCAATATTAGATGGTGACTTGGGTGTACATGAATAATCCAATGAACAAGTGAAATTAAATATTCTGCATACAGTTATGTTCAACATACATGAAGTTATTTGAAGTTTGCTTGTTTTAATAAATGCCATAATTATTCTACCACCCTCCCCAAGGCCTAAATTGCTCTCTAGTGGGTGGCAACGCCCAGGTTGAAGAGGATCGAAAGAGCCATGATTAAAGAAATTTGACCAAGGAGTGACGCTAGTGTGGGAAGTAGGTAAAAATGCGTGGGGTTGAGAAAGGAGGTAATTGTGTCTTGGGGCATAAAGATCGCATTGGTGTTTGTGTGTGTGTGTGTGTGTGTGTGTGTCTGCGTGTGTGTGTGTGTGCGTGTCTGTGCATGTGTGTGTATGTGTGTGTATGTATGTGTATGTGTATGTGTGTGTGTGTGTGTGAGAGAGAGAGAGTGTTTCGTAAAAGCTGGGTATGGTGGGTTTGTTAAAGAGGGGTGTGGCAGGATCCGGACTAAGAAAAGGACGGCAAAAACACGCCTTAAGCGGACACAATTATTAAGATAAGAGAAAAGTGTTGGAAATTAACAGAACGAGCAAAAGATACAGAAAGCAATTAAGAATTATCAGCAATGAAGGAAAAGGGTGGAGGAAGTTGTTGAGGAAGGGCTCTAATGGCAAAGGTGAAGCAGGACTCAGTGATTGTCAGGAATTGTTGGAGGTGTTTGATATGACAATAAACGGAGATACGATCCGATGTCTGTCTTGAGCGAAGAACGATTATAACCATGTACCAATATTTATCAGGAGGTTCAGGGGGCTGAGCAGTTAAGTACACGGAGCCAAGTTTCGACGATGACTGGCCATAAAGTCACAAGCTCGAAAGTAATAGAACTAATGTCTCAACCGAGCTTTAAGTCACCGAATTTCAGGTCACAGACCGAAAACTATTTTTCCAAATAAAATGAATAATATTTCATTTCAAGTTATACTAATTTGGTAATATGATTTTATTTGTATATTTTGTATTAATAAAGGTAGTTTTCTAATTCATTTATTCCGTTTTATTTTGTTCCGGAGGGAAAGCAAGATCCTCTTTCGATAAAGTTGAATAAAAAGCAAAACTAAAAGGGAGAAATAAATCACTAAACAACCTTTATTCAAATTTACAAAAAAAGGCTACATTACTTAATTAGAACGAATTGAATTGAAATATCAAAATATCAAATTAGATTATTACCTAATCTATTTGAAAACGTGGGTTGTTTATTAGTAAAAAGCCTGTATTTTGTATGGAAAGGCACGAGACCCCAACCCCAACACGCCATGGTTCAGCGGGGCAGGATAAGGCCTGTCACCCCTATCTATAATACGAACTTGAGAAAAAACCTGTGTTCAACAATAAACCAAAAATTCCAATATGATTTTGCTGCAATTTGCGGCCAAAACGTTCTTATTAAACGCTGTTTCTCACTTGAAACTCTTGACTCGAAAATATTTGTGAACGGTTCATTTTTAATTGAGATACAAATGTTTCTTTTTTTTGTTTTTTGCAAACTTTATATTTTTAAAAAGTTTCTTACCATAGGTTCGTTAAAGTGAATTATAATACAGTCGTAAATTTCGAAAATTGCTCTCATCTAAATCTTTTGAGATCATCATTTTTTATAATTAATGTAAACAAATACATTTTTAGTCTAACATGTTTTTCTTTAAAAAAAATATGCTTTTGATGTGAATGAAAATATGGTTGCACATTTGATATACTTCAAAATATCAAAGTCCTGGTCTCAAAAGCAAAGTTTTAAAGGAATGATAGCGTCTTTTAATGCATGACTTAGAGTATAATATTTCCTACACACGAACAAAAATGTCTTATACAACTTTAACACTATCAATGAATTATACGGACCAGCATTCTCGTCGTTATCGTTTCCAAAGGCCATATGACAAAACTATTCTTGCTTAGTATATATTTCTTGTTTTAAAAAGGACATTGTGCCGAGTCTGTCTACACTTGACGGATGCGTAAGTAAGGGGTGTACCGAAGAGGGACGTTGGGAATGCCCAATCCCAAATAATTAGTTTTCTGTCGGTAAATTTCTTCCCTTCGAAAGATGATTAATCAAAGAAATCTAGTGAAATTTGTAAGATCTTTGAAATTTGTGATATTTTTGTGTACATTCATAAGATATGTCCAATTCCTTCATCTTCTCTTAGTGTACAATTCAAAATTCAAATTACTTCCAATTTGACGGCAAATTAGAGACCTGCATTCCCACTCCATAAAAATCGTTAGGTATAAATGCCTCAGGCATAAACATCTACGAAAATAGATATATATTGATCCCTAGCAGCGCAATAGGACAGAGCGAATTCGATTCTCGTCTTATTGGAATTCAACTAACTTTGAACAGCTACGATCTAAGTGACGTCTAAAATGAAAAAACAACCTTGAAGAAGATTATTCGATTCATTTTCGTTTGTGTTTCCCATCAAAACAAAGAGGGAGCCAGAATTTGTTTTCCAATAGATTTATAAGAGTCTGGAGCCTTGAGGCGTTCTACGATTTGCAAATGTGCCTTTTATTTATGTTTAACATCACTTGAGCATGAAGTCATGTCGTTTTTGTTGACAAGATTTGATCATTTCACCATGCACTGAACCGCAAGGATATGGGAATTTAATTAAGGCAGGGGAAACTGATATTCTAGATGTATGGAAAATGGGAAATATTTTGGGTTATAATATCTGTTTCTCTGTCTGTCTCTTCCTCTTTCTCTCCCTCTCAACTTATACGTATTTATATATATATATATATATATATATATATATATATATGTGTGTGTGTGTGTGTGTGTATGTATTTGTGTGCATATATCATTATTATTATTATTTTGAAATGGAGTTGTAATACGACAGGAATAATTAAAAATTGTGTTATATCAATCGGCTTGGACAACATAAATAATACAAACAATTAAGGAAAACGGGGTTGTTGCAGCAATCGAACGTGCGACCGAGAGGGTAACCGCTTGAACGTAGCTTTGCTCTTACCATTGAGCTAAACAACGAACTCATTTTGTTCACTGATTGTCTATACCTGCAATATATGTTTCTTTAAATAATCTTATTAGGAGATGAATACATGATCCGACAGAATGATTATGAATTGTGTTATATTACATTGAAACTTATTTCAAATCATCTCCTGTTATTACACGGTGAATGTCTCATTTGGCTAAGCAGATATAGACCTAGAATAAACGAGATGAGAATTTGGAGTGAAAACAGTTACTTGGGCCTTCGCATCACCGGCAGGAGTTCAATGGTAAGAGCAACGCTACTTTGAAGTGGTTACCTTATCAGTCGCAGGTTAGATTCCTGCAGCAGCCCGATTTCCTCTAATTGTTTTTTCTACTTATTTTATCTTGGCCAAATGATGCATTCACCGTGTGATACTGGGAGACCTTTTCTAATAACAGTTTCAATATTATATATCGCAATTCATAATTATATATATGAATGTATATGTTTGAACACAAGTATGAATCAATAAGTTGGTAGCCTGGTACAGATATCACATAAATTTGAAACCAGAAATAGCGCTGTATAATGTTTGATTCATGGAGAATCGTAACATAAATGGCATTGTCTGTGACAGTGAATATGTTGAAAAATGAACACTTGTAGCGTAGAATAAATACATTTTTAAAAATTAGGGCTTATTCTCATCGATGGATCTACGCACATATCTATACCAGCTGAGATACTCAGTGTTGTCTGTGAAGAAAATGTAATCAATATTGAAGGTTCATGTAGTAAATTCTATCAAAGAATTTCTTAAAGTAGGAACAGCAACCTTCCAGGTCGGTCGAAAAAGGATGAAATTGACCTCAGCTTGAATTGACCTCAGAGGTCACCTGAGGTCAGTACAACCTATTCTATATTCATCCTGGGTGAAGTTACACATGTACAGAATTTTGCTGTTAAGAGGGTGCAGTCTTTGCCCTGAGGTTTGAAAATTCCTAAACCTGGTCCTGAATTGATCTTTGGATGCCATATCACTAGGGGTCATTGTCACCTATCCTATGTTCATATTGAGGTGAAGTTACCTTTAAAAACATATTTTCAACGTTTAGGATGCAGCCGTCTCCGTTCGATTTGAAAATGATAAAATTCACCTGACCCCATCAAAATTGACCTGTCTATAGATTGACAATTGGATATCATCAGAGATCAGAACCACCTATCCAATATTCATCCAGATGGCAAGTTATGTAGTACAACCTTGTGCAAACTGCATCTGCACGTGACACAGCAATCCGAGGAAAAGGTACCGTGAACTGATCAGTTTGGTTGAAGTCATAAGAACAGCTTCCGAAAAACAAAGACGAAAACAACATCCCGAAAACAACCGGACAGTCTTTCGAGAGGGAAATGTATGGTTCATATTTTATAGAAATGGAAAGGACAAACTGAGTCCTCTTTCTTCAACAAAGCATTTAAAACACGTTGGATACAAACTTACCTATCTACACTCACACTGCTACAGTGGTTGACTTGATAGCTTCTCTATCTTCAACTCTCCCCACTCTCTGAACAGTCGGCAGCTCCGGGAGATGTCAACATTCAAAATGTCTTTCTCCGACCATTTTACAACAATTCAATTATCCCTCCTGCTGACGCTGTCATCCTGATGTCCGTGTTTGAAAAGTTGGCCAATGAGGAAAGAAAGCTATTTCTAAGCAATACGCTGATTGGCCAAATAGACTCAAAACTCTCTTGTAAGGAAGAATGTGATTGGCCATCCGATCCCACCACTAACGCCCGTTCAAACTAATGGTTTCTTTTCTTTTGTGTGATAGGTAAACAAGTATTTCATCAAATTTACCTTTGTACACAAATTTTCAGCCTTTTAAGCGCAGACGTCTCCGTTAGATCTGAGAATGACGAAATTGACCTATCACTAAATTGATCTTCAGAGGTCATAATTGGTCATAGTCATTAACTGTATATTCATCCAGGGGTCAAGTCACCCTAGGACACAAATTTTCAGTTTGGTTGGTGCAATCGTTTTGTAGTTTATAAAACATTAGAGACAAGCAAACATTCGTCGTCTTTGTAGTATTATATATATATATATATATATATATATATATATATATATATATAAATATATATAAACATATATATATATATATATATATGTATATGTATGTGTATATATATATATATATACATATATATATGTATATATATATGTATATATACATATATATATATATATATATATATGGTGAGGCTGAAATCGCTTTCTGTAATAAAACTCAGAAGTGGCAGCATTCCAATAAAAGTAGGTATGACATGTTGCAGGAAATATTCTGATGCTTTTGAGTTGCATAAATGCTATTGCAGAAAAAAATCCCAATAGATGGTAGCTTGAATTGTAACAAATACGTCCAATTGCTGAAAGACTATTTGATACCAGGCTTGGGTGAAAATGAGATATTTCAGTCTGATGGAGCTCCATTTTACAGACCACATGCAATACAAAAGAGTCTAGTCGATGAAGGTATCACTATGTTAAAAGCATTGGTCAAATCAGTCACGATTTTAAACCTCACCGAACAAATATGTAGAGAAGTAAAGATCAAAGGTCTTAAGAAGAATCCGCTCAATCGAAGAGTTGTGGAAGCTCAGCCGTAAAGATTGGCATCTCAGACTTAGGAAGATGGTAGAGGATTTGTATGCATCGATTTTCAGGAACACTGAAGTTGTTTTCAAACAAAAGGAAGGCGTGTGCAGTAACTTCTTGAAATCAGCATATATCTATATAACAAACAAAGTAATTTTCTTGGTTGTCTGTCTGTATCACCAGACTCTTCCGATCCGTAGGACACAAGTTAGCTGATAGAAATATACATCGTATCCACCGTTTTAAACAATGGACCCTTCCATTGGAACAGGTTTCTCTTTATAGATGATTGATAATTGCATCTTCGCTTTACGCCATTGTACCCATGAATTTTTCTCTCCCGGAAATAGTTTTATGTGACTGAAAGCTGTTGTATGTCACAGTATTATTTATTCGCAGTCTAACACACGTATGCGTGCGCGAACACACAAACACACATATGCACGCACACGCACACAAACGCTTGCAATTATGACTAATAGATTAAAGATGCTTTTCACAGACGGATAGGGACATTTCCATGTGTAGACCTGGAAATCTGGAAATATATACAGAGAGAGAGAGAGAGAGAGAGGGATAGGGGAGGGAGGGGGAGAGATTGGGACAGACAGAGAATAGTACGAGAGAGAGAGAGAGAGAGAGAGAGAAGGGGGATGGGGAGGGAAGGAGAGAGATTGGGACAGACAGAGAATAGTACGAGAGAGAGAGAGAGAGAGAAAGAGAGAGAGAGAGAAGGGGGATGGGGAGGGAAGGAGAGAGATTGGGACAGAGAAAGAATAGTACGAGAGAGAGAGAGAGAAAGAGAGAGACAGAGAGAGAGAAGGGGGATGGGGAGGGAAGGAGAGAGATTGGGACGGACAGAGAATAGTACGAGAGTGAGAGAGAGAAGGGGGATAGGGGAGGGAAGGAGAGAGATGGGGACAGACAGAGAATAGAACGAGAGAGAGAGAGAGAGAAAGAGAGAGAGAGAGAGAGATGGAAAGAGAACGAGAGAGAAAAATGTTGTTTACTTTATAAGATATGACAAGTAGGAATGCAAGTAATTTCACTTTTGTCTCAAGTCCTGACCGAATAAAAACAGAAAAGTCGTATAAGGTTTCATGCAAGATTTCCTTTTCCAAACACAACAACCTTGAAAATGATATTTACTTACAATAAAGACTATATCATGAATTAACACAGAATAAACATCCAACAACTTGTTATGCAAGAATTATTTATCCGGCTTTTTGTCGAACTTTAGTCCAAACCTGGTGTTGACTTTGTTTTTCCACCATAACAAGAACAACAACATCAGCAAAAACAATCCTCACCAAATTGATGGTCATGTTTCTTACCAACTGAGCTAGCAAGCTTGACAAGCCTTGGACAACAGTAGAATTTATCTTGCACATCTGGACAATATGAACACAATTTTCACCAGAAATCGACAGAAGAGAAATTTTTAAATCTGGCAAAAATAAGTATATTATCCAACTTGGATAAAATTTTCGATACTTATTTTTCAAAAGATGAATTTCTTAAATAGTGATGTTTCATCCTAAATACTGGAAAAGAAGTTGTTTTTTTTTTCCATATGGTTCCTACTCCACCTTTCATCATTATGCTGATTGTTTTTATCTATACATAAATGTTTTCATTGATTTTCATACATGTAAGGTATGTATCCCTCTGGATTTTAATTACGTTTGCCTTTTTTAGAAAAGGGCTTGGAAATGAGTGTAATCGATAAAAATGACGTGAAATCTTTTTTTTTTAATATTGTGCAAAAAAGTTTCCTACCACATTGAAAATCTGAATTATAATTAATTATATAAAACTAAAAAAAAAATCCTGAGAAGAAATATATCTTTACTAAAGTTTACTTCTTTTTTTTTCAATTCTCAAAGTAAGACTCCTAGTTAGAGCATTTAGAAAAAAAAAAAAAAAGTAAACACAATTGATATCTTGAGGGATTTATCTTTTAAATGAGTAAAAATCAATGAAAACAGCAATGAGCAGATAAATTAAATCCTCAAAATATCATATGAAAAAAACATTTTATTCTCGATGTTTGTAATAATCTTTTTTAAAGTCATCCATAAATTAAAAAAAATATCGAAAAATTTATTGAAACGGAATGATAAACTGATTTTTGCCAGACTTTTCGAAAAAATCCTCACGTGTCGATTTTCCAATAAAATCGCATCCATATAGTTCATACCTCGAGGGTTTATTCCATCCTCATAAATAAATACATTTATACTAAAATGAAAAATGTTGTATAAGTGGATACTTTTCAGCCCAGCCAAAATTTCCAAAACATCTGTCTTTTTCTATCAGTCGAGATTTCGTCAACATCTGTTCGACTGGTCAAATGAACGCTTTTTGCTCGATTAATAACGAAAAAAAAGTTTTTGTTTTGTTTCAATGTCCTTTTATATCACTTGATACAGCCTCAAATCTGTATACATAACATCTGTTTGTCTAGTCAAATTAAAACATTTTTGCACAATCAATAGTGAAAAAATGTTCCACCCCAGTCATGTATATTTTTGTGCTAATGTCGTTTTATATCTCAATATAGCTTCAAGTTTGTACATATTATGTCAATTTTATACTTTGCACAAATAATAATGAGAAAGTGTTCAACCCCAGTCATGTGTATTTTTGTGTTTATTTGCTATATTCACTTATGACTAATGCTTTCATATCAGTCTCGGCACAGGCGTCATTCAACTACAATTATCTAAATGAATATCTAAATTTGCAACGCTGAAGAGAAGTAATCGAAATACTTCGAGGCCGTTGTTTGGTAAGACGAACGAAAAAATATTCTACATGACAACTATGGTTGTCTGCTCCCCACACTATGAAGTCCAGACCCTTTCAGACATGCACCTTTGCAACCGGCACTGCCCTGGTCAAAATAATGCCATACCTAGCTAAGTAAGCAACAAGGCCTTAAGGCTGTCACACTTCAAATGTTATTTCTTTCACATCATTCAGAATAATGTTTAAACAGAAGGATATACTAACGTAATTGGATTTGTGCAAATTCAATGTAAATAAAAAGAATAACTCGCCAACACAGTCAATAATTGAACAACTGTAGTGTCGAAATTTGGAATGTAAAAAAGAATCATCGAATAATAAATATGGTCAGAATAAATTCTGTTTATGACATCACTGACATTTACCACTGAAAATCATCTGAAATAGAATAAAAAGACAGCTAGAAACAAACAAACACACGCAAATACTTGAAAAGAATTAAGGACTCCAATGGTGACCATATCACGCTGTCCTCGGGTAATAGGAAAGATCACAAAATAGAAAAACAGATCCCGCATAAACTGACTGAAATGCTCTCTGAGAGTGGCTAACCCCACACCTTTCAGCTGACTGCATCTAAACCAAGAGAATATGGAAATGAAGTCTTGCAGCATCCCGACATTTCTCCCAAAGAACACCACATTTTTAATTATATCATCATCATCATCATCATCATCATCATCAGTCTTTTAACGTCCGTCGTTGGACAAAGACCTTCCCCAGGATTTGCCACACTTCCCTATCATGGGCGTCACAGAGCCAGTACTTCATGAACTTGTCTAGCTCGTCTCTCCATCTAACAATTTGCGGCCTAGGTTGCGAATGTGGTCTCGGGGGATCCATGTCGTGGGTCGCAATATCCATCGATTGTCTGCCATTCTTGCAACATGGCCAGCCCACCGCCATTTAAGATCTTTAATGGATTCTATGATGTCCCTGACTCTTGTCTTTTCTCGGATGTACTGTGCTGTCTTGTGGTCTCTCCATGTGAGGCCCATCATTATTCTTTCATGTGCACGTTGTATGGTTCTCAATTTAAGGGTCTGTCTCTTATATGCTCGCAATAAAAAAGCTTATTGATAGAGAAGCAATAATTGTGTTTTTTCTTTTGAATTTGTGACCACTAAAAGAATAGAATGTTATTGATATGGCACATTATCAATACTGTGTCCAGGAAAGGTTTTATTAAAAACTTATGGCAGAAAATAGCGAAGGTGGTCCCCATGGGAATTCTAACTGTGAAACAGAAAGAAATAAATGAGGCGAAAGAATTCCACAAAAATTATTCGAAACAATAAAAATAGAGTATAATGCGTCTATTCATTTCTGATTTTATTTCATTAATTTCCTTATTTCTTTTTCTTTAATAAATCGAAAATTGCTTTGCTCTATTAACACACAATTCAGAGTTTTCTACTTTCTTGCTCTTTACCGGGTTTCTATCATTGCTGGATTGCTTGAAAAAGATTATTGCTTCAAATTGGTCAAATCCATCTTCAATGCTAACCATTCTCTTCTGTTAATACAACCCGTTAGGTTACTTACGAAAGAAAAAACGACTTGTACAATGGAAGGACCTAATTTCTACCAAGCTTAACTTAGTCTGTTACATGATCACAGGTGCACAGCTATCAATGAGAATTGAACTTACTACACACGTTATGCTTATTGGCTAACTAGCTTACTGTTGGTCTACTGTGTAAATTTCGATTTGGTTTTGAATTTTCAGACAATTGAATATATAATCGTATATCTCTCAATCGAAAAAGAAATCCTGGATCTGCCCCCTAATTTAACCCCCTTTTTTTGTCTTCTGGCCAACCCTCTTACAAAGCGTCATTGAAATTAATTGAGAACTTCAGGAGATATTGAGTGAATAAACAGACAAAGAGTAGTGAATATATATATGAGTGGCCGCGTATAATAAGTGCCTAACGAACCATTCTTAAAAAGTTGCTTTCTTTTGTTATTCTTAAAACTACGTTGCTCATTTCCTCTATTTTGAAGCCATGAATCATAATACCGAGTGCTCAAGATTTCAAGAAAATATCTCTTTAAAAAAAAAAGAAGAAAAATCAACTGTTTGAAAAATGATTCGTTGGCCACTCACCATGCGCGATCATCCAAAAAACTCTTCCAACTTGAAACAAATGCTGAGAGAAGCGATCCCCAAAACAAGGAATTTTAACAAATCCTTTATCTGGGAACAATGCCCTCTTATCTTACACCAATTAATGAGCTCGCATCTGTTCCCAAACGATGTCAGGTATCCCTGCTGCCAAACAAATAAATGATAAGAAACAATAGGAATTCCACTCGTAAGGAATATCATCTTCTTAACTGATATCTTTGGTTTGGAGTAGTGAAATTATTCATGGCTTGACACGGCTCTGGTTTTTAATAACTTGGACGTGAGTCAAGGATAAGGTGATTTGCGTGTTTGGCTGTCATTCCAAATAAGGGTTCAGATCAGAATCTGTGCTTGATCTTAGAGTTGCTAAATAAGCCACTTTCCGGCTAGATATGGCTGACTTTTCCCCATGTAGCTCATGAAAACTTACGATGACCGATTAAATTCGCCAAGTTTAATAAAAGTCAACGCACAACTTTCATTAATTTCTTTTGGAGTCTTAGTAAATAGTTATTTTATTTGATAAATAGGATTCAAATAAGTTTCTCTCTCTCTCTCTCTCTCTCTCTCTCTCTCTCTCTCTCTCTCTCTCTCCATCTATATATATATATATATACATATATATATATATATATATATTGATGAATATATGTGTGTGTGTGTGTTTAAGAAATGGACATATTTGGTCCGACAGAATGAATTATGAATTACCTTATATTGCATAGAAACTTTTTTGAAATCATCTCCCTCCTCTACATTGTTAATATATCATTCAATTCAGACATTGTAAATAGAATAAACAATGAAAGAAAATGGGGTTGCTGCAGGAATTGAACCTGTCACCGATAATGTAGTCGTTTCAACATAGCAATGCTCTTACCATTGCACTAAGCAACCGCCGGTAATGCAAAGGTCGAATTACTTCTTTCAATCTAAATTCTCATCGCGTTTATTCTCAGTGTATTCGTCTCTCTGTCTCTCTCTGTCTCTGTCTCTCTCTGTCTGTCTGTCTCTCTCTCTCTCTCAGCGCATCGTTGAAGCAGCTACCCGTAGGTGGCAGGTTCGATTCCTGCTGCAGCCCCATTTTCCTTCATTGCTCATTCCATTTACATTGTCTAAATTGAGTGATGTATTAACTGTATAACGACGGAAGATCATTTCAAATAAGTTTATTTTTGATATAACGCAATTTATGATTTACATAAATATATGTGTAAACGGAAATGGATACATGGACTGACAGAATGATTGCTCTTACCATTAGGAAAATATCAACTATTTAGCTCAATGGCAAGAGCAACGTTATTTTGGAGTGACTACCCTGTCGGTGGCATGGTCGATTCCTGCGGCAGCCCTATTTCTTTCAATTGTTTATTTTATTTACGTTATCTTGGCCAAATGATACAGCAACTGTATAATGGCGGGAGTTAATTTCAAATTAGAGTTTATATATAATATAATGCAATTTATAATCATTCTGTCAGATCATATATCCATTTTTTAATTCATGAGTGTCGTTTGATAGAAACTAATAGAGAAGATATAGATCGAGAATAAACGAGGTGAGAATTTAGAATGAAAACAGTTTGGGGACCTATACCTTACTGGCGACTGTTTAGTAATTGATGGTAATAGCAACGTTACGTTTAAACGGTTACTCTTTAGGTCTTGGGTTCGATTCCCGCAGCCGGATTTCCTTCAATTGCTTATTCTAATTACGTTGTCTCGGATGTAGAGATATATCGTCTGTGTAATGACCGGAGATCATTTCAAATAAGTTCCTATAAAATATAACGCAATTTATAATCCATATATATATAATCATGTGCAGTCGCTGCTAACTAATCCCCGACAATAGTCTTGCAAGAATAAAAACATATGTGCCGCTAAATCACGTGAGCTATCAAATAGTGCCGTTAGAACAAGAGTCCACTGTATTAAGTTTTATTTGAAGATTCCCTTCAACAAAGAGAGTCGAAAAGCATAAACCCAAATGGCAATGAGTTGGTGAGGTTGCGAAAAATGTCAGACTGCCGCTGGGCATCAGGATTAACAACATGGATCCCCAGAGATCATATGCAAAACCGTTGCCCGTAAAAAAAATAATAAGTTGGCGTGACGTATAAGACCAGTTGAGAAAGTATTGGCTACGCAACGCTCAAGATCTTGCGAATCTTTGGTAGCGTATGGACATCACGACTCACAACATGGATCCCCAGAGATCACATACGCAATCGAGACGGGCATAATACAAGATGAAAAGACGAACTAGACAAATTCAGGAAGAATTGGCTCACGACGCCCACGATAGAGAGGTGATGTGAATCCTAGAGAAGGTCTATGTACAACGACGGATGATGATGTCCGACAACAGATGTTAAAAGGCTGTAGCCGCCGATGATGATAATTATAATTTACCAAGACGAAAAAGGAAATGGCATAGAAGAAGTTAAAATGCCGTTGGGAAATGGACAGAAGCAAAATACATTTAAATATAGAAGACATTGTCATGCACATTCTTCGCTGTCCGCAAGTGCAGGTACACATGCGTCTCTGTCCATTGCTAAAATGCGCATGCGTTGAATAAAGGAATTTGAACAGGAATACGTAGAGACGACAAGTCAGGCAAGACAGCTAATATGCCAGGAAATAATACCCCGAAACACGCGAATATGCCGAAAAATAATACCCCGAAACATGCCATCTGCTGAAATTACCGTCCACGTTGACCGACACGAATTCCATGCCGGATATTATCGCCCGGTGACGTTTTCTCCAAACGCACCATCCAATCCATGCTAATTCTAAAGGAATGTTTTATTCACAAGCTGTTTCCTTGTTGGACTTTCCTTTTGTTGACTACGTTCGGTTATTTCGAGTTAATTCTGATCCGTCTCGTGTTAGTTTAAAACGGGACACAATGCAGCTGAAACAGGTATTCTTAAACCATTATTTAGTGAATCAAGAATACTAGCTGGAAACCATACCTACAGGGCATTCGGCCAGTTTTCTTAGAAGGCCTAAATGCAGTATTTGGTCCCGATAAATGTTCAAAGCTGTTTCATCATCATCATCATCATCATCATCATCAGAAGCAGATGCGGAAGCAGCCTTTTAGCGTCCGTCGTTGGACATAGACGTTTCTTAGGATTCGCCAGACCTCATTATCATGAGCGTTGCGAAGCCAGTACTTTCTGGGTTTGTCGAGTACATCATGCCATCTTATTTTCTGTCTACATTTTCGCTTATGATCTCTGGAGATCTACGCTGTGAGTCGTGATGTGTAGCGGTTGTCTGATATTCTTGTAGCCTGTCCAGCCAATAACCATTTGATTTTCAAATTGATATCTTGTTGTCCCTCCATATGATATTGAGTATATTGCATACTTTGAGGGTCAATCTTTTGGTTAGGTTTCGTGTTTCAGCTCCATAGGTGACTATCGAGAGAATGCGTTGTCAAGCTGAAACCTGACCAGCTTGCAGTTTACTAGCAAGTTCCTCCAAACGGTTTAAAATGTTCAGAACTGTTTTAAGGACACCCTGGTTCTTTGTTTCAGGCCAGATTTCAGCTACTTAAAAGTCACAAACAGAGAAACAGAATCAGATTTTCAGTATCAAATAAGTAATTACGCAATGTGTTCCGGGATCTCATTAGTAAGCACAGAAAATTTGGTGTTCATAAGTCTAACTAACCCTGCGTTATGCTAACACAGACGGACAGACCGTCATTTGGTGAAGAAAACTAACAGTAAAGGGTAATTTTGAATGCAAAATAAGTGTCCAGTTTAGGTACTCGCATTGTGAATGGACCCCTACTCCATTAAAACTTGAAAAGAACTTTCGAAAGCTAACTAGCTAAAAACATGCCCATTAGAACTCGGAAATGTCCATCGGATATGTTGTGTCGTTCCTGGGTTATGTTAACATAAAATGGCGGACAGATATTTGGTAAATGATGCTACGATGAGATTACAATACATCAACAATATCCTAAAGGATCATCTGTAGGTGGGAATAAGAAACCCATATTTTTCCATCGACGTCGTCCGATTGAGGAAGAATCTGTGTTACGATCCCAAAACAGCAATTCCTGGTATTTTAGTAAAACCTTCAAGTTTCTCCATGTTTCCTGTTTTGGGGGTTAGTTTTTTCAGACAAATTGTCGTTACTTGGCAGTGATTAGATTTCCATGCTACACAAAGACGTAGCACACATCAACATGTCGATTCAGTGACGAAGACAGACAAGTGCAGATTTGAACCCGATGTGGCCTCAGCTACTTTACAGTAACAAGACCATAGATTGGATCGGCCGAATTGTCCTGTCAACAGCACAGGCAACAAGGATTTCAATCATCCGAAAAACAATTTTAGTCTTGAAAAGTACCAAATGGTAACCCTACTCAAAAGACTACTGGAGAATTCGTACAAGGTTGTGAATTAAGGTGAATCAAGGCTTTCCTTAACAGTTATGGGAAGCCTTAAGGCGAACCCATTCATTCTCTGTGTGTGTTGTTTGTGTAATAGTAGCAGCAGTAGTAGTTGTAGTAGTAGTCTCAAGAAAAGAAAACACGGTCGAGATCGTCATAGAAAAGAGGCGACGCTAAAATGTGGTAGAGACAGGACAAAAAGCGAACGAACTCTAGTCTACAACGACCTTCTACAAAAATGGCACGCCAGGGGCTGAAGCGGAGGATAATGTCAATCAAATATTCACGGTTCAATTCGCCTCGTTCCACATGATGGCCAGAATCGGTCAAGCGTGGCTGCACAGAGTGGGACATTGTACTGCAAGCGATGACGTCATATGCCGTCTACACCAGTTGACCTCCCGCTGGCTTCCGCCGGCTCATCATAATACTCCCTCCTGCTCCTTCATCAACCTTCTTTGTTTATGTATTTCTTTTCTTTGCTTTCCTTTTCTTCTTCTCTCTTTCTTATTTGGTATTTCTTCCTTTTTTGTCCTCTTTTCGTTTTTTCTTTTCTTGTTCACTTTTCCTCCTTTCTTTCCTTTTTTTTCTTTTTTTTTTCTTTTTTTTTTAATTCACCAGAACTCACCAATTGTCAATGGTTGGGTAATGTAGTGATTTATGTTTTTTATGCCTTTCCTTCCCTTTTACTGTAATGGAGGAACAGGAAGGGGAGAGCACTCGTTCGTCATGTTTGTCCTGAAACGATAACTGTTCGTTATTTCCTCAACGTAATTCATTCTTTGTTTGTCCTTTTGTCTCTTTCTGACTCTCTCTTGCCCACCCCCTCTTTATGTCTGTCTCTTTTTCTGTCCCTCTCTTTGTCCATGTAGCTGTCCCTTTGTCCCTGTTTCTGTAGGTGTGTGTGTGTGTGTGTGTGAGTGTGTGTGTCTCTCTCTCTCTCTCTCTCTCTCTCTCTCTTTCTCTCTCTCTCTCTCTCTCTCTATCTCTCTTTGCCTCTCCTCCCTCAGAAACGTACCTAATGATTTTCAAGTGGATTCGCAGGTCTCTAATTTGCTGACTGTGGACATGCAGTCCGAATCAAGGAAATTCGCAGACATTAGAGTGCATCGTATCCCTCCAAAAAAACTCCCTCTCTCTTGTTCGTAAATCATTGGTGTAGAGTCATATTTTGTTATATACATATTCATCGTTTTTCTTCCTTAAAAACATTTCTGTTTTGTGTTTTTTTTTTTGGTGGGGGGTATGAGTTCTGACTTGAGTTTCGTTTGTCACGACGATGACAATGACAGAGGAAACACTAAAAACCAGTGACTTGATGTTCGCAAAAACAGATGAGGAATTCACTCTTTCGAAACAGATCGCCTTGTTATTCTGAAGTTTGCAAATCAAATTTTCAGGAACTTCTACAGAGTTGAAACACACAGTTTTAGAATAATATTGCATGGAGAAATTAATTCTGTTTTGTTTAGCTTTTATATCTAAATGAAGTGAGGAAGTTTCACCTCTGCACAATTCAGCTTTTCTCTTTTTTCTTCTTCATCAAATAGTTTGTTTTGTTATGTTGTTTTTTTAATTCATCACCCTTACTCGTTTATTACACGCTCTGTGCCTCTCTCATTTTGTTTTCTAGTCTTTTCTCTTTTCAACTTTTCCTTCTTTCTTTCTTTTATTCGTGTTCGTTTATTCCCATCTCTCTTCTTTCTTTCATTCTATACTTTGTGTGAACATGTATATTCTCATCCAGATTATTATTTCATATTATATATATATATATATATATATATATATATATATATATATATATATATATATATATATATATATATATATCCTTTTTATTCGGGACCGTCAACTAAAAATGTCTCAAAACTGTCAACACAGGTTTCTTCAGGTTTCAAGATTGTCTGGATGGTTGACTGGTTGGTTGGTTTTACTGGTGGCTCGCACGCATACTTGCACTTCCGGGCAACGATGGATGTGGTTGTCAATGTCTGCTCCATTAGAAACCGCCAATCAAAACTGTCAACCTATGTTTCTTCAGTCTTTTAGCTGGTCTAGTTGGCCAAGTATGTATGTATGTATCGAGCGTATGGGATGCAACAATGAAATTAGAGGGATGAACATTAAAATATTTAGTTATTTTTAAATGGTTTTCCTAAGGGAGGTCAATTTGTAAGGAAGGTTTATACTAAATTGATCCCTGTTTATGCCCGGCTGCCTCTATGCTTGTATTTTGAAAAGACGGATTTTTTCAGCGATCACTGCCCAACAAAAAGTGAGATAAGTGACTTATACATAGATTGCTCCCTTTTCCAAATATTTGATTGATTACCCCTAACACACCGTGCTGCCCAAAGACGTCAGTTACGCGACAGTTTCTATTGGGTGACAAGCCAGACCTCTTTTTTTTTCTTTCTTTCTTTAACTCTTTCTTACTCTATTTACGATTTTTTTTTCGTTATCGACATTCATTCTATTTGGCTTGAGTGACTGTTTTTTTCTACAAGATTTTTCCAGAAAGAATTTGCTATCCATTATTTTCTTTTTATCCCTTTGTCATTTTTCAGAGCACAGGCTTGTTTAAACAGAGATGGTGGTTGCGCAACATTCCACATCTTGATTGTTGGTAGGAATCGCCAAAAAAACCCGTCAACATACTTTCTTTTTTTTTTTTTCGTTCTCAATTGATTGTCTGTCTGGTCAACTGTCTACGTATATCAATAGATGTTACATGTGTAGGCCGCACCAATGAAGCTAGAGGGCTTAGCGTTTAAACATTCACACCTTAATATGTCTAGAAAAGGTATTGTTTTCAGCCTTACCTCCACCCTGGGTGTTTAGGGTTGGATTAATTTACAATATAAGTTAATGCTAAATTGGTCTTTTTTGTATCCGGTAGCATTCCAACTTGTTTTTCTTTTTTTAGTAAATTATTCATTGATCACCCCTTTTTCAATTTTCTGATCGATCATCCCCAACAAGGCATGCTGTCAAAAAACCTCAGTTACGTGACTGATCCTATTGCGTGTCTAACCAGAAATGTTTTTGTTGTTGTTGTTGTTTCTGTAGATTCCGTTTTTTTTTGTTTTTTTTTATTTTTTCATTTCCTTTATTTGTTCTTTCTAGCTGTATACATCTATTTATTTTTACCATTCTTTTCAAGTCTGTACGCCTTCGTCAAACTCTGTACAAATTCTGGGGTTGGCTTTGTTTTCCAAAAACAAGAACAATCTTCATCAAAATGAAGCGTATAAACTGATCTTCTTCCTGTGATTGGAACTCACAACTAACTGATTGCCAAGAGGTTTTCTGACTGACTGGACTAGATTGACAAGAATCAGGTATAAAGAAAACTATATCATAAATATACGCATAGGTTTATTTCAGTCCAATTGATAATAACATTTATACAAAAAATACATATGTTTTAATCTATCACATATACAATAAAAGACGTAGAATTTATCATCTTTGATTGGAGTAGAAGTTGAAGTATACTATGGCCTAGCAGCAGCCAGGCCTTTCCTTTCTTTGGATTATCTTATCTTTCTTGCCCGTTTATCCATCTTTTTAATTACTTTCTCTTCAACAACCGTAAACATCAAAGATGGTGAACGATCCAATTTTTTTTTTGTGTGTGCACGTGTTTGTTTGTTTGGCCATACCGTTTTGTCAACAGACTTGAAGATTGGCATCAGTACTCCGCTAGCCCCCTTTAAAAAAAAAAAGTTTTTCATTGATTTTCGGGGGAAAAAGCTTTTTTGATCCTTTCATGGAGTTTAATGATAACATCTAGATTCTTGAGAATCTAGATGTTTCTGGATGATTTTTCTCATGATTTCAAATTTTGACGCAACGGTTGTTCAATTATTGACTGCTATGGCAAGATTTTCTCTTTTTAATTTCACCTATCTGTTTTTCGTTCATTTTCTTTTCCCGTCTTTCTTTCTTTTAGTCATTTTTATTCAGTTGTTTTTTTTTTCACGGTATTTTGTTCTATTTTCCGGTTCAGTTTCAACGACTGTTTTCTCGGTAATATTTTCCATCAAAAACATCTGCTCTGTGTATTCTTGCAGAAAAAAAAGTATTTCGCCCTTCTTCTGGGAAAGTCCGTGTAGAGACGAGGAAACATTACAATCACGACACGTGAACTCACGCAAGCTCACGGGGCCTCAAAACCATGGAAATCAGTTGTAGGATTCACACTTGTGTAACATGACCTGGCGTGATTTTACGCGCGGATCAAAAGTTCTTCAGTGTCAAGATTTGATGAAATACAATCTCACGCTATCACACTACCTGCAAATGTGTGCAGGAACGGAAAATTGGAGACATGAATCACATGAGCCGACCAGTGAAGACTCGTGTGTCTCCCTAGCAATCCAAATAATTGTTAAACTGGTCAGCTTGCTACCAGACACTCAATTGAACTCACACTAGTTCATGTGACGTGATAACAATATGTTCCCGCCTTAAGTGTTCGCGCAGAGGCAGTGATTGAGCGTCATCTAACATCTTGCTTTTTGCTAAATATCAAATTCCCAGTTATATAGGACGAACCACTGTTTAAGATGCCCCAATGATTTGTCGAGAAATATACATAAAAAAATTAAACCTTAAAACCATCGTGAGTATGATCAGAAAAATCTGGAATTAGGGTGAAATTTGAAAAACACAATTTGGAATAATGGAGACTTATGTTACAAATACAAACATATTATATGTGGTTGATGAATAATGTATTAATAAGACAACGGAAGAAGTTGGATTAAGAGTTCTTATACACCATTCAGGTTAATTTTCGGGGGATTTTTCTGAAGTGTGTCCTACATAGCGGTAAATACGGTACGTCATGTCTGAGGAAAGCGATTGTTCGAAGGTGGTTTCAACGCGTCTTTTTCAAAATGTTAGTTTCTTGACTTACAGTGAGAGCGAAATGTATCCGATACAATTCAAAAAGCTCTTCTTTCCGTCGTTAAACATCTTCAAAGTTGGCAGACCTTGGTCCAAAGATTTTTGTACAGAACTTTTCAATGTCCTATCTCGTTTCAGTATACTTTTTATATATATATATATATATATTGATATCTTTTAATCTCCAGTCCAAATTCTGCTAATTTTGAACTTGTATAAGGATCTTAAAATGAACTTTTTTTGAAATCGTACCTGATACCTTTAGCATTCGCTGTATAATGAAACTTATTATTATCCATACAAATATCTGAGTCGTTTATTTGTTTGTTCGTGCCTCTACACCGCTAAAACTGCAAAGCCTAACGACCTAATATTCTGCATGTAGACTGAGAAGAGGTCAACTTCCTACATAGGCTTACATTAAAGGTCATTCGAAGGGCCGTTCTCTGTTTGATATCCGGTTTTTAACACGAGAATCAAATATGTTTTCATACCAGCATTCTCGTGGATCATTCTTATCACGGATGACTCACATATGTCTAACAATAAAATCGATTCTTGAACGAGTTTTGGTGTATATCGCTTTTTGGCAATGAAACAGTTGATATCAGCAGTAAAAGTAATATCTGTATGTTTTTGTTCCCCCCTCTACTCTTTCACATTTCTCATTGACTAAAGGTGAGTGGGGAGAGAAAGTGATGGTAGAGTGAGACATAAGTGTGTTACCGTGTAAGCAAGTCATTTTTATGATAGCATTAAAAGAAATTATTTTATTATTTTTTCATGAAGTATTGTAGACCACTTCTATTTACTTTTTACTACTGTTTACCATCATTTTAATTTTGGATGATTTTTTAAAAATCATAACTTTAGTAAGGCAATCAATCTACGTCAGTGAGTAAACAGTGAAGATCTTTGCGTATTTTTTTCTCCATTTGTTGTGTTTGGTAAGGAGAAATAGAGAACATATTTTTCAGTATGTTATCCGTTTTCTCCAGGTTATGCCAGGTACCCCTGCTAGTAATTATCATAATATTCCAAGTAAAAGTCAATTTTCGAACAGTGATTTTTGGGGTTGTGGCGGCAGGAACAGTTGGGAAATGTTACCACGTTGCAGAGAGAGAGAGAGAGAGATTGTTACTATTGTTTTATTGTTGCCTACGATGATGTTGATTAAAACATTGATATTTCTTCTGCTATTTCATCATCTCCCTTCGACTAAACACGCATCGAACAGTGTTATTTGCCTCGAGTGATATTTCACATTTCATATTGACTGACCAAGTGTAAAGTGATCCTTCCGGAAGCAAGAACAGGGCAGAAAGTAGCGCTAACTCTAGGCTGCCCGGTAGTGCGGTCACGCACAATGAAAACAAATTATGCCACGCCGTGAAATCGTAATACCACACCCGTATTTTTAAAGTTTCAGGAAAAGAAAAGGAGGCTCAATAATAAAACTACGTGACTGAAAAAGCAATCGTCGTATCATTTTTGCTCTAATTAGCATTATTCAATTACATGTTTAGGCAAATATTATAATATGTTCAAATTGAGGAATAAGTGTAGAAAAAATGAGATTAAGTAATGGTGAATAAGTATTTAAGAAAAAGCAATACAGGGAAATAATCATTAATTTTATTATAAACTTTTTTTGTTATAAGTAAATGACCTTTGCTTCATAAATTTCTGACTACAAATCCACGATCGTCTCAAACACTACACACTCCTCTTCTTCAGTAGCTCACCGGCTTGTTGGTCCCCCACAAGTCGTGCAAATGATAGAATTAATATTGATCACCTTACCTATAACTACACACACGTCGGTCAGAGTGCATTTTGTTTTTATTGAGTGATATTTTGCATTTTGTATGGACTGACCAAGCGTGAAGTGATCCTTCCTGATACAAAGCCGTAAACAAAGCAGAAAGAATCGGGTTACAACACGATATTAAATCTTTCTTTTCTTTAATTTTGATATTAATTTCTTCGATCAATTATTCCCTTCGTCGTCGACCACAAAAAAACTTTTTTTTTGCTGACGCACAGCGACGCAATAAGAATTTCATTCTGACTGATTAACCATAACGGAATTGATAATGGATCTTTTTTTTCTTTTTTCTTTTTCTTTTTTTATCAATTGCATTGCTCGTGGCAAAAGCATACAGGATAAACCGGGTCTCGAGCGATCACCCAAGTTAAGCTACGTTGAGCGTGGTCAGTACCTAAACGAATGAAAGTTTGGAAATACCGGTTGTCGAAAGCGAACACGGAGAAGTGTTTGACACCAATTCAAGTGCTTGTCGCCTCTAATGCTATGTTGTACGGTTAAAAATGAAAGTCGTGATATGCCTAGTCAGAATGAGGCATGTTGATGCCATGGCCAGTGAAAGGGTACTAGCTAGAAATGGGAAGAAATTCATTTCCTTTTTTTTTAATGTTTATTTCAATCGTCCATTTCTTCCTGTTCGTCTTCGATTTCATTATCTATTTTTTGCTGCTCGTACTATCGATAAAAATTTATTTCAGCTTAATTAACCATAACAGAATGAATAATACATTTATTTTTGGTTTAATTATAGTTTTCAGGTATTTTGATTGGAAAACATGACGTTCTCGGATTGCTGTGAGCGGTCAGATTTTATGCAACCGTCTCCTCTCTGGGGACAGAAAGGGGGTGGGTGGATAGGTGAGCCAGTCAGCATTGGTGTGTGATTTTGAGGGAGCCTACTCCCCAGGGTAGAGGCAAATACTATTCTATTTAGTGCTTCTCATTTTACATTGTTTTACATTGTTAGGATTCGACTGCTTGTCATTACGTTATTTATGAATAGTTCTATTAAAAAGTGTATGAATTCTGTTCTCTTACTCACGTACACTGCATACATTTGTATGTATATGATTGGCTTGGCTTCGCGAACAAATATTGTTGGGATGGTTTTTCACAGCAGTGAGATCATGAACGGTTGGGCCAGTGAGTGGTATAACCTCCCGGTCAGAGAAATGGAGTTTTAAGGTGAAGCTGTTTCGCTTAGGGCCAACCACATCCTTTAAACCAAGTGTGTGCATCCTATGGTTTACTGAGTTAACACGGATAGGCGTAGGACTCTAGGGTCGTAGATTTGACAGGAGTGTCCTTCTCCAGGCAAATACGAACTAACTACGGTGGTCTGCCGCAGCTGTTAGGGAGTGTACCGATTGCAAGGTTTGCCCGTGGTTAAACACAGGACAAGAACATCCAGTAGTTGATAGATTCTTGATTTGTATGTATACATACATAGCTTATACGTAGTACTGATCATAAAAATACTTGATGGGTAGTTTGTAATGCGGCCCATATTTTCTATTTAGCCTTGTCCCAAATGTATGAAAAACAGCCTAAACTCATTCCTTACCTTTTCCGATTGCTGGCCGGTTTTGTTTATATGTTCTGCTTGTTTCTGAACTACTTGCATTGAAGTATGTCTACGGATATTATTGTTTTTGTGTCGATGGTATAACATGTAAGGGATCTTAGTATCCGACAATGTGAATAAGGTAAACAGTTATGGGAACTACGTATTGCTCGAACCGAATTATTTACAGGAGAGAGTGAAACCACGGTGATGATCGGGAAATGAAGAAATGGGGGCTCGAGTAGTTCTGAGGTTACCCAAACACTTGAAAAATAGACAGCTGGGAAGAAATGAGTTGAAGGTGTTACTGAGTGAGGGTTTCGGTGGTTCAATCGGTTAGACCTCGGGTACATAGATGCTCACATGGAAAAGGTGTTGGTTCGAATCCTACCCGGGGATCATTGCTTTATTTATTTCAATCGCTGTTGTTTCTCTCTCTTAGGTAGATAAATAGGTTTGAACAAAATTTAATTCCTAAAACTGTCTTTTCTTATTCACCTCCCAGATAGAGCTCTTTGGTGGATGGAAATTATGCGTAAGTAAATATATCGCTTGAACGCAACCTTACTGACCGTCCAGTTTTGCGTAGGGCAGAGGTAAAATGCCAGCCTCATGGTACTTGATGGGGTAATGGATAGTCTACAGCTACACCGAAGAGTTGTAATACTTAATTGTTATTATATATATATATATATATATATATATATATATATATATATATATTATATATATATATATATATATATATATATATATATATATATATATATATGTGTGTGTGTGTGTGTGTGTGTGTGCGCGTGTGTGTGTGTATGTCCTTAAATGGGACATTTTATGACCGATAGAATGTGAAAATTGTAGAGATATCCAATTTGGAGACATATTTCATCCGGTACCGGTGTTAATCGAAGAGCCGACCATGCGAATGAATGGTGAAATTTATGCGTTGTGCGTGACTCGAACTTGCATCCTACAAAAAGCCTTCTTAACATGACTCTGCTCTACTGACTGAACTAATAACTCTTTTCGCAAGCAGAAGTCGAAAAATGCACACTTGGTCGGTTGTTCAATTTGCAACATAGTTAACTCCGATTCCTTAATTGAAAAAAACTAAAAATTATCATACATATATATATCACAATAATAAATAACAGTCGAATCCTCTGCAGACAGCTGTTTCGTTGTATCATAACTCATCAGTGTGGCTATAGACTAATCATTATCCCATCCAGTACCAGGAGGTGGGATCGAAACTTTCTTTTTTGTGTTCCCTTCTCTTAGATATATAAAGGAACAATGAGGTTTTCACGATGGAAAAGATCACAAATAAGCAGCAAACAGTAAATGGATTTTTTTCGAATACTATAAACGTTAATCCAAGACGTATATTCTCGTTATTTAAACGTACGGACCCCTCCTTCTGAGTCCATGATTCGTCGTTTTTTATGCACGTTTTCGAAAATGGACCCTGATAGTGATCACCCACGAACAGGAAGACCATGTTTAGTCCAAACATGCCGAAAACTATGTATATGTGCGGAGAAACAGTTATCCATTGAAATAATATTCAGTATATCGGTTAATTAAATCTCCCTTCTCTACATATTTCATTTGGTAACAACAGTTCCCAAAAATCATTAAATCTTAGAAGATGTATGCGTTTGTGTGTGTGTGTGTGTGTGTATGTGTGTGTGTTCTGATGCATGGACATGTGTTTGCATGTGTGTGGTGCCAGCCTTGAAAAGGACACGTCCAATAGTTTACATCACCGTCTGAATTACGTAGATCACTTTTTACTTATCTTCTCAGCCATCATAAACATTGCCAAATCGACAAGGAACAATTTGAACCCCGGAATCAGAAACCTTTGTTTATCAACATTCGTCTTACGCGGCAGATATTGTGTCAAAGGCTCGCCTAATTAAACTTACATGACTTTAAGCCGTGTAAAACCAGAGCATGGAGAAAAAGGAAACACCGAACACCGGCTGACATCGGAGATGTTGGTAAGATTCTGAAGCCAATTTGACGTCTTGGGTGGTACGTTTAATACGAGAAGGGAGAAGGAAGCGTCAGGACGAAGAAGGGGGCAAGGATACGAGGAAGGGGGCCAGGATGACAAACCAGCTATTTTTTGGCTATATCTAGCCGATCTTTCCCATTTAGTCGTTAAAAATCTTGCCATTTGAAATGAAAAATTATTAGCAGATTTAATTTTATTTCATATCTAACTCAAAACATGTGCAAATATTTTCAAGCATAAATTTAGTCGAAAGTGGAGAAGATTTAGCCGATTTCAGTCATTTTTAAGCAGTTTTAGCCGAAAAATATAGTTAGGGTCAAGTTTTGCAGGTATTACATGGTAAATTGAACATCGGGTGTCAGTCTTGGACACGAAGAGAGGGTCCAGTTTTACATTATGCGTATATTGTTACCTGCTTTCCCTATAAAACTTACTTTTTCGAAAAATCAGGAAGAAACGAAAGTCTTGGTCAATGAAAGCAAATCAATCAACATAGGAAAGATATTTTTCCATTATTTTTTAGATTAAGATTGATAAACCTAATTTCAATGCGAAATTTTGCTTTAGCAATATTTTTGGTGTCAGGTACTAAATTTCCTTCCTCCAGATCAACTACAAATCTGGTAAGTTTTATAAGTAAATCAACAATTTTTATGAAAGATTTGTTTTGATAGTTGTTCCATTTGATAATTAGGAATTAAATGGGTATATAACATTATCAGCTATAAGGTTAGCTAGAAGTGGGAAAGATCTAACCGAATTCAGCCATTTTAAGCAGTTACAGCAGAAAAAATCAGATTTGAGTTGGAAACCCTGGTGTAATGTTGAGAAACCTCTGGTGGTTAGATAATCACACCATCTTATTTTTGCTGACCAGTGTTGCATATGATCTCTTGAGGCCAATGTTGTGCGTCATGATGCCCATCGGTCGTCAGATATTCTTGCAGCATGTTCAGCCCATTACCACTTGAGTTTCCCAATGGTTCATATGATATCTCTGATTCCCGTTTTTTTCTCTCTAATATACTGTGCTGTCTTGTGATATCTTCATGAGATGTTGAGAATGATTGTCTCCGGTGTACGTTGCATATTTTTCAGTCTGAGGGCCAATCTTTTCGTTACGCTCCATGTTCCAGCTCCAATTGTGACGAATGGGAGGATACATTGGCTGTAGATGAATGGGAATTTTTTCGTTCTTGAACGTTGGGCTAACTCTAACGAACGTTTAATTTCTTCTTTTTTTTAATGATTCCAATGAAATTCTTTGTCCTAGGTAGATATAGAATACCACTTTCTTTTGCTCTGTGTTTTCAATGTTGATCGTTGTGTTTATGTTCTGAACATGTCTTCTTGCTCATGGCATTTGTTTTTCTGAAGTTCAAGATAAGACCAACTTTCTTGCTTTCTTCATTTAGTTTCTCTAGTATTATTTGGAGATCATGAAGTTTCTCAGAATTCGATTCCCAATTTCTTTCTAGACGATGAATTGGAAATAGCCGCTTCCATAATTGCCCGCTTGATGTAGAATCTACAATCATAATGATTCGATCAAAGGAAGAATGTAGACAGTACAATTATAGCAACAAGAAAGCATTCAGAGAGTGCAGTCCTTAGCCAACGCTATTGTCAGGAAAACCTGCTTATAAGTTACGTTACAGAGGAGCTAGCTGTAAAACAACTTCTGTGTCGAAATTTAATCAATTTTTTCTTAGCTCATGACCCAGCATCCCAGAAAAAATTAATTGAAATTCATTCAGAACTTCAGGAGATATTCAGTTGACAAACAGACAGACAGAAGAGAAGACATGTATTACGCTTTATTGCCTAATAGTGAACGTTAAATTGTTTGACGAAAAATAAATAAATACGAAGTTACAATTTGATCATTTAAAAAAAAAATCAAACCCAGGTTATAAAAAAGCTTTTTTTTTTTTACGATCCAAGGTTTATGTAATCAAAGTGAAATCAAACTGTTTTGCAAAAAAAAAATAAGTGGATACGTAGTTTTAACATATTTTTACCAGAAATAAATACGTAGTTTTAATTTGATCAAAGTATCATTTAATCAAAACATTGATGATAGGAACTTTTTTACGCTAAAATGTTCATGTAACCCTACAAAAATAAATTGATTTCGTCCATTCGGCAATTTTCCCAGTCCGATAATTTCGTCGATTCGGCTTATCACATACCGTATTTCACCATATATAATCTGCATTTCACCCAGAAGTTCGTGAGATGGAAAAAAAAATAACAAAACGTGCGTATTATCTATGGGGACATAACTCTTATATACATTTGTATACATAGGATGATGCATTTTTCATTCAAAATTGAAACTCTGCCGGAGGTAGGGGTGTGGTGTGGATTATCCAGGGTAGCAAATCATCTCGGTTTACCTCTTGTTGGGAGAGGTAGAAGCATTAAAGTACGTAAGAAAATGCTGATTGAAAAACTGAAAATTGGGACAGAAAAGCCACAAAGTGAAATCTTGGTCGTGAATAATTAATCATGAGCGAAAGAGAAAAGTTCCAGTCTGATTTGATCTGATCTGATGGTGGTTGATCCCAAGGGGAGGGAACTCTTGCTTGACATAAAGTCGGACAGGGAATCAACAACAAAAACAAGAGCAGCAATGACGACTAAAAGCTAAACATGACATTGTTTTAAGCTCTGCTTCATAATCTCGGCACCAAAAGCTTAAGTCGGCTTTCGAGTCGTGATGGGCGGTTGACATTGGAGACAATTCCGACAGAAACAAGAAAAAATATGGTTGGGAATTTGGCAGCAAATCGGAAACACAGCAACGTACACGAAAGAAAGGGAAGGAAGGCAAGGAGGAAGAAAGAGAAAAGGGGATAGAAAAAGAAAGAAAAGGGAAAGAAGAGATAAAGAAATGAAAAGGAAAAAAAGGAGGAAGAAAAGGAGAATAAGAAAGAGAAAGAACAAGAAAAAGAAAAAGGAGGAAAGAAGGAATGAAAAAAAGGAGGAAAAAGAATAGGTGAATAAGAACGAAATATAAAGAGTACATAAGGAAGAAAGAGAGAGAAAAGGAGAATTGTGGACCTGGTCGGTTATTGTGAATGCTACGGTCACTGTGGTAGTGTCTGTTCTTGCATGACATTTACGACCCCGTCAAAGTTACTTCCAAGTTTCACTAAGGGTGCACTACTTGTTCCCAAGGTAATTGGAATGGCTGGATACTCTCCCGGCAGATCCCGCACGCTTGGGGTGAATTATTATTATTATTATTATTATTATTATTATTATTATTATTATTATTATTATTATTATTATTATTATTATCATTATTATTATTATTATTATTATTATTATTATTATTAAAAGAAGATGAAGAAGAAGAAGAAGAAGAAGAAGAAGAAGAAGAAGAAGAAGAAGAAGAAGAAAGGGGTGTAATAACATTAAAATAATAAATACTGCGACATGAAAGTATTAGCCCGTTTCTTTTCTCTCGCCTGTGAATGTTTGTCAATCTGTCAGATTTCTGCAGAGTTGAATGCAGTCGACATGCAGCAGTCAAGAGACAAAAAAAATACATATGTATAGAACGTGGGCATCCACAGCTTGAAAGTAAATTTAAATGTAACGATAATAATATCAAATGAGGAGGGGAGATAAAAACGATGAAGAAGAGAGACAGTAGGTGAAGCTGGAAGAAAAAAGATAAATGCGGATCTAGACTTTGCTAGAAAAATATCGAACATGGAGGTAAAAGTAGTACCAATATGGCACCATATATGGCGGACTGGGTTAACTACTACTACTGCTACTACTGATAATAATAATAATAATAATAATAATAATAATAATAATAATAATAATAATAATAATAATAATAATAGGTCTTATTAGTCACTCAATTGAAACCACCAAGTGACGAAAGCTTTTGGCAGCTTGTCGTATCAGAGGTAATCGATTAAAGAAATGAGAAAACAAATGAACAATATTCTTCTGCCTTTTGTTGGGTAGTGATCACAGAGAGGGTCTAGGTTCTGAAAAAATAAAACTTCAAACCCTACCAGTCACAAACCAAGGGATCATTTTAGCATGAACTTACATTGATAATTGACACCACACCCAAACCGATTTAGGGAGGGGATTTTCAAAGAAAAAAAAAATGAAAACGTTTTTCGTATACACACAAAAAGAACATGTTTCAATTTTCAGCCCTCTAGCCCCTGCACATGGGATACATACATCATACGTTGACAGTTAGAAAACCTTGAGAAACCAATATCGTTGGTTTTGGTGATAGTTTTAGTGGTACGTCTCTAAAAAAAAAAAGAAAAATAGATTTAAAGATTAAACATCTATGACATAACCAGCCAGAAACACTCAAAAACTGAAGAAACCCATGTTGACTGTTTTGGAGACAGATTTGATTGATTGTTTCCAAAATAGAAAACATACACCTGAGGCAGAAGTATGAAAGAAAATGTAACAAAAGGGGGGAAAAAGACGAAAAGCTTAGAGACAAGAAAAGAGGACAAGAAAAAGTGTTTTTTTTAGGTAATAACAATCTTAACAATGAAGTATAAGTCTGTTTTCATTTTCTTTGAGTTTTGTTTTGTTTTGTTTTTTCTTTTGAAATGTTTGTCAATATGTCAGATTTCTGCTTCGCGCATTGTAGTCAAACTGCAGTCGAGAGATAGAAACAATCAACAACAAGTTAAAGGGAAGCAGGTAACTCCACGGGAGAGTATCTGTTCACGCATGTGCGGTAAGGTAACCACTGATTTGTTGCATAGAAGAAGAAGAAGAAGAAGAAGAAGAAGAAGAAGAAGAAGAAGAAGAAGAAGAAGGAGAAGAAGGAGGAAAACACGAGGAAGAATACGTAAAAAGAGAATAGAAACATTGAAAAAGAGAAACCGTAAATAAGTGGAAAAGAAGCGAAAGAAAAAGAAGAAAGAAAGAAAAAAGAATAAGAGGAAAAGGAAGATGGAAATGAAGGAGACATAAAATGAGAAAATCAAAAGAGGATCGGTGAAGGAAGAGGAGATGTAAAGATGTAAAGTTTGCTGCCGACTGGGTAACTCCACGGTAGAGTGTCTGTTCACGCATGCGTGGGACGATCTCTTTAGAGTTGCTGCCAAATTATATCAAGGCTACGCTTCTGGTCCCCAAAATATTCGAAATGGATACTCTCCTGGAAGATCTCGTACGTCTGGTGCGAAGACTGAACGAGTACATAATGGAAATCTTATTTGAATTACTTTTTTTTATTAGAAGAAGAAGAAGAAGAAGAAGAAGAAGAAGAAGAAGAAGAAGAAGAACAACAACAACAACAACAACAACAACAACAACAACAACAACAACAACGTTTTGGAGATAGAAAAAAACTTGTCTTAGAAGTATTAACCCGTTTTTTTCTATCGTAAATGTTTGTCAATCTGTCACATTTCTTCAGAGTTCAATGCCGTCGACATGCAGCCAAGAGACAAGAAAAGGAAAGACAAATATATGCTGGGCAAAAAAAAAAAAGAAAGATAAGATACCCCCCCCACACACACACACACACCTTAAAAGCTTATGTAAGTCGGGAGGGCAGGTATGCTCGTCGTAAGTAAAAGCCGACTGCGTTTCGTCGTGAGCACAAAGCTGCTTAAATCAAAAACTCTTTACCGGTTGACTTTTTACTCAACCAAGCGATTAAGAAGAGCGGAAAGGACGGCAAAGGCGACCACCAAGTTTTTCTTTGCAACGGTCGACAAAGCTGTCTCTCAAGAATAAACGACAGCCAAGAAAAGAAGAAAAAAACTGGTGTGGTTAGTTACTCAACAGAAACTATCGCATGATCAAAGTCTCTTGGCAGCATGCTGTACTGGTAGTGATCAATTAAAAGATAAAGGAGAAAGGGCCAGCTATACCAACCTAAAAACTGCAGAAACCGATGTACATGGATTCGATGACAGTTTTTGCAGACATTTTCTCTTTAGTGCATATTCTTTTGAGTTAGCTTTGATCACACACGCACACACCTACACACACACACACACGAACATTTCCATGCGAACACAAACTCTCTCTCTCTCTGCCTTTGATTTCTTCTCACTCTCCCCCCCCTCTCTCTCTTCGATTTCTTTTCTCTCTCTCTCTTTTTTCTATTTGATTTCTTCCCTCTTAACCTTTTTCTCCTTTTCTCTCTCTCTTTGATCTTTCTTCCTCACTCTCTCTTTGATCTCTCTCTCTTTGATATCTCTCTTTTTTTCTTTCTCTTCATAAACTTCGATACATAATGAATAGTTTGACCTATTCAGTTTGTCTCTTTTGTTTCTCTGTCCATAATACATAAGAAGCTTAAGACACAGTTTATATTTTGCAGCAGAAAATATCTCCCACACACCGTTTGAAACAATGGACTCTTCCACTTGAACGAGCTCAGTCACTCTTTGATGAAAACTCATGTCAACATCCTCATTCAACGACAAAATTGACAGAATTTAGACCAAAGATCAAAAACTACGAAGATCGAAAAAATATTGGAACAAGATAATCAAAGTTATGAACAAAAATCAGAAATCTTGGGTTCAAATTCTGAAGGTGCAAAAGTAGATTTTTTTTAAAAAATGTATCGGGTAGTTTTTTCACTCAACACACACACACACACACACACACACGTGAAGGGAGATATTTACAATTTTGGTATTACAGATCAGTTCACACAGTAGTTACAATGACGGACAACTATTTTCTGTTTTCATTCTGCATTTATATTCAACAAGAATATTGTTTTTATGGGATATATTTTTTCTATTTTTCTTCTTAACGGGTATTTTTTCATTATTCTCTGTTCCTGCTTATAGGGTTAGGATAAATCTATGCTTATTGTTATATGTATATATATATGTATATATAGATATATAGTAGCCGCTTCAACATACCATTGCTCTTACCATTAGGCTAAACAGTCGTCAGTAATGCAAACACCTGAATAACTGTTTCAACTCCAAATTCCCATTTTGCTTATTCACAGTCTGCATTTGCTCAATTAGCTTTTTTCAATACAACAATTATGTTTAGAAATGGATATAAGATCTGACAGAATGGTAATGCAATTTATAATCATTCTGTCAGATCACACATCCATTTCTTAATAACATAATTTTCGCGTTGAAAGAAACAAATAGAACAGATATAGACCGTGAATAAACAATGAGGGGATTTGGTGTTGAAGTATATATATATATATATATATATATATATATATATATATATATATATATATATATATATATATTCTAGAAAGCTTTAAACACGTAACATTAAAAACAAAATTCAGAATCTATCTTGTGCCACTTCAGTCATATATTTCCAAATATTTGTCAATGTAATTTATGTAACTCTCTTCTGTGTCCTCTTCTGTTTTACAAATACTTTGATATTATGGTACTACGTGAAAATTTTCTTTGGTTGGGATCATCAGCTGTTCACTGTGTAGCCGTTTCGGGTATCTTATAAACAAAACAGTAATATTAACGTAGTACCCCAGCAGTGTTGATCAGTTTTTTCAATATATATATATATCACACCTATGATTGCTGCACTTAAGACCGGTGCCTTTACTCTTAAACTTACGCATGCCAGAATGAATAATTTAGGGCAAAAGATAACAAAGTTTCCTGTTTCGACAGGTTTATATCAGGAGAAATCCTTTTCAGTCGTATATACAAAGCTAACTTTTCAGGACTCTCTTCTCAGAAAGTAATGTTTTCACGATATTTTGTCTTGATGTTGGCAGCCCAGGGGAGATTATTTTCTGCCATCTTTTCCCCCCACCTATCACTACAAACTCAAGGGCAAGAGTGATGGATAAAACGATATCCATAGATGGAGCTCAATCCCGAAAGATTTGGCCTCTCTTCTAATCAGAATGGCTCGATCTTAGCTGTCATTCATTAAGGATGTCAAAGTTGGACTTGCCAGGCAAAACCTACCTCAAAAGGTCTCCATTTTCATCATGAAAATCGGGAAGAATGTCACAGTCCATTACGAGAAAGGATAACATCCATGGGCCTTCGCTGCCACTTTTCCAGGGATATGGGGAGAGAAGGATATATTTCCAGGGTGGATAAGAAATTACTTCGGAATATATATATATATATATATATATATATATATATATATATATATATATATATATATATATATATATATATATATATATATTAGCAG